>JADRCH010000158.1:2726244-2736626 GCA_019843965.1 Rhynchomys soricoides
TTATTATTATTATTATTATTATTATTATTATTATTATTATTATTATTGGTGTGTCCATCTCTTTGTCCTCAACACAGCTTTCCAAGGTGACTCAATAGCTTTGAAGCTCACAATTTCAGATCCTTCCACACCAAGAAAGAGATTGCCAAGGAAATATGGCATGTCACTGATTGGGCCACTCTGGTCTCAGAATGCCGTAGGCTGGTTGGATCAGGCCTACATTTGCCGATCTCTTATGGCAAAGGCCGTAGAATAACCCCAGTACCTTAGACCAACCAGGGCTCACTGTTGTCTCTGGGAGTGAGTCAGTTTCCTTGAGCCTGGAGGACTACTAAGAGGAAAGAGAGTGAGCGTCCACCAGAGAGTGTGGTGGGGAAACCAGATATAGAACAGGCAAACAGATACATCTCAAACTGTCAAGCAGAGAACGTGGTCTTTCGGAACCTGAGAACTGAGCATGCCGAATGCTCACATGCCGAATGCTCACAGAGTATACCGTTTAGTAGACACTTGACAAAAAGTGTTTATAGTGATCTTCAATTAAGAGGACATAGTGATTCGAAAGGCATGCATTTCTAATGTCAGTTATGTCTGCTTCGCAGGGCTTTGTCACAGTGGTAGATACTCTCACTGAGACAGGTATTTTTGCTGTAGTTGTGCCTATGAAGAATTGTCAAAATATTTTGAAGTGAGGTGATGATTTGGTATCTATTAAAATTCCTCCAAAGCACATGGAGCATCGAGGGCAAGGCACACCGATGTCAAAACCTTCATTTTACAGAGCCTTATCTTAGCTCCTAGGCTAACCAAATGCTGTCAGAAAGTGACACATGTCACAAAGCGCAATACACAGACCTTTCTTAGGAAGAGAGCTGATGGTCGGCGTTGACACAGAGCCCCCCCGGTGGTGCCGGTGTCAAACGATGTAGACTTCTAAGAAGGATTGTGACTTCAAAACTCTTGGTCAAGGTGAGATTTGAGCAGAGTCACGAGGACCAGAAAGCTGATTCCAGAAGCCAGGTCACTGCTCTGGTGGAGAAGAGGGTCCCCAAGCAAAGCTGTGGAATCCAATAAAGGTGGAGATATTATATCAAAGGACCTCAAGTCTCCTCAAAGGCTTACCTGTTCACATGGATGTCTCATAGCCCCCAGGATTCTGTCATCCTCTTGGCTATGAGTTATTATTTACTTTAAAAAGAATTAAAAAGCTAAATGATCCTGGGAAGAAGGTGCCTGGAGAAGAAGCTGGTACCAGCTTTCAGGAACCCACAGGGCATGCTGATCCCCCAGCAACAATTTGCTATACCACATGAGGTGTGCTGTCAATTACAGACTCACTGCTTGGGGGCTTTGTCGGGGGATGGTCATAGGACACCCCTTCCCCCATTTGAGCATCTGTCAGGATTCTGCTACCAGAGGCAGAGCTGACACTCAGGGTTTGAATAACAGCTTAGGTACTATGCGCTGCTACTGTCTGATGGGGTGCTCACTCCCTGAGCCCCAGCCAGGAGCCAGCCTATGGAGCCAGGCTCACTGTGATGGCTTTCCTCTGGGTGACAATCACTTGCCCAGGCATTAAGGTCTGATCTGTCTTTTTCTCCTATGTGTCCAGGCCACTGCTCTTTCTTACTGACATGTTTTAAGATCCTTGTCATGGGAGGTCTCATGGGTGAGGGGCTGGACCTAGAGCCAGCTGTACCACCTCATCCGGCAGCAGATGGGCAGGGGCATCATCTCCTCAAAGGACCTAGGACTAAGATGGCAGGGACCAAAGAACAACTTTAGCATCCACAATGTAAAGGAATAAGAAAGAGATTTTTTTTTTTTTTTTGAGTCAAGTGACAACATTTACCTAAAATCCCAGCACATGGAAAGCTGAGGCAGGAGGGTTGTCAGTCTGAGACCCTGTTTTACAAAACAACAGCAGGAAGCTTGAAGGAGCGCTCAGTGGATAAAGTGCTTGCTTGCCACACAGCGTGAAGACTTGTTTGGACGCCCAGCACCATGTAAAAGCCATGTATGATGACCATGCCTGTGACCCCAGCACTGTGGGCAGGGAGTGAAGATAGACAGACTCCGGAGGTTTGCTGGCCAACCAGCTTAGCTGAAATGTGTGAGCCCTGGGTTCAGTGAGAGATTATTGTGTCTGCCCTGTGACGCCCCAGCAGGTGCCCTGCCCTGAGCAGCCAGCAGACCAAACCCTGTCATTGTCTCTCCATCCACCACCTGGGTTGCCTTTGGCTACGACTCTCTGCTCCAAAGATTTTCTCTGAGAACATGGGGTTGTGTCTCTTGTTAACTTTTTGTTCCAGCAACACTGGTTTCCATGGCAAGGCTTTGCTTCCTAAGGGTGGAGTGAGGGGTTAGACAAATACCAGCTTGATACCTAAGAGATTCTTGTTCTCCCGCAGGATTCTGAGAAGTAAGCATGCAGTTGCCTTAACAAGTCAGGCTTGGTCTTGCCTCAGGGTCTTGGCATTGGTTGCACGGCCGCCTGCTGCACTTTTAAATGCACTGTACATTCAGCATGATCCTCCCTCTCCTTCTGTACGTCCTCTGGGTGAACTTTTCTGGTCCTATTATAACAGTGATCCCTCCTCCGTTATCTTGTGTACTTTCCAGTCCCCTCTGCCATCTGATGTCCAGCATGTGTGAGGACCTGGGTTTTGTTCCCTATGGTTGAAATATATATATATATATATATATATATATATATATATATATATATATACTGTCAAATATGGCCTCCCTTGGGCTCTGTAGAGATCCTGGAACCACAAACACCTGCCAGCTGTGGCCAGCCCAGCACACTGGTTGGCAGGAATTGAGAATGCTCACCGGCACAGATCTGCCCTGGCTCTGCTCACACGGGTGGGCTCTGAAGGCTCACTCAGCTGGTCAGAGCAGGACTTCAAGCCACAACTATGGAGAGGTTCAGAAGAACTCCTCCCATGTTCAACCTGGGCCCGCTAAAAATGAACAGCAGCTACCAGGACATGTATCCAAGGCCAAGCCCAGGGCCCAGAGCCAGCCAAACTATAGGTGCACATTTTATGTCCCCTCCCTGCCTACCTAGCACTTTGGCAGACTATATGAAACCTGCTTTCTCTCCGCCTCCATGTATGGTAGTTTGAAGGAGAAATGTCCCTGCTTGTCTCGTGTGTACAAACACTTGGTCCCTGCATGCTGATGCTGCTTGGGAAGATCATGGAATCTTTAGGAAGTAGAATCTTGCTGAAGAAAGCGTCCCTGGGGGTGGCAGGCTTTAGACTTGGGGGCTTTGTTGTATGCCCAGTTTGCTCTCTCAGGTTTGTATTTGTTTGCAATTCTAGATGTGATCTCTGATTTCTGCTCAGCCCCACCCCCCTGCTGCTATGCTTCCCCCACCATTATGGGCTCTCCCTCTGGAACCATAAGCCAAAATAAAAATTTGCCCATAAGTCTCTTTGAGTTATAGTGTGTTATCACGGTAACAGAAAGTAACTAATACACCATGTGAAGGGGAAAGTATATTTTAGCCGATGGTTATCCAACCACCACACAAAGCATGGCCCTGAATGGTGACCCAGCTTTGTTTCATGCAGCCATGGGCTAAGTTTGGCCTGTCGTATTGTTTCAGTGTGACTTGGTTCGCTGATACAAACGCCAGAAGCTGATATTCTGAGTAACAAGCCATGGTGCCAGCTGGTGCAAGCATACACCATGGCTGTGTGTCAGGAACCCTGAAACTCACTGACACCAAAACCCCCTGGTAGATTGACACGAAGGCATCTATCCAACTCAGGGATGTGGCTGAGGGCATCGCTCTCTCATCAGGTGGATCTGTGCACGTTTCAGTTCTGATTTCCACTGCTGTCGCTGCCTGGGGACCCTTATCTTTTTTACATGTCATTGTAGATCATTTGCCCTCTGCTGCAATAAATGAACCCTTGATGGGCTGTCTGGAATGTGTAAATCAGTGCCACAGACTTCCTGATGAGTCAAGAAGCCAGACGAGCTGCCTTTCAGGGGTAGGTGTGAGACTCAGGTGGGCAACCCTAACTCCAAGCTTCTTAAGGCCACACCCCCACTTCCACCAGATTCAGGCATATATCTAGTCCCCTAGAGTGGTTGCAACTGGAAACCGATGGACATACCAGAAAGCGTAGGTTTACCCATAGCAGTCAGCATTGGAAAAGCACCCACCAGCTTTTTAAAAATCTTGGTTCCCAGCTGAGTCTTCACCATCCCATGGTGAGACAGATGTTAGAGCAGCCCACATCAAGTGGGAACAGCGGGGACCCTGTGGGATACATGATGATTTATAAGAGGGCCATAGATACCTACAGCTCTAGATTAAAAAAAAAAAGTCGATCTCAGACCTTTTCTTGTTGAAATATATCTTGTTTTTTGCTTCCTCCTCTGCAAATACTGATTTCCAGCTTATGGACCATGGGACTTCTGGCAAGGACAGGAGCATCAAACAGAAAGTCACTCAAACTGAGTAATGACAAAGACTGTAACAGGAACTATTATTGACAAAGATACGGATGGCTGAAGAAAGGCACAAGGTAGCATAGCCGCTGGGGGGACTGTGGCAGCTAATTTTATTATCACCTGTGGCCTAATATCTGACGGGAGCAACTTAATGGAGAAAGGGCTTAGTTTTGCTTATGGCTTCAAAGGGTTCAGCTCCTGATTGCTCGGCTCCTGGGGCGTGGGCGTGGCATTGTGGCAGTGGCCCCATGTCATAGAGGACTCCCTTTACATCATGGTAGACCGGAAGCAGGAACAGAAAGAAGCCAGGAGTAAGACACCACGGAGGACCATCCCACTGCCCTGCTCCCTCCAGTTCAGCCTCACCTCATGAAGTTTCCCAAACCTCCCAAAACAGCAGCCAAGCTGTGGCTCAAGCACTCGACACCTGATCTTATGGGGACATCTGATGTTCCAACTCTAAAAGGCTTGGTGCAGGATGAAGGGAGGAAAAGTCTTTCAAATAAGGAGACAGAGAGGCGTGAAGGCTGTAGCACCCCGAGTTACAAACAAGTTTGACAGCCCTGGGAACAGGCTCCAAGCTCACCAATCTCCTCCACCCCCACATACACACTATCACCCAGTATAGGAAATTTCCACCTCCTAACTGGAAGCTGCGGGGGAAGAGAGCCCAATGATGTAGGTAACACAGCCAGCATTCCAGGCTGGAGGAGGATGCCCCCACCCCAAAAGATGTCACTTATCTGGAATTTTACAAGGGTGCTAGTCCTGCTGGGAAAAGCTTTCCAGGAAAAGATGCATTCTGAGATATTGGTCTTGTGGTCTAGAACATCTCTGATAATCCAGGACTGTATCCGGGTACAACCGCATTCTTTGATGAGTCCATTTTCAGTTCTTCTGAGACCACTGACACTGAAGACATCTGTCATCTAAAAGCCATCCCGTAGACCATAAATAATCTTTTGTGGAGGTCTTGGGAGATGGATCAGCAGGTAAGAGTGATTGCTATACAAACATGAAGCTCTGAGTTCAAACCTCCAGCAACCACAGAAAAAATCCAGCAAGGCCGCACTGCATGCCTGTACCGCTGGCACTATGGTAGGGATGGAGATAGGAGGATCTCTGGGGCTTGCAGGATGCCAGCCTTGCTTCATGTTCAATGACTTTGTCTCAAGGGAATAACATGAGGAGTGATAGCAAAGAACACCCGGTGTCTTCCTTTGGCCTCCATTCAAGACCTGCAACACACTCACATGTGCATATACACTCAACTACACAAACACACACAATGTATTGTGATCAATCACAGTATGGTTTTAGCATGCACCTTGAAAGGAGTCCATACAATTGGCTGGTGACATTCAACATAAGCCTTCCCTTCTCACGATGTGAAAAGGCTCAGGGCAGTGGCGCCAAAGAAGCCAGAACACTCTGAGTGGATCTGACAAAATGCCTGTGTCCTTCAAGTGACAAGCAATGACCATCCTTCAACAGTCTTTGGGAAGACAGCCTCCATCATGATGAAGGACAAACATGTCCCAAGGAAATTTTCTCTTTTATGATTAGTTTTTATCATGAGGTAGGCTTTATTTACATTCTGACCAATTGTGTTCTGCTAATTTAAAAAGATTTCAATTAAAAGAAATTATTTTAAAGTTTGAAGACCCTGAAGATTTTAAATTGTGTATGTGTGTATGTGCTAACTGAATCATCTGGTCTGGCCAGCTATCTTGCTCCTGTTATCTGTCGCCACCTTCTGAACAGGGATTGCAGGCCATTTACCACACCCACTGGACCTTTGCAAGGGTGCTAGGGATCTAGAGTCTGGTGCTCGTACCTGCATATCAAGTGGTCTGCCCACTGAACCATCTCCCCAGCCCCTAAATTTTTAAATTCTCAATTTCAGTCTGTGCCCAAATGTTTGCTGTGACATAATGGAGCAGACAACAAAGGCTTTCCAAGAATGAAAAATGATACTTAAATCATATTCTGCAGATTCAATGAGAAAGAAAGAACAATGTAAAATTCCTGACAGAGCGAGGCTCCTACGTGTGCTTTTTCAATAAACTGACTAAGATCGTCAGCCACCATGGTACCAAGCTCAACTGTACAGGCTTGAAAAGTTATTTTAAAATAGTCTTTTAAATATCAATATTTATAACACACCAAGTATATCCACTTATTCATTTCATATAAATATTCTAAATGCATATATATATATATATATATATCATAGTTACATCCAAATATGCATTAAACTTGTGATAAATATTCAGAGGACCCATCACATGACATCTAATTCTGGAGGTCATAATACAGGGTGTGTCTGGCAGAATTCAGCAGGAGCCGAGTTCATCAGCAAGTGTCTTGCCTTGTCTGCCCATTGCCTTCTGAGAAGACAGAAGGAAATAACAAAGTTCTCAGAGTCGGTCAAGGAGCCATCACCCTGTGTGCCAAGTGACAGGGTGACCTCATACCACCAGGGATGATGACTGCTGGGACCTCAGGTGACCACATGAGATTAACAAAGACCTGAAGGAGAATCGAAGGAGCTTGGTCATGCAGAGGAAAAGATGCCTGAAATACTTAGAAAGAGGTGACTTGGGACTTGGGTCCTCTCACCCGCTGTCAGCTGAACCTGTTGACATGCCACTCTATACCCCAACAGCCACACAGAGTGGGTAGAGGGCCCACTCTGTGTACTGAGCAGTGTTTCAGGCATGGGTCTGAGACTCCTTTATGCACTGAGTATTCATTACCATCTCACAGTGACAGAGTGCCTAAAATGGCAACTTGAGGAAGGGGGGATTATCTTGTCAGTCACGGACCATCATGAAGGTAACGACATGGTAGCAGGACCATGAGGTGGCAGTTCACATTTTGTCCCCTATGCTCAACTGGCTCTCTTCTCTCTGTTCAGATCTCAGCTCACAGGATGCTGTCATCTGCATTCAAGGTCAGCCCTCTACCTTCTCGGTTAAATCTATTTGGGACAGCCACCACAGATACACCCCGACCTGTGTCTCCTAGGTGATTCTAAAGCCAGACAAGTTGACCATCAAGGTTAACTATCACAGTGTCTAGCACCCTGCACTCATTCTGATCACTGTCCCTTACTGCTCCCCTGTATCTGGGTGATTTCCATGCAGTCGTTTCTTCTTTTCTTTCACTCTGCAAATGACTGCTGTGGATTGTCATGTCGAGTGACACATAATGACAGTTTGGCTAATGATGGATTGAATATGGTCCTATCCTATAGGACTACCATGGAGCTAGAAGGTCCTGATTACCCACCCAGTGACACTGCGGCTGTCATGGTGTCACAGTGCAGTATGTTGCTCACATATTTGAATGACACGAGTGTGGACAGCCTTGTCACTCCACCAGCTGTTCACAAAAGGATGTGTGGATTACAAACTGCATGGTCTTGCTGAGGATGACAAATGACTGTATCACAGGGTTTGTAAATGTACTTAGAGGCTAGGAAGATGGCTCAGTGGTTAAGGACACTCACTGCCCTTGCAGAGGACTCGGGTTCAGTTTCCAGTACCCACAGGGTATCTCAGACTATTTTTAACTTCAGCTCCAGGGAATCAAATGTCTTCTTCTGGGTTTCAGAGGTGCACACACACACATGTGCGCGTGCATGCACACACAAACACACACACACACACACACACACACATACACACTGAAAATAAACCTTTAAAATAAAAACAAAGAATCTTTCTTAACCACGGTTATCACACTGTACCTCCTTCCCCAAACATAGCACCTCTCCCAGTCTGTGTTACCTCCTAGCCCACAGTACCTGGGGTTCTAGTCAGAATGGCCCACAAAACAACCCACACCCTTGGGAAGATTTCTAGCCCAGAGGTAATCACTGTGGTGAAGCTTGAGATTTCCTTTAGCCACAGTTTCCTCTCCTCTGAATAAAAACACATCTGTGTCATATAAATGTAGCTGGTATGCATCTAGAATAGGCTCTCTGCAGACATGGAGGGCCCAGGCCCCTTCCACATTGTGGCTCTCATCTGCTCAGAACTAATGTTCTCATGATGGCTGTAGACATCTATTGTAGATAGGACCCCTGACCCTGTGCCCAGTCAGTAGCAAGGGACAGAGATACTTCCATGGTAATGTTCCCTCCATGAGCTATCTCTCAGAACTCAAATACACACTGGGTATGGGGGATGGTTTTTTGCACTGTGCATTCAGATGCTGATTTTTGTGTCCAGAGATCTGGTTGCAGTCTGGACATTGGCATTATTAAGCTTCTCCTGTCTCAATGTTCTGTAGAAATTGTTTTCCATCCCTTCTAATTGGCTAATAAAGAGCTGATCAGCCAATAGCTGGGCAGAGAAGAGAGGAGGCAGGACTTCTGGTGAGAGTGATCTCTGGTGGGAATGGCCACCAGATCTCATGTGTGGCAATGAGGGTGTGCCATGAGGATGCATGTGAGCAGGTCACCAGGGGAGTCACATAAGGACACTGATGGAACAGGAGCAGCCAGGGCAAATCTAAGATGGTAGGTGAAGGGTCACATGGCTGGGCAGTAGGCAGCCACAGAGAGTTAGAAGAGATGAGCATCTGCCCAGCTATAGTAATGAAGCTTTTACTAACTATCAGGTCTCCAGGTCATTACTTGGGGACTAGAATGGGTAGGTAGAAAGGCCCCAAATGTACTTCCATAACTGAGGCTTATCTATTAACTGTAGCACAGTGGCCACATCTCCCAACAAGCCATGCCAGGAAGTGTAACACCCACTCTGTATACTATGCTAAAGAATACTCCACATTCCCCCACACACAGAGGGCTGATGCAGACACCAGGAATGGGGCCATACCAGTGTGTTACAGGGGCTCCATACAACCTTCCCATCTTGGCTTGTGGTACCTTTCCTTCCTTTGGTCCCATTTCTCAAGGGACTTGATACTTAAGGCTCACTCTCCCCATCGGTGATGAACCCTTTCCGTTACCAGGAAATGTTCATCTCCATGGCTACTAGATCCAGAACTGAACAGCTCCAGGGACTTGAGCATCTCTGACATGCCATGTTTTAAATTTATGGAGAACATGTCCCACATGAGCCCTTTCATTGATTTACAACTCTGTGCTCTTCTTCTGGGGCAAAATAGAATAGAATAAGAAAATAAAAAATATTTCCACCCAGTTGGTCTGTCAGCTGTCACCAGGAGATGAGCAGGAGGAGCCACGCCTACCAGACACGAGGGTGTTGGTTGTGAGCACCTACCAGCAGTTCAGGCCTGGCCAGGAGTGCCCACACATGTAAAAGCTGAGCGCACATCCACTAGGTGCCTGCAGGGAGTGCACCCAGAAAATGGTGTTAGAAATTCACTGGTGGGAACAGCAACGCAAGTGGTTGGATTCTATGCAGCCCAGAAAAATGTGGTATATATATATATAGAGTCATGAGCCAGAAAACACAAGAAACTTCACTTTTTTCTTTAAATCACACACACACACACACACACACACACACACACACACAAACTGGAGCTGGATAAATGGCTCAGCAGTTAAGAATGTTTGCTGCCTTTGCAGAGGACATGGGTTCAGTTCTCAGTTGTCAAGACAAGCAGCTCACAACTGTTCAAAACTCCAGCTCTGGAATGACATCCAAGGGCAATGGCACATGCACACACATACACATGTACACACACACACATGTACACATGCACACACATGCACACATACACACATATACACATGCACACATGCACACGTGTACACATACACACACATGCACACACGTATACATACACACATGTACACATGCACACACATGCATGCGCATGCACACATACACACATGTACACATACACACACATGCACATGTGTACACATACACACACATGCACACACGTATACATACACACATGTA
>JADRCH010000158.1:2736636-2749184 GCA_019843965.1 Rhynchomys soricoides
CACACACACATGTACACATACACACACATGCACACGTGTACACATACACACACATGCACACATGTATACATACACACATGTACACATGCACACATGTACACGTGTGCACAAGCCAGACTTTTCTTTCTTTCTTTCTTTCTTTCTTTGGTAAGAAAATCTCTGAAAATGAGCAAGCACTGGAAGGAAGGAAGTATTTCAACTGCTTTGAACTTTGCTTTTAGGACTGGAATTGGGGGATCCAATGCTCTCATGAGCTCAAGTATCCCATTCAAAGTGGAATATACAAGAAGCCAGCTGTGGCAGAGCATCCAGCCCTAGGGTAGGAGAGACAAAAACATAAGGAGTTCAAAGTCGTGTCAACCTGAGGTAGGACACTCTGTGTGTGTGGAGTAGGGGTCAGGCTACATGACATCATGGGCGGTGTCTTAGTCAGGATTTCCATTCCTGCACAAAACATCATGACTAAGAAGCAAGTTGGGGAGGAGCTTACACTTCCATGCTGCTGTTCATCACCAGAGGAAGTCAGGAGTAGAACTCAAGCAGGTCAGGAAGCAGGAGCTGATGCAGAGGCCATGGAAGGATGTTCCTTACTTCCTTGCTTCTCCTGGCTTGCTCAGCTTGCTCTCCTATAGAGCTAGAACGCAGGCCCACCAGCCCAGGGATGGCCCCACCCACAATGGGCTGGGCCCTCCCCCCTTGATCACTAATTGAGAAAATGCCTTACAGCTGGATCACATGGAGGCATTTCCTCAAGGGAAGCTCCTTTCTCTGTGATAACTCCATCTTGTGTCGACCCGACACACAAAACCAGCCAGGACAGGGAGATTGGACTATATGGCACTGTGTGTAGAGGGGTCGGGCTACATGTCACTGTGAGGGGGGAGGTCAGGGGAGAACATCCATATTGTGTCTGGCTGTTGCATCTACTTTATGAAGATGTCGAGCCAGTTATTCACAAGAATAGGCTGAGAAATGAGCAAGCAAGACTGGGCTCACTTGCCTCCAGGTCTCGACAGCTGTGTGACCCCCTCAGTTTGTCACCATTGTAGCTTTCCAAAGGAAAACAATTTTTTTGCCACAGTGTCACATAGCCAAGGCTGGCCTTGAATGTGCTATGTAACTGAGACTGGCCCTGGTCCTCCTACCTCCACTTTGCGAGTGCTGGAGTCCCAGGCTTGCACTGCTGCACCCCGTTTTCCAAGGGCAACTGCAAACATTCCACAGGACACTTTCTCCCTTCTTTCCCCTTCTCATCTGTAGTAAATAAACTATTGATTTTGTTTCCAGGGTAATTTAAGAAGCAATAGAGCTCCAGCTAGTAGCAAACAAATTTAAGTGTTACGATTAGTTATGTTGGTCATCACATCTGCCTAGGGACAATTGGCCCAAGGGACTGCAGTGTGGGCTGCCCAAGCAGTATGTGGTAGGTGACATCAAGGGATTAGAGACCAACTTCCCAAGGTTATTGGTTATTGGATGCTGAAAAAGGCCCTGCTTCCTCTCATGACCAAAGCCCTCCCCAGACCACGATTCTAGAATGTTCTGCTATGTCCCTCTGCCTTTCAGCACCCACCCTCAGACTCCCCAGTGCTATCCTGGCCATTTCACTCCACCTTCCCCTCAACATAGACTCTGGGTTTCCAGGGACTTTACTGTTCAAACCTCTGAGCCCTCTGTCACGCCCCCACTTGTGTGTCTCCCATGACATCACGGGTGCCAAGGGCTGGGGCTTTGCTAAAGAGTGTGGCTCTCCTCTTCTGTTCTCCTCACAGGGCTGTGAGAAACTCCCAGCCCCCTGTGATTCATTTAATCATGAAATGGCCTTGGGCCAAAGGCAAAAGCAATGTGACAAACTTTTCACAGTGGCTTGCCTGCATTGATGAGCTGTGTGTGTGTGAAGCATGTGCATGCGTGTGACCATGGTATAGAATGCAAGGCCTCTGCTTCTGTCAGAGCTTGACTAGCACTGGAATGATAGCATTTGACTGCTTATGTTAAATACATGTTCAGAACTAATCTCTTACGTTTTTAGGCGTGGCAGTTGTCATAAATACTTAACATGGTATTGATCCCGTTGCATTCTTAGTGGTTTGAGCAAAGTCCTGATTTGATTTTCATGTAGCAAACAAGGAAACTGAGGCACAGTAATATGAAGTGACTTACCCATGAAGTCACAAGCGCAGCACTGGACCTTCTCCAGAGAAGGTGGGTGTGGGCTTGACTCACTATGGCTAGCACCATGTGGGAGCACCTGAGGGGTGTCCCTTTGGGGTTGATGCCTTCCTTACCACAGTGTTTCTCACCCCTTCCCAGATATATTTCAGATCCTGGGTGGAGGGGAAGCTATCAGGGGTGAAGAACAAGTCCACCTTCATGAATGTGAATCCAGATTTGAGTTAACAATGTTAGGTACCAACTCTGATAAATGAGGCCATTCTGTGCGTTTTTGTTGACAGATGGTGACGTATATTTGAAAACATTTGATTATAGACTGGAGAGATGGCTCAGTGGTTAAGAGCACTGGCTGCTCCTCCAGAGGTTTCCTGCACCCCCTTGGCAGCTCACAACCATCTCTAACTCCAGTTCCGAGAAGCCTGATGTCTTCTTCTGGCCTCTGCAGGCAGCATGGTGTCCATATACACATATAGGCACTCACACAAACGCATAAAAATACACAAAAAGTCAATAAAAAAATATTTAAAGAAAAATCTTAAAAATTATTTATCTTGAGACAGGGCTCACTATGTGTCCTAGACTGACCTCCTCAAGCTTATGGCAATCTGACCAAGCCATCTCAGTCAGCCAACAGGGTCTCAAGGGAGGGAGCAAGGACTGAAGAAAGAGAAGACAATGAGACAACACTATAACACGACTCCAGCCAGTGCTGAAGCTGAAGCGGGTTTAATTTTTTCCAGTCTGCTTTTATACCAACCTAGATACATGCAAAGAATAGGGTCAATTCTAGATCGAAGACAAAGTAGTTAAGGAACAAACAAAGCATAGACAAAGTAGGCAAGGAACAAACAAGGCAATAAACAAAGTCTCATAGTCACTGTGTCTAGGGGTTTATCAGGATGACCAAGATACAAGGAATATAGTACATTCCTTGGCTGAATTCATCTTGAGCCTAGTGCTAGCCCAATGTTAAATTCTTATCTGAGCCTACTCCTTTGTGTCTGTCCTAGCCCAATGTAAATATTCTTGCCAATATCCTTGGAGCAGCATCAAGGGTTCTCCACAGCAATCCTCCTGCCTCTGTCTCCCAAGTTCAGGGATTACAGGTATGTACCACCATACCTGGCTTTGGTTAAAACTATTTTTAAAAGATTATATCAGTGTCTGTTGTTCTGTTATGCTAACATTTATGGTCTCATTAAAGTAATGCATGAGAACATGCTCCCTTAGGTAGGGGTGATTAATGTAACTTAGCTTGTTTGTTTTTAGCTAGTGTTCTCAGAGGCTTCCTCTAGAATTCACTGTATGCTACACAATGTTCCCAGTGCCTTACAAACGTGGCCACTTAACCAACACTCACCTTTGGGTTAGGGTTTATGAGCATGCGTAACAGCACTAAGACTAACCAGGCAGTTCATGAGTATCAATGTCTTTGGTGTCCAATCTGTCATCAATATGCAGCTCAGAGACTATGAGAAGGCCCTGGCATTTCACCTCCAGATCAAGTGAAGACAAAGAAAAAGGCTGTCCCATTCCCCTACAAAGGAGAGGGTCTTGCCTTCTTTGTTCAAGGGGACTGCCTTTCAACACGTTCCAGGATTGTCTTGAGCTCTTTGACTCACACCCAATAAGGCCTAGGGGAGGCCTTTGGACAGCCTGTTTCAGGGCCCTGCCAGTGGTAGAAAAGGGATTCTCCTCTTAGGATATCCTCGGGGTGGGGTTGCTGAGAACGGTACTCTGTGAGTGTGAGGTCTTGACCCTTACATTACAGAGGGTCCAATGGAGCACACAGCTTTCTTACATTCCCTGGGTAGAGTTGGTGTCTACTTTGTACACAGAAAGGGTACATGCACTCCATACAGCAAGGGGGCCCAGGGGTGTTCAGCCCCAGCAGAGAAGAATTTCCTTCCAGCTTCCATCCTTCCCTCCCTTCCCTCCTCCCTTTCTTCCTCTCTCCCTCTCCACTCCTTCTTTTCTTCTCTTCCTGTTTCTTCTTCCCTTCTCCAAGCATTACAAGTGTGTCCTCCTCATTTCATGATGTCCTCAGGGGAACAGGACAGAGGTTGCAGGGGGCTGTGGCTTCCCTTCTGAGTCCTGTCTCAATTAATTAGAAGACAACTAATATAAGTATTAAAGACACTTTACTTTACAGAAAATCAAATATTAATTAATAAATAAACTCAAGGACTCAGGTGTTTAAGAGTTTCTTGAGGACCAACTCTTATTGCAACTTAATTAAGAAACTCGTGGAGAAGCACAGGGCAATCAAACAGAGAGTGTCAAGTCCGTGATTCAGGGCTGCAGAGCGCCGAAGCCTTCATTAGATCGGCTCGCTTCCATGAAAGCAAAGTAGGCTTGCGCTCCACTCGGGGACTAATCCATTAGTCACTGCAAAATCTCCGAGGACAGGGATGTCCATTTCAAACCTAATTTGCAGCTACTTGCTCACGTTAGTGGTTTTAGAAAGGAATCCGTCTGCTTCGAGCCTACTATATTTGGTTGCTCGACACAAATATCGAGGTGCTCCGCTCCCCTGTCACGAAGCTGCAATGTAATATTAGCAATTCGTTTCCCTGATAGCAGCTGCATTTGTTAGCAGCTTGGACTCGGGCCCATAGAGAAATGTCACTCTCAGCCACTTGGTGATGTGTTTTTGCAAGAATCATGCATGGTAGTTTTGGGATGATGATTCCAAAGAGAGAAAAGACTTCATGGCAGAGGAAGAAAGGAGGGGGAAGGAAGGAAGGAGAGGCTAGAAGGGGGTGTCCGAGAGGTGGGGTGTTTGGACAAGAAGACTTCACATTCATAGAAATGTTACTCCCCTTCACGGATAAACAGAGTTCAGACGGACAGCAGCTGGCTGGACTGTGCGGTACAAGGAGCAGCACTAAGAGGGGCTGGTGTTGGTTATTCAGGCTTCCCTGGGCCTGGGGTGCCAGGCCTAGAGGTTGGTGAGCAGGAGAAGGGTTTTCAAACTGAAGCTGCCTCTCTCCTGGGGACATGGACACTCCTCATGTGCACAGAGGGAAGGACACGTAACCACAGTGTGCTCTGTCTCCTGAGCAAGTGCTTGCTGGTTCTCCTTTCTCAAACACTCTGTGTCCATTTTCAAACAATAAAAGGCCACTTTTCCTGGTGTGGAGCCTTCCCATGGAGCTTTGCTTCTGAATAGGAGAACCTCTCACACAGGGAAGAGCTTAGAGTAGCAGTCACCTTAGTTAAGGTGTCAGGATCATGCCCCATTGCAACAGAACTTAGTTCTGAGGCTTAATGTGTGTGTGTGTGTGTGTGTGTGTGTGTGTGTGTGTGTGTGATGTATACATATATGAGTATATGCAGGTGTGCACATTTTGAGTGGCTTCATTTAGTGGGGAAATAAGAAAAGGTATAAAGCCAAAAGCATGGAAACATGACATGTGTGGCGTAGGAGTCAGTCACCTTGGTCCATGTCACACATTGGTGTGAGGTAACATGGTCTTGTTATAATTCAACTGCTAGGCTGACCCTGCTGAGCAAAGGTTCAATGACTGAGGAGATGGCTCAGGGGGGTAACGTGCTTGAGCTCCAAGTTTGAGAACATGAGTTCACATCCCTTCAAACCTACATAAATGCCAGGAGGGTGCAGCTGCCTGCCTGTAATTCTAGCCACAAAAAAAATTTAAAAACCAGAGACAGCGAGTGGGTGCCCACGGTAAGCTGTCTAGCAAGAATAGAAACATTGGCAAACTCTTGGTTTGATCGAATCCTACCTCAATGAATAATGTAGAGGAGCAAAATAGGGAGTCTGAGGTCAGCCTGGGTTACATTAGATTCTGTCTCAACAAGAAAAACAAAAAGAAGTCAGACTTCAAAAGGAAGAAGTCTTGGAAGCTCTCTGTGCTTTCCTTACCTGTGAAATCTCCCCAGGAAGATTCTGGAACTTGGTTTCTCTTCCACACACATGTGCATGGTAATTTTCCCGGATTTGCTTATAGGAATGGCTTGCGTACTTAACTCTTCAAATCAGCAGTATTGCACTGTCTTTTCTACTTTTTGTCTTTAAAAAAGAATTATTATTCTTTTCTGTTTTGTTGGGGCAATGTGCTCTCCTCTCTGCAACACACACCCAATGTGGTTTGTCTATTGATTGTCAGGACTCGAGCAGGAGCTGCCAGGACAGCTGTCTGCCTGCAGGGACCTGGACTTCCTCCAGCCGTCCTAAACCAGGTCAGTAACTGTCAGGTACAAGTCAGAGCTGGGATCTGGGCACAAGCACAGCCGAGGCTGGACGAGATAGACATGGGAAAGAGAGAGAGAGAGAACTGACAGACTGACAGACACACAGACAGAGACACACAGACACACAGAGAGACTCAGGGCCCGTGACTCTGTCCCCCACAGAACCTCCATCCTCTCTGACAAAGGCTAAGACTTAGGGTCTCACCAGCTCCCTCAGGACCAGGCCCTGCATTAGTCAAATCTTCCTTTTGTACCTTCCCTGTTCCTCTTGAGCTCAGGAATCAACACTCTGCTTGGACCTTATGAATAGTGAAGTCTGTCCTTGGGGAAGGACAGAACAGAGCTCAGAGCAGGAAGAAAGCCAGGAGAGTTGAGGCCTGAGGCCAGGACTGACCCTCTCTGCTCTGCCTGAGGCTCAGAAAACATTGTCATACAGTCAGCAGAAATGTCACCTCCCATGGAAGGTTAGGTTGGGTTGGACCTGTCAGACAAATGATTCGAAAGAATTGAAGTACCAAACATCAACTGTCCTTAGCAGCAGGGGCTCCTGCATTCCCTACCCCAGGTAAGGAGCCTCTGGCAGAAGCAGCTGATCTAGAGATCTAGTGAGAGGAAGGATGGAAAAGGTGACACCATCCAAACCAACAGAAGAGCCTCTGCAAAATGGAAGGCATGCATGTGGAATACTCATGCATGCCTCTCTGGAGCTCTGCTCCAAGCTTCTAAGTGAATCCATCATGGGTAGATTTTATGTGAAAGCATGTTCATGCCAGAAACCAAGCATCCGACTCACAGGCTTGAAGAAGCACACCTATTATCCCCAGTAATGGAGGGGTAAATAACCCAGCTTAACCGCTGCCTCAGCCTCTCTCCGCTCTGCCTTCCCCAGTTTCTTGGCTCCGTTTTCAAGCATGTCTACTCATGTTAACATAATGGTTGCTTTGGTGAAGTTTATATGGCCGGTTTCTGTCCTCAACCACAGAGCCAGGAAGAATTTCTTCTCCTGGACCTAGTATCTGAAAGACCTTCCCTAGACCACATTCCCACGCCAGAATGTTAACCTGCTGTGCCTTGTGACTACTCATAGCTGAAAAAAGAGGCTTGTCAGGACACTGGGCCACACCGAGGTGCAATGGAAGGCATCCCGTGTAAGACAGGAAGACCATACTGGTGTTGACCACCGGGTGACCTGAACCTCCTGCCCCTGTTAACCCTGCCCTAACCCTAACCCTAACCCTAACCCTAACCCTAACCCTAACCCTAACCCTAACCCTAACCCTGATAACTGGCTCATCACTCTGGGGCACATAGTACCGTCCTTGGCCCCTCACATGAAAATTCTAGAAATCAAAGTCAGTTGCAGTGATAGTCCTCTCTTAGATGTCTTCAAGTGATCTGAAGTGACCTTGGACAAGATTTACAAATGTATGAACTTGTCAACACGGCTCCTGGATGGGGAGGGAGGGGGGGAAGCAGGGGGCAGAGAGAGTATCTCACGGCCAGCCAGAGAAGCTATGTTACCAGTCTGCTTCATAAATGGTGTTTGTATGGCGGGTTTTGGGTTTTGTCTGTGTGTGTGTGTGTGTGTGTGTGTGTGTGTGTGTGTTCACATGCACACCTGCATGAGTTTATATGTACCCTGTGCATGTAGGTACACGCAGAAGCCAGAAGAGGGCATCAGACCCCTTGCAATTGGAGTTCCAGGTTGGAAATGACCTGATGTGAGGGCTGGAAACTGAACCTGGGTCCTCTATAAAAGCAGCACATGCCCATAACAGCTGAGCCCTCTCCAGCTCAGGACTGATGTTTCTGAACACTGAGAAAATAACAGCAGCTGATGGACAGACCACCATCTTCTGTTACATCTGTTTCTGGAGCTCAGCCCTATGCACATCAGAGATGGGGCTCAGGCATTCTTCCTGACACTGCCCTCAGTCAGGGAGAGCCAAAGCAGGTCACACAAAAACATCCTAGCCAGTGGCTGACTTCCCTCCCTCCCTCTCTCTCTTCCTTCTTCCCTTCCTCCCTCCCTCCCTTCCTTCTTCCCTTTCTCCTTCCTTTACATTTTTCTCACTTCTTCCTTCCTGACAAATTCCCACTTTGATGTTATTATGTTGGGGACAGAGTGAGAGTTTTGGTTGCAATTTTTATTTCTTCTTTTATGATTTTATGATTGGCCTGGGATGCTTGCTGTTCCTTCCCCCATGATCTCTCTCTCTCTCTCTCTCTCTCTCTCTCTCTCTCTCTGTCTGTCTCTCTGTCTCTCTCTCTCTCCTTTCACCATCTCTGATCTCCAAGTAGCCTGAGGCTGTGGGCACCTTCAACAGAGGATTATAACCCTGCCACCATAACAGAAGACCCTCTAAGGGAGCTCTGGAGAGTTGTGTGCTAACACCACCCCTTTTTCAGAGTGATGACAAATTGATCTGCGGTCAGGACCAAATGTGACTCACAAGGCTCCAGGGACACAGTCCCTTGTTCTGGTCTTCCTGGTGGACACCCAAAGGCGGTGGTTCCATCAAGAGCATCAGGGTAGCCTAGCTTGGTGGAGTCTGAATCTTTGGTCCAGTGTTTGGCTGAAATGGCTGTTCTGACACAGACTTTCTCTGTGTCACAGACCTCGTGTCACAGAGACAGAGAAACGGGTGAGATGATTCAGCTGGCTGCAAGCCCAGAAGATGCATGCCGCGCCTTCCTGAAGACAAAATAAAATTATTAAGAGGCAGAGCAGAAAGTCCCCGGCCTAATGTTCTCCAACCCATCAACACAGAGGGATGATAATTTGCTAAAATCCAAATAGTCCAAGAAAGAATGACCATGTAAGTCAAATTGCTTATTAAGTCTATGTATCCATATCCGCATCTGTTTCCCTGCCGGGGAGTACTAAACACTGTCTCCAGACCATGTGCTCTATTCACAGATGTTCCTGACCTTAGTGTCATGCAGACAGATGACTGCTCTCAGAAATAAATCAAAAGAAAGAGGCAGGTATTACTTCCAAGAAGACTCAGTAGGATTCTCTCTACTCTGTCATGCCGGTCTTTGGAACATGTGTCAAAACAGTGCCACCTCCATCAGACTAGATCATTGATCCACCTGAGAACAAAAGCCTCCCACAAACCCACACTGAGTATATAGAATGTAAGAAGTAAGGGTGGAAGTGGGGGATCTCTCTTAGCAAAAACATGAGGATCTGAGTTCAGATCTGCCATACCATGTAAGCAACAGGATGTGGGGACTCCTGCCTGTAATTCTAGTGGTGGAGAGACAGAGACAAAGGATTCCTGGAGTTCACTGGTCAGATAGTCTTGGAAAATTAGATGAGTTTCAGGTCTGGTGAGAGACCCTGTCTCAAAAATAAAGTGGAGAATGAAAAAAGCAACCAGCTTAAAAGTCATTTTTATTTGCCTGATGTGATTTTCATTTCAGAGGCTTACTGACTCTGTCTGCTAACCTAGGCGTAGGCCTAGGAGCCTCTGACCTCCACACAATCCAATCTAGGCCTAGAATGTTCTCAGCCTCTGCAACTTGCTGCTGAGTAAGCTCACCCTTTCTAGCTCTTTCTGATCTCTGGCTGGCTGGTTCAAGTCAGCTGTTCTGGCTCAAACTTCCCTCCAAGCTGACTGATTTAATCTGTCTTCTCTTGGTCTCTGACTGAATTGCTCTGCTTAGCCTCATACCTACTTTGGCAATCTGTTCTAATCTTCTGGCTCCTTCTTGTCCTCTGGCTTGTTCTCTCTGCAACCAGTCTCTCTCTCTCTCTCTCTCTCTCCCTCTCTCTCTCTCTCTCTCTCCCTCTCTCTCTCTGTCTCTCTCTCCCCCTCTCTTTCCTCTCTCTCTTTCTCTCTTTCCTCTCTCTCTCTCTCCTCTCTCTCCCTCTCTCTGTCTGTCTCTCTTATCTCTCTCTCTCTCTGCACTTCCCCTTAAGTAGCTTTCCTTTCCTCTCTCTTCTCACGAGAGTTGGGCAGATCCTGTTCTGTCAAATCTTTCTCTGATTCATCACTTCACTTTTTCTGTCACTCAATTAGACATCACTGTGAAACATGGGTGTCTCCTTCTACAAACTAACTTTACCTTCGTTGTTTGGGATTAAAGGTGTGTGCTAAGGACTGAGCCACACCACAACTAAAAACTAGGTTTTTCTTTTCATCAAATAACACAATCTCAGTAAATAACACAGTGTGATCAAATATCCTGCAACATCCAGCATAGACCACTGGTCTCAATACAACACACACACACACACACACACACACACACACACTACTAACATCACTAAAGGGTGTGTTTTTCTTTTTTAAATCTTTGTTTTTCTTTTGGCTTTATTAAACTGTGGAGATTTGGGTCCTGTTTGTTACCTCAGCACAATCTTGCCCATCCTCACAGTCACACCAACATTCTCCTCCACAGTATCGTACAGATACGCACAGTGAAGGTCAACATCAACTGTCAACTTGGAAGGCTCTAGAATAACCTAGGAGACAAGCCTTTGAGTGTATCTTTAAGTGAGATTCTAAACTGAGCCAATTGCAGTGGGAAGACCCAGCCTGGATGTGAGCAGCACCAACCTTTGGGCTGGGGTCCTCAACTGAACCAAAAGAAGCAAGCTGAGTATCAGTACTCAGCCCTTCTGCTTCCCAACTGTGTATGCAATATGTCTAGTCTCCTCTGGCACCTGCCTCTGTGCCTTCCCCACTGTGGTGGACTGTCCCCTTAGCCTATAAACTCAAAAAAATCCTTTCTTTCTCCAACTTGCTTTTGCCATTTGCACCAGCAATAAGGAGAATAGCTAAGGCAGTCACACCTCTCTCTAGAGCAGTGGTTCTCAACCTTCCTAAAGCTGTGACTTCGATCCATGTTGCCATGACCCCCAACTGTAACATTATTTTGTTGCTACTTCATAACTGTAATTTTGCCACGGTTATGAATCATAATGAAATATCTGATATGCAGGATGTCGTTCAACACCTTCTGGGGGGTCCCAACCCACAGATTGAAAGCCACTGCTCTAAACTCAAACTATAGTGTGCTGATTGTCGGGATCCTCCAGACTGTCAGAGGAGACAGATGCTGACTTTGGCTACCTGGAGCTGCACCCTGACTCCTAGTCTGATGAAGAGACACTATCCAGGTGCTGTCATTGGAGACGGACAATCAGAGTAGGTAGAAGGGGCTTGGAAGCGGGAGCATAGGGTGATGGTAGGGACATGCACCCACAGAACTCAGGCACTTGTTGACATTTGAAATTATTTGAGCGGCAGACCTCAGCCAATTCGAGAGCATCTCAAATCTCTTAAAGAGAAGACAAGTGGGAGACTGTGTCCTGGGCAGGAGGCGGGAGGACATGCCTTAACCACAGCTCAGAAATCAAACGAGTCCTGGTGGCTTTTGTTCCACAAAGACCATGCTGTGGGGAGGCATGAGAGTGTAAGAAGCCTACAGGTGCGGAGTGACAGAATTAATCTCATTTTACCTCGGGTTTTAAAGGAGGTTTGGCTCAGCATGCAGATCCTCAGTAACTGTCCTTCTGCAAGGCTCACTACTTGTAGGAACAAAGTACCCCTCATATATCTTCCAGGAGACCACCCCAGCCCTGCAGCTGCAAGCCAAGAGAAATGAAAACACGTGTCCACACAGCCCTGCATGTAAATGACCATAGTACTGTCACGAAGATGCACCACACCATGGGGGACAACCCAGACCTCTGTCCCCTGTGGGTCAACTAAAAGCACAAGCCATTGAGATGGTTCAGTGGATAAAGACACTTGCAGCTCAAACCTGGGCACCTTGGCTTAATCCCTGGAATCCACCTAAAGGTGGAAGAAGAGAAACCATGTCTCAAAACAAACAAATCATAGCGGGGAAAAAAAAATCACTGCAATTTTAGGGTGGTACAACTGCTATGTGCCCTGATTATGATAGGGTATGGTTTATACTCATGTTGATACATCAGTCTATACTTATGGTGTGGTGGTTTGAAAGAGAATGTAGAATAAAGAATATAGAATGTAGACTGTATAGAATGTAGAATGTAGAATATAGAATGTAGAATATAGCTCATATGTTTGGGTACTTGGTCCCCACTTGGTGGAACTGTTTAGAAATATTAGGAGGTGTGGCCTAGTTGGAGGAGGTGTGGCCTAGTTGGAGGAGGT
>JADRCH010000158.1:2753177-2867786 GCA_019843965.1 Rhynchomys soricoides
GGCAGACAGAGAGACAGAGAAAGAAAGAGACAGAGACAGATAGATACAGAGACAGACAGACAGAGACAGAGAGAGGGGGGACAAATAAGGATCGAGGGGTAGAGATAGGCAGCTTTCCTCCCCTCTGTCTTTTCCAAATGCTTGCCCTGGATGAGACTCATTCTTGACATGGATCCCTGGGATGACCCTCTGACCTTTCCTCTGTACTGGAAACAAAACACAATTTTCTAAACAGGAGAGAGATCTCAGATCTCCTGCGGGATCTCATCCTGGCCAGAGGACTCCATAACGTGGGATGAGTTAGGTTCACTCCCAGGCTCATGTGTTTAGTGTCTGTGTTTTAGTTTTCATCTGTTGAAAATCCAGCCATCCTCTCCCTGAGAGTCCACACCCTGCAGGCCAGCGCATGTTCTGAAGGCCCCCCTCACCCACCCAGGAGAAGCACAGCCAACAGTGGCTCCAATGAGGTGTAAGGCGGCCTGCCCTCCAGCACTCAGTCACCTCCGTTCCCTTCCTCAGAATATCGGATTTCATGGTGATAACATCGACTAGAGAAGGCTTGTAGCTCCAGCTATTTCTGAAGAACAGATGTTTCTTCTCTGTCTCACAACTTTATTGCTCCGCGTGACAATGTCATACCCGCCTCTGCCTAATAGACCTGCTCGGGCTCATCTGTCTTGCGCTAATTGCAGCCAGAACCAGCAAGGTGTAGGGTTCCTGGTCTGCTGATTGGTTATTCTCCTACAAATTGTTGCCGCTAAGTTCTTTTGAATTTTTTTATATGTGTGGGGGGGGGGGTACACGTGCATCTTCACACAAACGCAATGACCCTGGAGGCCAAGAAAGGATACTGGATTCTCTGGAGCTGGAGCTACCGGCAGGCAGGGGTGAGCTGCCCAATATGAACGTTGCCCTTCAAGCATGGAAGGAGATTCCCAGCATCGCCTCACTGGTTCCTAGACATGGGAAGAGGCCATAGTCACCCAATAGCACAAATACTCTGAGGTGACAAACATGGTTTCAGGTGGGCTGTGGTCATTATTTCTCGGCAGTAAACACACTCTCTGTTGGAAGCCAGATCGGCAGGGACCACGTGACCCCACTGAGCTCTCCTCCTCACTGCCCTTCATCCCTTTCCTTCCTTCCCTCAGCTGGAGGGACACTGATGTCGCTGCTATTCAGAAAGCCACGTTCAGTCCTGCCTTAGGATTACTAGATGCTTTCCACATCTTCCAGTCTCTTCGTGGGTACCAGTTTAGTTTGTAGTCTTTGCCACTGCAGCTCCAGGGGCCTCCAGAAGTCTCTCTGATCACAAAGTGGTTTTCATTTTGGAGATGACAAGAGAAGTCGCTGGCCCTGTCAATCAGGGCTGAGACCCACAGCACCAAGTGTCAGTGGAGACAGGTCCTGTGCTGGTTGCTGCTAGCTCAGGACGTTTTGGGTAATTGGAAGGCAAAGTTAACAGCAATAAAGAAAATTAACTTGGATGCCCAACGGTTGATGAAGCAGAGCCTGGAAACAAATAGAGCAGAGGCGATCAGTGAGCTCAGCCTGGCCCTTTTATAAAGTGACAGAGGAACCTGCCTGGGGGAGATACCTGTAAATCAGGGCTGTGGCTGGGACCAGGACACAGGTTGAAACCAGCTGTCCCCACGCCAGCTGTGCCCTGCACAAGGCTGCATTAGGAAGAAGCATTGCAGTCTTAGAGTCCACAGCACACAGGTATCCGGGGGACCTGGGACTACCAGACACACTGGTGGGGCTTTGATACCTCTGTGTTCTGTGGAAGTGTCTCGTGGAAGCTGCTCCACGGTCCCAGGGGAGACGATGGGGACTGTCACTCCCCTACCTCCTGTGTGTCACATCGGGACAGAAGAGCAAGAGCTAAGCTGTGTGTGAATATCTTGCCTGTGCTCCTGTGGGAACAGGAAGAAAGCCACTCTCAATCCATGTCCCAGAGTGAGGGATAGCGAGAGACCTTCTTCCTGTGGAAGCCCCTGTTCGTTCCTGCAGCCTGACCCAGCCTGCTCTTTTCTTACTGGGTTGAATATGAAGCCAATACAGTGTCTACCCCCTAATCCCCAGAACCCTGGAACTGGGACTTCACTGAACAAAAGGGACTCTGTGAGCAGGATTAAATGAAGGACTTTGAAATGAGAAGGTGAACCTGGGTGTTCAGATGGCCTTGGTCACACCCCAAGGGATCCCTTAAAGGGACGGGAGGAGTCAGCTGTGAAAACAGCAGGGGTGAGGGAGGGGCTGACAGATAGATCCAAAGAGAGACAGACACACTCACACAGAAAGAGAGAGAGAGACAGAGAGAGACACACAGACAGAGACAGACATATAGATACAGATACAGACAGGCAGACAGATATAGAGAAAGACAGACACAGACAGACAGACACACAAAGACAGACAAACAGACACAGACAGACATAGAAAGAGGCAGAGACAGAGAGATATACAGACAGAGACAGACAGACAGATAAACAGAGAGAAACACACACAGACAGAGACAGACACACAGAGAGACAGTCAGAGACAGACAGACAGATGGGCACTCAGACAGACAGACAGATACATACACACACAAAGAGAGACAAAGACACAGAGAGACAGACTGACAGATGGGCACACAGACAGACAGACAGATAGACATACAGAGAACACTCCGTTACACAGTTCTCTTGAAGATGGCAGATGGGGTCATGAGTCAAGAAGAGCAGGCAGCTCTGCAAGGGGGAAAAGCAGTAAACGGCTCTCCCTGCATTGATAGCCGAGAGAGAGCTGAGCTCCATCCCAGAGCCAGATCTGTACAGCCTGAGTGAATGCGGTATTCAGATACCCGGAACTTGTTAAAGGCAGAAGCAAGTGATTATGGACAGACTGCACGAGACGAAGATGGCCTTTTCTACATGGGTGATACGGGTGAGTATTTACGAACTTAGATTTGGCAAACAAAAGATATATTCTACAGAAGAAATGTGGTTTGGGGGCTGGAGAGACTTACTGTGCAAGCCTGAGGACGTGAGTTCGAGTCCCAGCTCCACTATACAAGCCAGGCTCGGTGGCACACAACTGAAGCTGCAGAGCTTGGGAGGCAGAGACAGAAGAGTTGCTGGGGCTCCCTAGAGAGCAACTGCTAAGATGTCATTACCATCCACTGACCTCCACACGCATACTCTTTCTCTCTCTCTCTCTCTCTCTCTCTCTCTCTCTCTCTCTCTCTCTCTTAAACACACACACACACACACTCACTCACATTTTTACACACATACACAATTGTGGTTTCCCTCTTTTAAGAGTTAAAATCAGCTTTCCATTGGGGCTGGGGAGATGGCTCAGTGGTTAGGAGCCCCTTCCTGCTCTTCCTGAGGACTTGAGTTCAGTTCCCAGCACCCACATTGGATAACTGTAAACTCCAGTTCTCAGGGGTTCTGAAGACACGGGCCTCCTCCACCGGTGACTATACCCACGTGCCCCCATGCGTAATTACAAATTAATCATTTTTAAAGAAATCAACTTTCTGTGAAAGGAGATCCCATTGGCCCTGCCCTGTATTTTTGTGGGATTAGGTGTAGTTGTAATTTACAGCTGGCTTGGGGGGATTGAGGCACTGAGGGCCTTAAAGGGAAAGACCTCACAGACTCCCACTATGGAGAAGAGAGCCATTCGGGGCCTCTGCCTCCTCTCTCCCTATTTAGAACTTAACATCCCTGGCCATGAACATGTCCATGTGTGGATCTGCAATAAAAGACCTGACAATCAGCGTGCAGGTGTCCATGGGTCAGAACACTGGTGTCACTTTGCATTTTGTTCTGAATATGTATCCTAGCGGGAGACTGCGGCATGCCACACGCTGCTGGAGTCCCGAGAGTCATCAGGCCTGCAGTCTTTTGTCCTGGATGTCTGCATACTGCCATGTTTACATCTTTCCCCCTCTGTGACAGATCAGGCCTGTGAATAGGCAGGACTCTTAATGGCTGGTGTGACTGATTGGATGGTGGCTGAGCTGTCACTGTGGCGCACAAAGGTTACCTTCCTCAGAAACAATCAATGGATCATTAAGGTACACGATGTGCTTTGCTTGGTCAGGCCATGGCCGCTGCATAGACAGACCTCAGGGTCATTCTGAAGCCGCGAGCCTCAGATCATTTCCGTGGCTGAACCTGTACCGGAACACGAGGATTTCAGGCCTTCCTGTGGCTCTGAGCTGGATAAGCCACTAATGGGTTCAAGAGAGGAAAGAGGGATTGTATGTCTCCCACTGAGAAGGGCAGAAATGGTCAGAGAGGAAGGGAGGCCCTATTAGCCTTCACAGGGACCCCTGCTTCGACAGAAAGAAATGGGCAATGAGGTCATTAAAGAGACCTGTGGCTAGGATTGGGGAGATGATTCAGTCATCTCTCTAAGTGTGGGGATGTGATCCCATACCCAGAACCCTTGCAATAAAGCCAGAAGCAGCGGTTCGTCAGGTCTAAGGGTGGAATATGTGAGCTGGTTGGACCAATGAGCTAGCAAATCACCCAGAGCTAGAAATAATTGATTCAAATTTCTCCATATACTGTGACCAAAGTGTGTGGTGTCTTCAGGAATAGGGTCTTAACCATCGAGTTCTGGTGAGTTCCAAGAGCAGAGGCAGTAGCCTCTACTGTTTTGAAAGTCTCTGGAACACCCACTGATGACCAAAAACTGGAGGGGAGGTGTCCCACACTGAGCACTGGGTTTTTGATATGGCTTTTGGAAGGAACATTGTCTCCCATGTAGGGCAAGGCCTAGTCAAGTCTTTTTATGAGTGTAGAAAGCTTGGAGAAAATTTAAATGGATGTATGGCTCAAACTGGATACAAAATTCCCCTTCTAAAGAACGTGTTTTAAAAGATAGCAAGGACTGGGCACAGAGCACCCTACATGGAGGCTCAGCGGCTCCTCAGCTTTCTGTCTTTCTTTTCCAGTCTCTGGGGATAAACCTGAAACCTAGTGAGAGTCTTGCTTCCTGCCAGGCTGTTGGGAACCCTCCTGTGTTCCTATAAAGCTAGCCAGCCCTGGTATGTGGGTGGGACCCCGTTTCAGCTCCCCTACCAAATCCTGGCACCTTAGAGCATGTCTCTCAGCCCTGAGCTAGACATGGCCTGTGAGTGCAGGTCCACTGAGACTGTCTCCATCCTGGGGCTGTCTGTGAAGGAACCAGTCAGCAAAGCCCTTCTTCACCCAAGGATGAGAGATGGAGCGAGTCTCTTTCACTGTGCTTCCCTCGCAGTGAAGCATGCAGCGAGGGTATCCTGCACCATGTATACAAGTCTGATGCTGGACAACTGAGCATGAAGTCCTCAAACAAGCCAGCCTCTCAGCACGCTCCTTGTCCTAGAGTAGCAAAGTTCACGCTAACAGATGTGTTGGAACTTCTCTGACTACTTGGCTGCTGAGAAGAAATCCCTCTGTCCTAATGCTGTTTGGGTCAGAGGTGTCTTGACTCCAGGGCAGGTGGCTGGGAGGGAGGGGTGGCATCCATCAAAGCCTCGTAAGGCCACTGGGTTCATTCTGGACGAAAGACCCTTGGCCCACTGTGAGTTGGGGGATGGTGAGGGATGGGACAACTGTGGCTGAGTGGCCAGGGAGGAATAAGAAGAACCGTGACGCATTTGCGTGATGTAGATGGTAATCAGGGCCACAGAAGTGAAATGGGCATTTCCTGAGCACCCACAGATGAGGAAGAGTGAGGTGTGAATGGTGGCCTGGCCTGGAAACATCTGGATGGAGCTGCTAAGAGGAAGGCTTGGGTCCCTGCCTCTCAGATGAACCAGAAGGATGTACTTGAGTCTCCACATCTCAGATGGACCGGAAGGATGCTCAGACCTGGCGTCCCATGGCGTTGGGTTCCATGGCCATGGTCCTGTATTTTGACTCTCTCGGTTTCAGCTTTGGGTTCTCAGGAACAAGTTTATATTCTCTGTCCCCATGTTGCTAGTGACATAGCCAGTGCTGGAAAACAGAGCAGTCGGGCTGTGTTTATACTAGAAGCATACAGAGCTAGAGGTAGGTTGGGGGAGGGGGGCGTGGTGTGTGAATCCAGCTCTGAGACTCTCAGTGAAACGCAAGGCAGGAAGGGGCAGGGAATTCTATCCTCAGTCAGGTTCTGTTTTTAAAAAAAAAAAAATTATTTTTATATGTATGAGTGTTTTGCCTGCATGCATGTCTGTGCACCACATGTATTCAGTGCCAGCAGAGGTCAGAAGATGTCAGATCCCCTGGAACTGGAGTTACAGCAGGTTGTGAATGACCATGTGGGTGCTGGGAATTGAACCTGGGTCCTCTGGAACAGCATCAGTGCTCTGGACTTTCTCTCCAATACCTGGAGTCAGATTTTTTTAAAAACATATTTTGTTATTAATTACGTTGTTTTATAAAATGTTTAGTACTTGGTTTCATTTATTAAAAACAGTATTTGGATCTGCCTGAATCTTATGTACTTTCGGGGAACACATACACTCCCATGTACGTACACATATATGTATGCCCTCACACAATACATGTACTACACACATACACACACACTACCCTCATGCATGCACACACACTACACTCATACACACACACTACATGCATGCACAGGTACAAAGATGCTCACTGAAGCCTCATCCACACCATGGAGAGGCATGAGAACAGTGCACACACCTCGTATGCAAATGAGTAAGCAACCCCAGGGGATAATCACAAAAAACAGTCTGTAGTAAAAAGAATTCAAAACTTTATATATCATGACAAATCTCAAAATAAAATACCCCCAAGGGGGAAAAGCCATTAGCCAAAAAAGCAATGTGCTTTTATTTCTAGATTAAAAAAAAAAAATCAAACATGAAAAAATGCATTCTGTCATTATTTAATTATAACTTTTAATCAAAGTCATACAGAACTTTAGAATTCTATGACTTTTAATATATTTTTTAAAATTGTCACTCTTCACCCTACCCTCTCCAAAACCAACCATTTTGGTTCCTGTAGCTCTTGGTGTTTCTGTGGATTTAGAACTCTGTCTTTCTAAGCAATACGGCTATCTTGCTGAATGGCCCCTTTCCTAACTCCCTTCCATTGACTCAGTTGCTAGAGTTGCTATTTTTACCGGCCAAGGATCTTGGGGTTCATTTCTCTACCAATTAAAAAGCAGAGAAAGAGCTCAGGACACAGCCAGGCAACAAGGACGATTACAGGTGAGGAAGAACCCACAGCAAAGCCCTAGGGGGCTGGGGGCTTTAAGTGGCTTTGATGCCCTGAGATGGGTCCCATCTCCTAATTTGGGGTTGGTCCGTTTGCACAAAGCAAAAGAAGCTCGGAGTCCTACAGCTTCAGGTAACCTTGTTTAGAACAGGCCTTGAGCATGCCTGACAAGCCTAGGCAGGTCAGCAGAAGGGGGCCCTGTCAGCAGGAGAAAAAGCAGGCTTTTATCTCAGGTGAGGAAGTCGAGGAAGCTGTAAGTTTGCCATCTTCCTTATCTATCTGTGGCCTTCTGTCTGCCTGTCTCAGACCTGTCTGGCTCCTAATGGCTCCCATGAAACCCGGTCTAAAGAGTTGGTTCTCAGCCCAGTGTCTCTGCTCCACTCCTTATCCCCTAACCTGAGCCAGCCACGGCAAGTCTCACTCACAAAAATCTCGGGGTTCTTGAAAGCAGGGAGCTAGGCAAGACAGGAAAGTTTTTCTGTGATGGGTGACCTCACTCTGGGGACCTTGTATGCAGTGCATTTTCCACAGCTCATGACAGTAGGCATTCCCATACTGAAGTGCTTAACTTGTAGCTTGCCAAGAGAGTATGCAGTTCTCTTACATTCTTGCTGCCAAAGGAAAATGAAGCTACAGGAGCTGAGGAGTCTGTTTGGGTGTTTGATCATGGTTACCAAGTCTCAACACAGGCATTCAGCAAGCCACCACATTGCACATCTTACACACATTGTATGTATGGATGGATGTATGTATGGATGTATGTATGAGGGGCAACCTCTGTTGCTATTCCTGGTCTTGCATCTTATTTGAGGCTGGATCTCTTATTTGTTCACAGTTGTGGATCACAGGCTAGCTGGCCGGCAAGCTTCCGGAGAGTCTCCTGTCTCTGTCTCCCATCTCTTCCCATAGAAACTCCAAGTTGCAGACAGACACTACTACCACACCCGGCTTCTATGTGAGCTCTGGGGATTCAAACTCACTTTTTCAAGGCAACTTTTCTCTCTGAGCTGTTTCCCTGGTCCCCGAATTTCTATTTGTTGGTTATCCTCATAAAGCTGGCTGGCACTAGAGAACTATGCTTTCTGTTGGCTTCATCTTCTTCCAGCATCCAGCTTCAGTCTGTCCCTGTCACTAGCCATCCCTGACTTCTCTCCCTGCCTGTGACCCACTTCTCAACACATCCACTCAGGTAAGGCATGGCTTTCTGTCATCCTTAGCAACACCCTGGGCAAGGGACAAAGGCTGCTCCCACCTCTGCTTCAGAGCTGGACCTAGAGATTTCCCTCCATGTTGGGGACTCTGTCCTGAGTCTGGGGTCCCACGGCGCCCTCTTCCCTGTCTCACCTTGTCCTCCCAAGGCTTACTGAGGAAGGCCTCTGCCACTCTTCAGGTCTGCAGTGACCTCGCCCTGACCTCACCCTTGACCTCTAGCAGGCTCTGCAGTCCCCTGGGAAGTGTGAGCCCTGCTCACTTCCAGCTTCCAGCTGTGCTCTTAGCCCTGGTCCTGGTTTGAGCTCAGCTCCTTCCCTCTGGAGCGGCCAGCATTTCCCAGTTGCCTGTCCTCATGAGATTGTGACAGTGTGCCCAGTGCTATGTCTTTCCATTTTAATTTTTGTAAGGATTGTGGGGGCCTAGAAAGTGCATCTCTCTGTAAGTGATGTCATGAAACTTAGCTTAAAATTCCAAAAATGGCAGGACAGAAACACAACCTGTTATTCACCGTTTCTTCTTTTCAGTCAACTGGAGTGAAGTTACTGCAGCAGGTTCATCATGCCCAGCACCTCCCTGGATGAGACTCCAGACCTGGAGCCACTGTGCTGAGAGCTCTCTTTATGCTCCTCCAACCCAGATGGGCTCTCAGGAGACACTCAGACCCCTGGGCCTGTCACCTGCACAGTGTAAGGCAGGCCAGACCAGCGCTCCCCAGGCAGAAGGCCTTTGCCTAAGGTGACCTCATTGAAGCAGTCCTTGGACTCTGGAAGCAGAGCCAGCCAGTCAGCTGTCACAGAAAGGCCTCACAGGGGCCACAGGTCCTGGCACCCATTTTCCTTGGAAACCTCCCTGTTTTCCTTTGCTGATGGCAGGGAGCCCTCCAGTAACCTCCCTGTGGCAGACCACCATGTGCCTTTTATATCCGGCAGGACTTGGCCCCAGCAGGCCCTTGGAAGCCAGGCATCTTGGATGAGCTGGAACCTTCAGATCCATAGGCAGAGTGGGCTCCTCTTACTGCCTCAGCCCTGCCTTGAGCTTCCTTTGCTTGAGCTGCAGAACTGAATAAACACAGGGTGTGAAGATGGATCTGGCCTGGCTGTGGATCCCTGACTCCAGCTGCTCTGAGCCCCAGGTACCAAGATCTACAGAGTTAAGATGCCAGAGAACAACCAGGGCCTCCACCAGTGTCAACTGCAGAAGGGCAGGGGTTATTTGACAATTGTTTGGGATGTGCTGATTTGTTAACTTACCATAGCCCCTTGCTACATCTGTTCTTCTTTCCCCAAGCAGATGAATATGCTAATCACTGGTCCCTAGTATCTGACCCTCTCCCTTCCATAATTAGCTGCTGTCTTTCCAAGGGTACCCTGGGTCTGTTCAAAGAGCAGGCTCCCACACTTTTGGTGTTGGTCCCAGGAGTCAAACATTGCACAGCATATCCTGTGAACCACTTGGCAGAATATGAGGCCCAGCCCCATTTCCCCACAGAGAAAAATGAGACCTGCCCTTGTTAACGTTTTATGCAATAATTCTAAAATTTGAGTCTGCTTCCTCACTGTTAGCCATTTGTATGACCTTCCTCCGTTCTTTTGCCTGCTTTCTATTACCAACTACTTTGTAATTATTCTATGTGACAAATTTCAGCTAGGTTGCTCATGTTGATCTCTTCATTGTGCTTTCTGTGCTTACAGGAAGGACCTCTCTCTCTCTCCCACTGCAGGATCTGTCTGATTTCAAATGGTGGCACAGCGGCATGGAAACTCTGGAGCAATCTTTACCAGCCCTCTGGAGGCGTGTGTCCTGCTACCCTGTGAATTAATCCAGCAGATATTAGAGCCCTGAAGGATTAGAGTGCTGGACTTCTTATCAAATGTACACACTCCTCTAGTAGGGGGTCCTCCTTCCTTCGTGTGTGCCTGCATGTTCTTTTGAATTCATGTCTCTTCTGCCTGATGGACTCTTCTGGGTGTTCATCTCAGTGCAGAGTGGCCTCTTCGTTTCTGCTTCTGTAAAACTGTGTCCATTTGTCTGCAGTGTTTCTGATGGGAACGTGACTCATGGCTGCTGGCCCCATGACACGCATTCAGAGCTTTAATAGCTGCCATTCCATTTCCTCCTACTTCCATTGTTCCTATTGATAAGTCAGCGTTCCCCGACTGTTTCTTCCTTTGCCAGGCATGGCTGGCTTTGCTCAGCAAGAACAGCCAACGGTTCTTAATGGCTGAGCCCCCTCCATTTCTTCTTTTGAAAATTTTAATTATTCTTGATTTTTCCACAGTACTCCACACATCCTAGTGTGCTTCTTTTTTTTTTAATTTTATTTATTTCTTGAGGTTTTTATTCCATACCTCCTCAGCCTGGATCATTTTAGCAAAATATGCCTTGTCTAAACAATCTGTGCCCACCTCATATGACTTCCGTTTGGAAGTTGCTTTTTAATTCGACACCATTTGGCATTATTTCCAAATTCAATTCATCTGATAATATACCTCAGCTTTTCATGTTTTAAAAAAAAAATTGCTAATTGACATTGCAAATTCGTCACTAGCCACTTCAGTGACCAAGCACCCAGAGCCTCCTGTTGCCTGCTTTTCCACCATTTGACATCTGGTTGCTTTCCCCTGTGAGGTCTGGTAACCTTCTTGTGAGAGCTAAAGACTGGAAATTGTAGTCTTTTCATGGTGTCATTTATGGCAGAGGTAGGCACCTCTTCACACCCAGCGTTAAACACCTTAAGGATGACCTTCACTTTCATAGAGCAGAGTTTAGGTTAGTTTGTTCTGGTGGTACAACTTCCTAAGGGACTCAACAGGAAGCCTTGTGTGTTTTCTGGAGTTCTGTTGTCGAGCCTTGAACTCCAACTTCCGTTGTAATGACATCTATGGTATGGGTGACACCTATGCCTAGTTCAGCTCAGTCCCTGAGCACTGCACTCTGTGCAACGAATGCACCCTCAAAGTTCTCTGTCCTCCAAGGGTTGGTGCAGACTGACTCAGCTGCCAGGACTTCTCTTTCCCTCTCACCCCTGGCTTTGGGTGTCAGCTTCAGTCTCCCCCAGCTCCTGAGCCTAGCACACAACCCTCAACTGGCTCAGTAGCACTCACACAATGCTCAAGGAGCAGAATGATGAAGCTGCCTCTGCTTGGTTTGCTTTTTCTCTGGGGCACAAACCTCAAACCCTGGCAGCCTGGGTTGCCTTTTGAGTGAGGCTTTTGAAAAACACCACCTACCCCTGCCTGAGTTTGTATATGCGTGTTTTTACCTTTCTACTCTCCCTGGTTCTGCTTGTTTGCCAGAAGCTATTCCATCAGATCAGAATATACATGGGGCCCTTAGGTTTCAATGAGGCAGCAAGCAACACATGGGGATCTGGGCTTGGCAGACTGACCTTATCTCTATCCTAGATAAGTGCAGAATTATTTCAGCTGTTGATTTCTCATGAGTCCAAAAACTGCAGGACTGAGGGCTGGGGATGTTGCTCAGTCAGGAGAATGCCTACCTAGTATGCATAAAGCTCTGTGTTCAATCCCTAGCATCTCATCCAACCTGGTTAGACACCACAGCACTCAGGAGGGACATGCAGGAGGATCAAAAATCATGTCATCCTCCCCTACAAAGAAATTTTGAGGTAAGCCTGGGCTACATGAAATCTTGTCTCAAAAAAATATATTATTTTTTAAATGCACCACTGCCATGGGCAGAAATCCGAAAAGCCTCTGGCTGGGGAGCAAAGTCAAATGTCAAAAGGCAAGCTTCTTGAATATCAGAGATGGGTGACAGTCAGCTGCAGCGATGGGAACTCTGGGGACTGGGGAGCTGAGTAGACCAGGAGGTTAACCCTGGTGTCCCTTGTGAGAAGGCTGGGTCGCTTGTGACATGTGGGAAGTTGGGAGAACTTTAACTTGCTTGTTTGATGTGAAAAACACACATGGACAGATTCTTTTTAAATGCTGTGCCTTTAAATAAGAGCTGGGTGCCAAGGTTTACATCAGAGGCTCCGGAGTCCTGAGTCCAAATCCTGCCTTTATTCCCCCTTAGCAGGAGGCCCGTTGTAGGCCATCCAGCACGGCTCTAAAGTGGAAGAGCTGATGAGGTCACTGGTCTCATGGGATATTTGGGAAATCTGACAGGCATGTATATGTAAGACAAATAAACTCTACAGTCACCTGCCTAGAAAATCAGTTGTTAAACAGAAACCAGCTTGCAACACAGAACCCTCCTTTAACCTCATTCAACCCATAGCCACAGTGTCTAAATGTCCATCTGGTCAACCCGCCTTATGCTACTCCATCTGAGGTGCAGAAGCAGGTAGGGTCTGCTCAAACACACGGGCAGACTGGTAGATGGAAAGTGCATGGACAACTGGACTTCTTTTGTGTGCTCTGTGGCCAAGCATCTCCTCTCTGCTGCGGGCAGAAGATGCAAGCTCCCTCCGACTACGGAGTATACCGTAGTTGGCTCCAGGCCCCGACTCCCTTGTGGTCATTAGCTGAGCCCCTCATGCTCTGACTGTGAGGGGAGAGGGCGGTCCTGACATACCATAGCTCATCTAAATGTTTAATAACACCCGTCCTCCACTCACCAGGTGACCAAACCCAAACCAGCGAATCCTCAAAGCCACAGACTAACAAGGCCTTGAAAGGGAAGTTGTTTCTGTAATGAAAATTTCATCAATGCAGATTTCACATTGAATATCAAGGTCTCAGCGTGAAGACAGCATCAGAGTGGACTCTGCTGTGGCACTGACCTTCATCCTTGGAGACAAGAACAGAGTTGGGCAGCTTCAGTCTTTTGTGACAACATAACAGCAGGGAAGGAGGCTCTGGTGTGGGGGGGGCCACCACGGCCCCACCCCATTCCTTCTGAGCGGGTCTCTGCTGGTGGGGTCTTGGCAACACTGCTTTCCTCAGTTGACCCTCTGCTCCCATCTCTATCCAATCTCAGTCGCCTCTGTACCCTTATCCATCTCTCTCCTCTTGCTCCTTAGCAGACAGATCATGGCCTGCCAAGCCACACCCTGACTGAGCCCTCTTCTTTAAGATATATTCTTCAAAACTCAAAAGCCCCCGAATGTTGTCCCAATCCAGGTCAAGAAATACTATCCAGGAAGATTCCTGGGTGATCTTTTAAGAACAGTGTTACTGGCACTGCCTGTTCCTTTTCATCTGCATACACCTGTTTGAGCTTGCGTGCGTGCGTGCGTGCGTACACACACACACACACACACACACACACACACACGCACACACATACACAGTTAGGGGGAGAATTGCCTTGGTGAATTTTGCATCTCATGTTAATAAGATGAGATCCTTTGATATGATATGAGCCTGCACCTGTGATTTTGGCTTCTAGAAAGCCTTGGTTGGAACCCAGGACTGCCAGAAGATCTTCCCTCCCCAACACTGTACTCCATGGTGCCACAATGTATTGGGATGTCTCTGGAGCAGAGGTTGTGCACACTCCAAGGGCAGATGCACCAGTAGCTTCAGCACACTTATTTACAGCCTGACAAGAAAGCACATAGAAATTACTCTTCCCTTTCATATGGTGTCTTTGTGAGGCTTCCAACAGCAAAGGAAATAAAGACACAAGCAACTCCAGACTCTAAGTCACCTTTCCTTAAAGAAACTCACAAATGCCAAGGGACTGCATAACAGGCCATGCTTGCAGGTTCTGGATCTTTCCAAGGTCAAGACAATTTAAAAAAAAAAAAAAAAAATCTTCCAAGCTGCTGGTGACCTTGACCATAGCAAGTTCTTCTGACTTTGTAGTAAACAATGGGGTCATGGGAGTTAAACTTAGTAGTTAAGAGAAAATTTAAAGCCTGTGAAAGCTTCTGAGTCCATGATTAGAAAGAAATGGCTGGAAGCAAGAAGAAAGTCTGCAACAAACAGGACTTCTCTGGGGTCTCCAAATGAAGTCAAGATGCTTTAAATTTTGTTGTATTTTTTCCTATTGAATATTCACAAAGGCGCATGTGTCCCTCTGTCTTTCAAAAAATGGCATATGGATTTGCACATGTTTGCATGTTCACGTGTGTGAGTACATATTTGTCAGTGCATATGTGTTTGTACTATGATGGATAACATTATGTTTTAAGTTTCAATTACTGTACTTAAGAGATCTAGAAAGCAAATGTATCTAACCTGTAAGCCCCACCTACCCAAGGACAAATAACTTCCTGAAATGTTGGGAGCTGTCGTTCCTGTAAGAAAACAAGCCGATGGCTCAGTGGTTAAGAGCACTGACTGCTCTTCCAAAGGTCCTGAGTTCAAATGCCAGCCACCACATGGTGACTCACAACCATCTGTAATGAGATCTGATGTCCTCTTCTGGTGTGTCTAAAGACAGCTACAGTGTACTCGTATAAATAAAATAAATCTTAAAAAAGAAAAAAAAAAGAAAACAAGCCACAGAGTTTCACTTCTGTAAACAAACTTAGTTGCCCCAATTGACAGGATATTCTTGAGCACAACAGGAGGTATGGAAACAGGGAATATGTCAAGATGCATGCTTGTCTCTGATTGGACGAAGGCAGGAAGTATGGAGCACTGTGAGTTTTTCCCTTAAAAGCCCCTGACTAATGTAATCTGGTGCCATATTCTGAGCACAGGTTTTGGATATGGTCCTGGTCAGTATTTAATAAAGCTTGCGTTGGTCCTTTCACACCCAGTGAGATTAGCAGTACATGTTTGTGTATGCACATCTGGGCACATGCTTGTGGAGGCAAGAAGCTGGGTGTCTTCCTTTCTACCTTATTGTTGAGACAGGGTCTCTCGCTGATTCTGAAGCTTGCTTATTTGACTAAGCTGGCTGGCCAGCAAGCCCCAGAGACCCTCCTGTGCCTGCTTCCCCAGGGCTGGGGTGACAGGCACACACCACCACACGTAGCTTTTACATGGGTTCCAGGGATCTGAACTCAGGTCCTGATGCTTGTACAGATAGTGCTTTACTGACTGAGTCATCTCTGCAGCCTCAGAGGCCTGTGAGTTTCAGCCTGAGAATATACAGCTTCCATGTACCAGCCAGCACACAGCACATAGGCAAGGCCAGCAGAAGGCAGAAAAGCAGCATAAGGGACACCCAACCCAGCCCAGGAAAATCAGCCCTAGGCTTTTATCAGTGAGGACAATCTCTGTGGGGTTTTATAGCAAAATCTTTGAGTATACTCTTTCACATAGCCCAGGATGGCCTCTATCTTACCATGTATCTAAAGATGGTTTCAGGTAGCCCAGGATGGCCACCCACAGTACCCATCCTCGGTTGTTGCATGGAAATACTCTCTGTTCCAGCTCAAAACTTAGTGGCATCAACCAAGAACCGGCTGGATCTGCTTCTTCCTATCAGGTCCTAGATCAGACATGGCTGCACAGCATCTGCAGTTTCCACTAGGAAGACCAGAGCCCCCGGAAGTTAGAGCACCATGGGTTGGCTTGCCTGGAAACTTTCTTCATGTGTCTGAAGTGTGCCTGAAAATCTTAGAAGTCAACCCCACTAAGACTAGATCTAAGAGACTTAGAGCAGAGATCTAAGAGACTCTCCCCCATGTAGCTGGAGCTCCCTTCCAGCATGGCCACTTGGGGTAGTCAGATTCCTTCTGTAGTGGCTCAGGGTTCTCAGAACAAAAGAAGAACAAGATGGAAACTCCAAGACCTCTCCTCACTCAGTTTATGCTCTGGAAATCCCAGAGTCATAGGGATGGGGCGTGGACACAGATTCCATCTCTAAGTTAGAGGCCTACCAAACCTCAGTGACTCGCACAGAGCTCCAAGTGCATCCTGGGATTATCCCTGCTTCTTTATTCTCCTATGTCCAAAATCACTCCCACATCCATCTGACCACAGATCCTCAGTATAGACTGTGCTTGAGGCAGACCCCAAGCCAAGACAATGCACAGCTTCAGCTTCCAGCCCCAGAGGACACACAATGGAAACCCTGAGCCCACTTCAACCAAAACTCACGGTGGAAGTTTGTAAGGGACACTCCCCCAGAGACATGCTTAGATGTCAGTACATACTGCTCTCTGCCACAGAACTGCTGGGGTCTTCCAGGTCCCATTTATCTCCCCGGTAGCAGCTGCCTGCTTTTGCTTCCACAGCGCAATCTTCCGAGAGGAATGGGCTTTGCACTGCAGTTGATGAAGAGAAAAGCAGCGGTGGATACAGAAGGGTTCACAGAGGTGGCACCCGCCCTCCTTTGACTGAGCTTCACAGGCTCCAAGACAACAGGCAGAATTTGGATGGCTTCCCACTGCACTACTCCTAAGTGGCTCCATTTAAGTAAACACCCCCTGGGAATTCATCTCCGCATTCTCTACGGGTGATCCCTCTTCTCCTCACTTCGAGCACATAAAATTGAGAATATGTCAGACCTCGCACGGGCTCTTTACAAAGTGTTCCCCATTAACCAGGGCCATTTCAGTCCCGTGTTCCTGCCCTCCTCTAAAGGCAGCCCTCGGCATTTCCATAATAAAGAGCCGTTTACGGCTTGAAATCTTGACTGGTTGAAAAATGAATTCCAAAATCCCACTGGTTGATTTATTGCCCATATGCTTTCTTTGTTGTCGTGGTCGTCATTGCTGGTTAAAGATAGAACATATTATCCGTCAGGGCTGGAGCGATGGCTCAGCAGTTAAAAGGCTGGCTGCCTTCCAGAGAACCCAGGTTCGATTCCCAGTACCCACAGGACAGCCCATTTCCAGGAGTTCTAATGCTCTCTTCAGCCACCAGACACCCATGTGGGGCACAGACACACACGCAGGCAAACACTCATACATGTAATCAATTTAAAAAGAGAAAGCGTTGTCACATCATAATTATACACACTATGTGTGTATGATTATACACTTAGTGTGTAGAATTATAATTTTCATCTTGCTGGTGGGTGATCTCTTAAAATCCTAATTTGAGAATCCTAACTGGCCAAAAGCCTGTGAACCCAGAGAGATGCTGCCAACTCAACAGAGGAGGTCATGTCATGGGTCAGGGTGTCTCTGAAGAGTGAAGAAGTGGTTGCCATGGAGATCTCCATGGAAGTGCCGTCTCAACTTGTCTCAGCATTGGTTGGGGAGGGGTCCTGAGTCTGTTGACCTTTGAAGTTATCAAAGAAAGTACATGCTGCTCTTGCAGAGGACCTGAGTTTGAGTCCCACCCAATTGTTTGTGAATAGTTCACAAACACCTTGGAACCCCTGCTCCAGGGGTTCTGATACCCTCTTCTGGTCTCCATGGGCACCTGCACTTACCACCACACAAACATAAGCATCATTTAAAATATTAAAAATAAATCTTTATGAAAATGCAATCCCTGTCTGGAGGGAGTCGGAGCTTCAGGACCCTCCTCACCTCCAGACACCTGCGCAGACCCTCCTCTCTCTGCTCTTCCATGTGGGCTCAGTGGGTAGCCGCCCTCACACCTGCGAGGTGGACCATGAGACCTCATATGGTCATGCTTCTTTCCAGAGCAAACCAGCCACGTTCATAGCCACCACAGCGAGCCAGACCACTGTGCAGTGAGCAATGTCCAAGAAGGTAGAGATGAAGCCAGCTCACTGGTTTTTCTCCATTTTCCTCTTTCTCCTTCATCACTTCTATCCATCATCTGAGGCAAAAAACCAGATGATAACAATGTGAATATATTAGTCAGACTCTCTCTGCAGATGAGTTTCTGCTTTAGTTAGAGATGGTAATTTGGTGCTGTGATTTTCAAAGCCAGTGAAATGCTAAATAGAAGCATGTCAGCTGGTATCAGAGAAAGCCCCAAAATAACATCCCTCAGAACAGATCCTTTGATAAAATATTCCCAAAGAATATCAAGATATACATAATGGGTTTGGTTTTTGGGGTTTTTTTAAATAACCAATTTGGCAGATTTCTCTCCCCTAGCGTCCAGCTTTCTAAGGATGATTTCATTCTAAAATGCTCTTTAAGTTTGCAAAATATGCTTGCCACTCACCCTGCTCCCCTCAGCCCCTGCCACGCTGAATTGTCTTTTTTTGCATTTTGCAGTTCATTTTAAATGGGAAATTGATGACTTCTTGAGTGCTGAGTCACTGGAACGGGACTGGCCCGATTTCCAATTACACATGAGTGAAATGCAGTCTAGGAAGGGTCTGCGAGCCCTATGGGACATCCCTGAAGAGGCTGAAAGAGGCCAGAGCTTGGCCAGGGCTGTCTCAGTGATAGAACCAGCAGGGGGGTTTGTCCCTTGGAAGTTGGCATTGGGCTGGTAACTGTCTTTGTTCCATCTACTGCTCCTTGAGCCTGAGGACAAGATGGCCTAAGAAAATTTTGCCTGGCAGCTTGATTGATGGCTCCAGGATTCAGAGCCAGGAGGTGACAGATCTTGGTGTGAACTAAGATTGTTGAAGAAAAAAAAAAAAAAGGCCAGGCATGAGGGCTCATGTGTGGCATCCCAGAACAGCACAGAGAATGCTGGGAGAAAGACCCTGTCTTCAAAACAAAACAAAAACAGAGGTGTGGCTGGAAAGATAGCTTAGCAGTGGAGAGTGCCTGATGCTCTTTCAGGGGACCCCGGCTTGGTTCCCAGTACCCATGTCTGGCAGCTCTCAACTATGGGTACCACTATCTCCAATGGATGTAACACCCTCCTCCGGCCTTGGGAGGCATCTGTGAGCACATGCACACACCTACACACAACATGCACAGATAATTAAAAATCAACAGCAGCACAAAGGAGGAATGGAGATGTCTCTTTATTGGTAGAGTACTGGGCTACCGTGCACAAAGCCCCAGACTTGAGTCCTTAGTACCAAATAAGACCCTATGTGGCGGCCCATGCTTATGATCCCAGAATGATGAAAGTGGACACAGGAGGGTTAGAAGAAGTTCAAGGCCATCCCCAGCCATATAGCAAACTCAAAGTAGTCTGGGATATGTGAGATTCTGCCAAAGAAAAAGAAAACCTTATTTTTGGTATTAAAATCATGATTTTAAGAAAATACTTATTTTTATGAAAGAAAAAATAGATGTGGTTAGACTTCAGAGCCCTGACTCTTGAGTACTCCTGGTTGTGACCGTATTTGGAGACAGGGTCACCTTCTTCTTCAAAGTTCAGTGACATTATTAGAGTGGACCCTGGTCCTTTATGGACAGTATCTTTCCAAGAAAGTATTGGAGCACAGATGTAGGCCAAGAAAGGCCATATGAGGTGAAAGTGACCAGGAAACCCCACTCTCCCAGGGATTCTGGGAAATTCTTAAGACCTTTCAAATACTGGGTCAAACTCGATTAATGTTGCTAAGCATGACAGCAAGCACTTGTTTATTTTTCTGAATCCTTTGGTATTTTTCTGTGACTAAATGACGCTGTCAGGATAGGCCATCAGACAAGCTCCTCATGTAGGCTTAGCAGCCTTTGGGGAAGAACTATCTAGAAAGAAAAGCACTACAGAGCCCAAGAACCACAGCCACTGAAGTCATGACTGCGGTCACAGGAAGCCTTGTTCCGGAATGAACTGTAGTCTGCATGGGGCACACCAAGACCAAGTTCTTAGCACAGAAGAGATGTATTTGACCCAGAGGGACAAAGGAATAAGAGACAAAGACAGGAGATAGAAGATGAGGGAGAGAAGAAGAGGGAGATGGGAAGGGATATTTGTCCTAGTGGACAAAGGTTCGCTTCTGGCTAGAGAGCAGACAGATACAGCCCATAGGCAAATGGCGCTTTATAAAGGTAAAGGGAGAAACCTCCCAGTTAGGACGGGGTGTTTAATTTTAATTTGGGCATGTTAATTAGGTGAGCCAATGGGGGCTTTTGATTGCTGGACTTCACTACTTTGATAGCTAGATCTTGGTAGTCAGTCTCAAGAGGAGAAAGTGGCCAAATAAAGAAATATACCTTAATGGATAGTTTTAGGAACACAGTCTAATGGTTTTTAGCAAGAGGAGAAACCTGTTGGTGCTTTTTGCCCAGGCTGGGGCTGCTAGAGCCCTTCAGTTCCCCTTAGCCTGCACCAATAGAGGAAAATTTCTCCTCCAGCAGGCCAGTCAAGGAGAACTTAGAAAAGTTAATATGCAACTGTTTCAGGAGTGCCTCCTACGGTTGCTGTGAGTGTACAGAGTCTGTCTACAACCTAGAAAGCAAGACCCTTCCCCCAGTGACTGGGTTAAAAGCCTTGAGATCCAGAAGGGGCTGGCTCTAGTTTTATTCCTGTCATGGGGATAAAGCCTCTGACCAAAAGCAATATAACATAGGAAGGGTTAATTTGCTTACAATCCCAGGACATAGTCCTTCATTGGAGAGGAACAAAGGCAGGGACATAAAGGGTCACTTCCATGATCAGGAGCAGAGCTTGCCTGTGCTCAGTCCTGAGCTAGCTCTATCTGCTTTCATACAGTCAGGGCCAGCCCATGGAATGGTTCCACCCACCTCCTCCCACCCCAAATAACAATAGAGACCCCCCCCCCCCCCCAAGGCCAACCTGCTGTAGGAAATTCCTCAGAAGTCTCTCTTTCTCTAAGGCTGGAGAGAAGATGGCTGAGTGACTAGGAGTTCCTATTGTTCTTGCAAAGGACTCTGGTTCCATTCTCAGCAGCCACACGGTGGCGGCTCACTATCTGTAACTCCAGTTCCAGCAGATCTTCTGCTCTCTTCTGACCTTGGTAGGCCCTAAGCACACACGGTACACAAAACAAACAAGCCAACCAACCAACCAACAACAACAACAACAAAATGCAGGTAAAACATTCCCACACATAACAAAATGCATAGATCTAACACTAATTCTTTATTTATGAAAATACTCTCTTCCCAAGTGATTCTAGGTTGTGTCAAGTTGAATGTCAAAACTGACCAGAATTCTGGAGGTTGAGCTGTAACTGATGATATTCGTAAGACCACATTACACTTACACACACACACACACACACAGAGTCAGCTTGTCTTTCAGGCTGGCCAGGAGATCCCTTTCTAAGCAACCGTCCTGGGGTTGCAACATTAGGGCCACAAGGCTCTTGTGTGGTCTTTTGCCTACCTGTGATCTTCATCATGGTAGACTGGGCTGTGCTAGTAACAAGAGCTGGTGGCAGTGGCAGTGGCAGTGGCAGCTGCATCAGAAGAGGCAGCCATCACAGTGATGAGCTCCAGAATCTATGGTGGCAAGAAGGGAGCAGAGGGCTACAGAGGGCACCCAGGGGAGAAGTGGCAGAGACAATGGACAACTGTGGAATGTCAGAGAAGAAACAAAACAGAGAAACAGCCGAGACAGCTGAAGACCAGAAGTCTGCAGAAACTAGAAACTAGAAGCTAGAGGAGTTCAGAGAACTGATGAACTCCCAACACCTGGGGCTTGAAAGTTGTAACACTCACTAAGGTCCCCAACACCCAGGGCTTGAGCATAACACTTGCCAGTAGCTACTGCCATAAGCCCAGGATTATTGGTCACTGACATCTAGACCCAGAGTAGAAAGCCTACAGCTGAGTCTCTGGTCTCTATGACTTGGACTCACAAGTTCTCAGTTCTCAGGATCTCAGCCATAACTCCCTTCTCTACCCCCCCGATCTTAATCCAGTCATTGGGGCCTTGGTGCCCAAGAGCCTGGAAGCCGCTATTTGCCTGTATTAGAAATTTCAATCTGGATTTAGAAAAGGAACCCCAGCCAGATGGCTGCAGATACTAACACAGGGAAGACATGACCCCCAAGCCAAAGACAAAAGGCTCAGAAGAAACTAATCCAGTATGATCTTGACTTCCCCCTCCAGAAGCTGAGGAAATAGATTTCTACTGTTTACATCAGCCAGCCTGTGGTGATTTGCTACAGTCATGGAACGCTTACTTGGAGCTGGCTTCCTTTTCCCTGGGGTTTTAGTGTCTGGGAGCTGACATGGCTTATTTCTCTGCAGCCCATGAGTAAGATGTGTCATGATTCTATTTGATCTTGAGCTCAGTGCTCAGTGTGAAGCTGGCTAGACAGACTTGGCTAGACTCCTGCCAAGTGCATTTCTCCAAAGAGCTTTAAGTGATTTACAAGTTTCCGTTGCATAAAAAGTGAGTGGTCTCCTTAAAACTATATATGTGTGACCACTGTCCCCAAGGGTGACCACCACCCTTCTTTGTGCCCTGCAGACCCTCCAAGCTTTCCAACCTCGTCCACTCACTCCCCTTAGCTGCCAGTTGCCCTGTCTCCTTCTACCCCCTTGCTGACACCCCCTAGCCTAGCCTCCTTGACCCTTCTTGACCATCTGTCTGTCCTAAACATAAGGGCCCCTCAAGTCACTTCTGTCTTCTCTGTCCCAGAAGGTCAGCCTCTTATGATCTTAGTGCTACACTAGCTTGGGGATGCCACTGTCCTGGGCTTCAGTGCTGTGAGGCCATGTGGGTACCCCTAAGCAACGGAGCTCAACCCAATGAGGTCACTTCTAAGGGAACTTGGTTCCCATGCAGTCCCTAGTGACTCCTCCCATGTAAGTTAATGCTAGACTCCCAGACAGGTCTCCATCCCTTCTTCTCGGAAATGCTACAGGACACTGGACCATTGTTTCCTCCTTTGCCGTCACCCTCCAGGCACTAGGGTTACACTGGACTCCCCATCTTCTGAGTCACCCTCCATATCATGGATAGAGTAGTCTCCCAAAGAATAGCCATGTCACATTCTTTCTTTGTTTGCTAAAGCCTCAGTTTCTAAGGACAATTTCCCAGTCCTTACGTCAGTGTTATCACACACACACACACACACACACACACACAAACACACTCACATACCACCTTCTCCTGTCACCAGCTCTTTCCAGAATGCTCTATTAAACACGCTATCTCCTGTTTCCTGAGCCTGTGGCACCTTTGCTTCATGGACTCTACTTGGGCCTTCCCCTGCCTTGCCTTCCTTTTCCCAGGCTCCTTCACCTGCTGGGATTCCCCCTCACTGTAAAATCAGGCTTGACCACACTTCTAGAATCTCATCCAGAACTGGCATTTTCACTACATCCCACATACAGCCCTGAGCTGCCTACACAGGCAACCACACCCTGAGGAGCCATCGCCAGAGTTTGCTTCCACAAATGAAAGACAACAAGAAGGTCACTGTCCTTGGAAATGTCCTACCCCATGGCAGGCCTCAGCAACTGTTAGAACTATTGGATCATCAAATCTCCCCAGTGGGATCTGGAAACATAGAGGCCCAGCCTTTTAGTCCCCCACCCCTACCCCAGCCCCTGATCAGGAATGCTTGACCAAGAAACTGGCTCCGCCCAGCCTGTGTCTTCCTGTGCCTGCTTCCTTTGCCCCAAACTGAAATTAATTACCAAAGGCAACCATAGAAAATGACAGAACAGGAACGTGCTGGGTGCCCAGCAAGCAGATTATGAGCAAAGCCCCATGTCATCCCAAAGCCTGTGAGGCTTGGAAGTGACTTAACCGAGCGAGGCCTTACAGCAAATGCTATAAGCTCAGGGCTTTCACTCCTGGCAAGGCACCAGCAGGGGCTGTGCTCTGCATCAGCCTGAGAAGACATGCCTCTTCCAGGTTGTCATTGGGCATTGGTGTATCTGGAAAGGATTGTTGCTGCTGAGAGGAACCGGGAGTTGTCCTATGTTAGCAGATCCCCAAAGCTGCCCTAGATCCATTCTATCAAAGCTGGAGTGTGGGGCTTGAGTACCAGCTCTGGGGCTTGAGTACCAGCTCTAGGGAAGGTAATGGGTCCCTTGAGGACCCCTGTGCTTGATAGGAGCTGATCTCCCTACATAGCTGCAGAAAGCCAGGCCTGGAGGGGTCTCTTCACACACAGGGACAAGGACTGATCAAACGAGCACAAAGGCCACAGGTGTCACAGTTGTCCTGATGGTCATTATGCCCCCTGTGGCTGGCCATCACCTGGGTCTCTGTGTACTGGGCTTGGAGCAGATCTTGAGCCCTCTGACCTTATACTCCTTCTGGAGTTGTCTGGAGCGTCTACCTTTTGCTGTGTTTCAGTCCTTCCACTGATGGGCTCCGGGAACCTGCAGTTAGGACGGTGGGGTCATAGGAGAGAGTTGTGACGGCCATGCAGGGCACCAAGCTCCCAGAGAAAACTGTGTATGCAGACTCTGAGTGGCATGGGGAGGATGCTTTCATCCCTCCTAAAAGTGAGGGTTTTGTCACAAGAGAGTATCCCAGGGGCAGTTGCTCTTCTGCCCACTTTCCTTCAGGCCCTTAAGTCTGTCTGTCTGTCTGTCATTCTAGTCTCTTTGTCCTGGTTAGTTTTATGTCAATTTCACACAAGCTAGAGTCACCTAAAAGGAAGGAGACTCTATCCAGAAAATGGCTCCACAGGATCTGGCTGTAGAGCGCCATTTTAGTTAGTGATTGACAGGGAAGAGCCAGTCCATTGCGGTTTAGTACCACTCCTGGGATGGTGGTTCTGGATTCTATAAGAAAGCAGGTTGAGCAAGCCACGAGGAGCAAGTGAGTAAGCAACACCCTCCATGGCCTTTACATCAACTTCTGCCTCCAGGTTTCTGCCCTGCTTGAATTTCTGCCCTTATTGCTTTGATGATCGGTTATATAGAACTGTGAGCGAAATAAACCCTGTTCTCCCGGGGTTGCTTTGGTCATGGTGCTTCATCACAGCAATGGTAACCGGAAGGCATCTCTCTAGCTCTCAAATGCATGCAGTAGCTTCCATGGCCAGATCAGCACCGCTAATGAGTGCCCTGGGGTGGGACATGACCCAGCCTGGCTCAGGGACTTTCCTGCCTGGGAGCAACAGGGAAGAAGACCTCTGTTAGCCCAGCTACAAGCTGCTAGGTAACAGATCCAATGTGCTTCTGCTAAGCACGGAACAAAGGGTTACAAAGTAAGAATTGCTCAAAGGGGCTGGCTGTTCCCAGAGCTATGTGGTTAGGAAGTCAAACAGAGTGTAACGAGGTCATTCATCTGCACCTCGATGCCTGGTACCTCCTAGACAGTCTTCCTTGGAAGCATCTTTGTTCAATCTGCAACTGGCAGGCAACACCAGCTGGAACCTCAGCTCAGGCTGTGGCCTAGACACCCACATGGGGTTTCTTTCTATAACCTGGGTGTGTTTCCTTACGCCCTGATGGCCTGGGGTCTGGGACCTCTGACATGCTAGCTCAGGTTCCCAGGGCCGTTCTCCAAGGATGAATCAATAGCAACCTTGCTTTTTCTGATCTGGCCTCAGACAGTGAGGTGATGCCATTGTCACTTCTGTGGTTTCTAGTGAGTCCCACACCTGCCCAGAGTTAAGAAAACAGTGACCTACTTACTTCTCAGCAGCAGGAATGTTAAGGTCATGATCCTGTGAGATGACACATTATTGGAGCCATGGGTGATGGATGGTCTTCATTGACTTGACGGGATGAAGAAATGTCCTGGACTGGTTGAGTGCCACACACCTCTGTGTGTCTTCGAGAGAACTGTCGTGTGTGACGATGACTACGGTAGAAAGATTCACCCTAAACATGTGCAATGCCATCCAATGGTCTGGCAACCTAGATAGAAGGAAATCGGAAGAAGGTAGCATGTGTGTGTGTAGCCCCTTTCCTGCACACGGGTGTAGCTGCAGCCACTGTTCGCTGCCATAGGAGTCTGGTTCTCTGGCCTTCATGACAATTCACCAGCAAGTCTCCATGGGGCCTCCAGCCCTCACCACTGACCTGCTGCTACTACAGCACCCAGGCACCCAGTGTCTCTAATTGAATCATTTCAGCTTTCTCAGCCTCTCCCAATGGCTTACAGCCGTTTTGGACTACCCTGCCCTATTGTGAAAGGCAATGCAATAAATTCTCCTTTATAATACATATTCAATTGATTCTGCTCCTCTAGAGGACCCTAATACACCATCCTTGGATGACAGACTGCTACAGCTGTGCTTACAGAATAAGCCTTTCTCTTGATGAAGCCAGCTTAGGGGGAAGCAGGCTGAGACAAAGAGAGACAACATTATGTGAATACCTAGACCCGCTCGTGCCTGGAGTCAGATGCTTTGTGCTATGTTCTTGCATGAGCCAATGACTTCTCTTTTTAATCTCAAGAGCAGAGTCCTTGCAACTCCTGACCGGTAGAGAGACAAAGCAAGAGGATGCTCCCTGGAACCGGAAGGCTCAAGTGTGAGTCCTGGGCCCCTCTCTTCAAGCTGGTTAGGCTTGGAAGTCAGTGTTCACTGACCTCCCCTGCTGGATTAGCACAGGCTTCCAAACCACATGCAGAGGGAGGCAGAGGCACGGTACTCTCAGTGTGAGGGGAAAGATGAACAGTTTGAGCTCGTGGAAACTCAGAGCTCTGCTCATTTAAGACACCATTAGGAGAGTAGAAGAGATGGAAATGCAAGTCTCCGGTGGGGGAAAGTCAGTACTCACCACAACACGGGTATTAGTCACTCTCCTATCGCAGTGATAAATCACATAACCAAGGCAACGTATAGAAGAAGAAGGGTATTGCTGAGGTGGAGGGAGAGAGAGAGAAAGAGAGAGAGAGAGAGAGAGAGAGAGAGAGAGAGAGAGAGAGAATGATGGTGGAACAAAGAAATGTTGGCAGGGTCAGGAAGCTAGAGGCTCACATCCTGGACCATAAGCACAAAGCATTGAGAATGAACTAGAAATGTCTCTAAGTCCACCTCAAGCGGCACACTTCCTCCAAGAAGGCCCCTTAAGCCTCCCCAAACAGCAGCATCCAATAGGGACCAAGCATTCAAACGCCTGAGATGGCAGGGGACAATTCATTCAAGTCACCACAGCATTCTACTAAATGTAGAGCAAATTTAGGTGAGGGCCTTACCCTGACATTCCTTGGAGGCCTTGGTTGACACGATTCCGAGAGTGATTTGGACTCACTCTGGGGTCTGGAGAGATGTCTCAGTGGTTAAGAGCACTTGTTGCTTCTGTACAGGACCCAGATTCAGTTCCCAGCACCCACAGTAGGTGGCTCACCATGGCTTCTAACTTCTGTTCGATGGGATCTGATGTCCTATTCTGGCTTCTAAAGGCGCCTGCATGTAAACTCATGAGCACACATATACACAAAAGTAAAAAATAAAGTAAGATTTACCCTAGAGCCCAAAGAAAATGTTCCTCTCTTTTCTTCCCTGTCACTCCACTGTGTGTGTGTGTGTGTGTGTGTGTGTGTGTGTGTATGTGTGTGTGTGTGTGTGTGTGTGTGTGTGTGTGTGTGTGTGTGTTGGGGGTTGGGGGTTCCTTAGGGTAAAGAAAGAAACAGATAGATGGAGGACATTACTTTTTCCAGTGGGGTCCATGGGTACCAACCCTCAGTTTGTCTCAAACTTCTAAAGTGTCTGAAACAACAACAAAAACCTACAAGACCCTATACCCAAGGCATCTAAAGTTCCCTGACATCTCCTTTTGAAGTTTCTTTGTCGTTCAGGGCCTGAGGGTAGTGTTTGAGAGTCAGTGGTACCCAATATAAAACTTCCAAATGTGACCTTTCTCATCGACAAGAGAATGTCATTTATGTGGTCTTGTTTTCAAGAGTTCCACTGTAATTCCACTGCCTGGTGAGGTGATTAGTGGGTGATAGTCTGCCAGTTCTCACTCTCCTCACACGTATCTATAGCCCAGCAGGAGAGGTGACTCCATTCACCCCACCCATGCAAAATCTCCTATCTTGGTTCCAGCTTGGCTCTGTAAGTCCCAAAGTCTGAATTCCCCTTTGCACTCAGGGACATCAGCAGTAACAGCTGCTGCTCTGGAAGCCCCTGGGAGGCAGGAGAGTGGGTATACTTGCACTCGGGAGTCCTTACTTCAGGCTCTTCCTTTGTTGCCTCTTAACTGAAGACAGAACTGGTGTAGGTGTTTAGCAAGTGCTCTCCCACTTGGGTATGAACCATACCCAAGTCTCTTTTAACTTTTCCTTTCTAAGTTACCCAGGCTGACCTTGTGCTCACTCTGTGGTCCTGGCTGTCCTGAATTTGAGGTCCACTGCCTCAGCCTCTGGGAAACACGAAGTTCAGGTCTGTATCCCCACACCCAGCTAACCTGAGGCTACTTCCTAGAGTCCTCACCTTCTGGTCCCTCATGCTGCCTTTGCATCCTTTGGGGCCTTCAAGGGCATCTTAGTACACCCATGTCAGCCTGTGATTCAGAAGGTCACTGCAGATCTTCAGAGGATGTTCTGGGGTGAAAGGTGAGCGCTAACTTCCCTCTCACACCCACAGCTGTTTCCTGTCACAGAGGTCACAGCCCCTGAGGACTACTGCTAAATGCCCAAGAGACTTTCTCTGATGAGTCTGCAGGTTTCCTTAGAGGCTACTCTGTGTAAGAGCCAAAGGGGCACTGTCAGATTCTCTGACAGCTGTAGACAGTCTCCATCCTGTTCCCACATGCTTGTAGTTAACAGATAGAACCATTAGTTTTGAGGAAACCCCCAGTCCCTGCCAGAGCTTGGCACTGGGCACCTTTGCCAGCATGGCTCCATTTATCAGTGAGGCCTGTCTCTGGAGGGAGTTACATCTAAGTTGGCTGCTTGGCTCTGTCTCTTTATTGTCTCCCTGAAGTTCATGCTGCCTCATCCAATCTCAGGGCCTCTGCCATGATCTGTAATGAACATAAATTTCCATACAGATGTTTTAAATTGGCCCTGACCTTCTGGGATCCCAGTGTCCACGTTATAAGCATCATGGGGTTCCAAACCGAGCCCAGAGCTTAAAAGCAGAGCTGAACCTCATTCCCTCAGATGCTTGAGAGAAACACCTCTCCTGGCCAGCAGCATAGGGTACCAAGAATGCTTTAATAGTCACTTTATCATCTCCTCTGTAAAGAAGCCGATGAAACATTAAGGCAAATGTATTTTGCCTTAAGTTAAAAAGTATTTTTTTAACTTCTTTGTGTGGAGCCCTCTTAGATGTGATCAACTGAGAGAAAGAGTGGGATTCGGCTCAAGCAAATGAGGCAACTTGCCGTGAGTTCCCATCCTTGCCAACAATTCTGCCGTAGTCTGAACAATGCCAACATGAGACAGGGCTCACCACTGCAGGCGTCAAGTAGGACATTTACTAATTCAGAACTCCAATTAAGACTTTGGACTGGGGCAAGCATGAACCTGTGGGTTCAGCCCAAAGCACTCAGTAAACCAGACATGGCAATCCATACCTGTAACCCCAGCACTCAGGAATCAGGATCGGCAGGAGTTCAAGACCATCTTCACTAATAAGAAGTTGAAGGCTTCAGTTTCCAAAGCTATAACACTGATAGCTGCTTCCTTGTGCATGAGAGTGTGTGTAAGGAGCTACTGAGAGTGGAGCCCAGAGATGAAACTGAGGTGCCTGTTACTGCCGGGGAACTCACTGAGAACTGTGTTATGATCTACAGCTGTCAACCACATCTTGGTCTGTGAGGCCCTGCCCGTCCCAAGGACTTGGTTTTACATCCAGATATAGAGCCAAGCTTAGAACCTCATGGGCAGCAGAAGCTTCAAAGGTGGGAGATGCACACTGTATGTCACTGTCCCCCTGGCGTGGGGGACTCTCAGTGGAGAGCAGGTTTACTGTGTCATCATGGATCTCCCCCAAGGTGGCTCCTGTCAGTCCCAGGGAGGGGTTTGTGCACTGAGATGTTGCAATAAGTAGCCATAAAAACTTAGCTAAATGTTAAAATGCAAGTAACTTACTGTCACAATGTCAGCGACTGGGACTTGGCATAGTAGCCTTCATCAAGCTCAATGGTTCCCTCTCATTTGGGTTGTCACAGGAGATGGAATAGTTCTGGTACTTCCTGGATAGAGACCAGGGAACATACCGTGTGCTGAATCTAAGATATCAGAGGTGCAGAGGCTGGGATCCTGGGGTGGGCTAGGCCACACAGGTGATACACTGAAGTGGAGAGGGGAGTGTTGGATCATCCAAAACCACACACGGAAGTCACAGGAGCTAGATGTATTGTGCTATCGATAGATATATGTAGAAGCTTTTGGGAATGGGGGCCACAGCGCATGGTGAGGGGGCGGGTGAGGGGAGAAGAGGGTGTGGCTTAGCTGCAGTGGGTGTGGTTACTCTTCTGGCCCCTGTTCCTTCTCTGTTATAGAACTCAGGCTGTCAAAGAGTGGGTCCTTCCTGCAGGGGAGGCACATGAGACTTGTAGCTAAACTCTAAAATCCTCTATGGCATCAGGTCTTGTCTCTGGTCTCTTGTTTCTCACACACACACACACACACACACACACACACACAACCCTGCTACCATGAGGTAAGCAGTTCCCACTACCATCTCCTCCCATCATCTGTTTCCTGCCTCCCTAGGCTGGCACCAGATGGTACTCAGACCTGTGAGGCACAACCAACCTTTCCTCTTTAGCTTGTTTATGTCAGGTGTTTGTCAACTGTGATGGGAAGCTAACCCACATCCAACCAACATGACTGGTTACAGAGGAGGAGGAGGAGGAGGAAGAGGAGGAGGAGAAGCCCAGTGTGGTGGTACATGCCTTTAACCCAGCACTCTGGAGGTGGAGGCAGACAGGCAGGATCTCAGTGAGTTTGAGGCCATCCTGGTCTACATAGCAAATTCCAGCCCTGACATGGCTACATAGCAAGATCTTGTCCATATATGGCTTTCTTCTCCACCTCTGAGCGCTGTGACAACTGAAGCCTCAGCCCAGCTCTGCCTGTCCCCAAAACTCCACAGAGCATTGGGACCACCAGAGGAGGGCCTCTTGCAGCTCCAGCTGGGCCCCAAGGTTCCCATCCAGTAGGTCCATAGCCTTAGAACATTATCGACAGGCTCAGAGAAACAGAGGAGGCTGGGAGCTGACAGGACAGGGACTCTCCACCACGCTCACCTGAAGATGGGGACCACTTGCCTTGGGTCTCACTCAGTGGCCTCTCCTAGGGGAGAGCCTGTGGCATGTGGCTTAGGGGTTCATTTTGTACCTTCATCTCTGTTCCCTGTGCCTGGTTCACAAGTCTCCAGCGATACCTTCTTGCTGCTCCTCCTCTCCAAGGCTTGCCAGGATCTCTCCTCTACCAGGGCTTTTACACCAGGTTTGCCCTCTGTCTACCCTGGTCTCTCCACGGCTCACTAACCCTCTCAGACAGCCTACTCCACGACCATGACCTTGACCTCCACTATCCTTTAGATCACCTGTCATCTCTCAAAGAACCTGCAACTGTGTTTTTTTGATGGCCACAGTTTGTCCTTCAGCATAGAAAGTAGCAGGCAAGGACATTATTTGGCTCCCAGAGCAACACCCAGAGCACAGCCTGGCCGGCCAGGGCTCAGTGAACACATGCTGGTGATGTCACAGGAGCAGAAACTGTGACCCAGGCTCCAGATTTGCCTCCCCATGCACAGTGACATTTTGGTGCCTGCCTCTCCCGCTACTTCATTTTTGCCTGGGAGAGAGAGGGACTTTCAGGTCTTGGGTGGGGAGAGGGGCGAGGACCAGGCCCACCCTCCCATGGCACCCTGCAGGGCTGTGCCTGTCTGCTTTTTCCTCCTCTCTGGCTCTCAGCAGGAGACAGAGCTCCGAAGCTTTCATTTCATCCATTATGACAGAAAAAAAAAATAAATAAATAATAAAAAAGGAAAGAAATGCTCTCAGAACACCCCCTGAGGAGGTGGCGGCTGCTTGCAGTCAAGGGGACTCCATTCAGGGACTCCACAGTTATCAATTATTGACTGAGTCCTCATTGTGTTCCTGGCGCCACCAAGACAGAGAGGACACGGGTCTATGCCCTGGGGCCTCCCGTGGAGAGCTTGGAATCCAAGAGGCTCAGTGTCCCCTTGGGCAGACAGCCGCACCTCATTCCCAGACACTGCCGCTCTTCTCTCTGGGCTTTTACTTTCAGTGCGATTCATCTGGTTCCTGACTTTAAAAGCAACAGAGTTGAGAAAACATTTCTTGAAGATAAAGAAAAATAACCTCCATCTCCAATACGTTTAACGCACAAATGAAAGTCTGGATATAAAGAAGTGAATGCATGTTTTTCAAGGCCTGTGTTGAGTTTTCCTCCACAGGACATAAATGTATTCTTTACAGAGAAAGTAACCTTCAGAGAGCAACCCTTGGCTCTAGAATATTCTACCTCTGCTGCTGGGTCCAGGCCGTCTTCTTTCGTTTTGTGTTCTTCTGTTGTCTTGCTAGTTATTATAAAGAACCCTTCAGTGGACACCCCCAGCCAGGAATCTCCACTGCCTCTGGTTGACATCTCAGCTCATGTTGGCTGGAGGGCGGAGATGATCCTCCCTACCTGCAAGGCCCGGCTCCCAGCCTACTGACGGGGTGTCTACATGTTAGCAAGATCTTATTGACCCCTCATAAGCCACACTCAGATCCAAAACTGAGCCTCAGAGACTTCCCAGGATCATCACCTAACATGGACTTTCTCACGAGTGAACCAGGTACAGGGTCCAGCTGAAGCTGACCAGTCCACACAGGAATTCCCTGAGCCATGGGGATGTAAGGCAAAGTTCCCCTCCTCTTCTTCCTCCTCTTCTCCCTTCTTCTCCTTCTCCTCCTCCCTCCTCTCCATCCTCCTGTGTTGCAGCTCAGTACAAGGCACGTCAGGAGCTTTACTTCCATCTCACCCAGGATGAGGGAACACAAGGCCTCTTCAGAGCCTCTCTGTAGACAGTGTGTCCCAATGGGGAACACTTCTTTCCCCTTCTCAAGCACCAGACAGGAGTGATACTCACCAGCACCTGAAGTGTCACTGGTCTCCGTCCTAAGGAACCAGCAAGTATAATCCTAGCTCATTTCTACAAGATCGTTTATTTATTTGTGCTTGCATGAGTTTTTGTGCACCACATATGCAGACGTCTTCAGAGGCCAGAGTAGGTCAGATTCCCCTGGAATTGGAGCTACTGGCAGTTGTGAGTTACCTGATGAGAGTGCTAGGAACCAGACCTGGGTCCCCTGCAATGGCACCTAGTACTCTTAACTGCAGAGCCAGCTCTCAAGCCTCTGGAGCTCAAACATGATCACACTAAGTCATCTTAATTCCCCACTTGTGGCTTTACACAAGGATCTTTTTTTTTTTTAGTTGTGTATGGGGGGTTGTTTTTTGGTGGGGGGTTGTTTTGATATATTTTTTTTTGGTTTGGGTTGTTTGATTGATTTGTTGGCTGGTTGGTTCAATCCAGCCTTGAACTTACTATATAGCTGAGAGAGGCTGGGCTTGATCTCTTCATCCTCAGAAATGAAACCTCCCAAGGGTTGGGATTACAGGCATGCAACACCTCCACACGTCTCAACAAGAGTCTTTTTTATCATTTTTGTGCGTGTGTGTGTGTGTGTGTGTGTGTGTGTATGTGTGTGTGTGTGTAAACCTGTGTTAAAGGCTTGATCTCCACCCATAGTGATGATGGGAGGTGAGACCTTTAATAGGTGTGGCTCCATTGGAAACCCTCTGGTGATAGGGAAGCATGCTCTTGAGAAGGACTTTGAGGCTCCACCCCTCTTCCTTCTCTTTTTTTTACTGGACATCCTGAGGTAAACAGCTTCCTCCTCCACTCAAGCCTATCTGATGGCTTCCTTGCCACAGGCCCCAAAACAATAAACCAGTTAGCCACAAAAACTTCCAGAACTGGAAACCAAAATAATAGTTTCCTCTTTTGTAGCTGATTATCTTGAATGCATCACTGTATTCTGCTGCCACAATGCAAAGCTGACTGGTTCTCTTTCTCTCTCTTTGTCCTCCTGGTTTATGTACACCAAGCAAATCTTTGTCTGAGTGTTTCCTATCCTAAAGCTGTACATCATGATGATGATGGTGGTGGTGGTGGTGGTGGTGATGGTGACGGTTATGATGTTTTCTAGTGATATGCCCCTCCAGAGAAGATGCCAGTGTGCATAAAAGTACCAGAGAACTCAGCGTACAAAGACCACCCATACTTTTTATCCCCAGGAAAGGGCTGACTCGTTTGACAAGCAGACAGAAAGATTAGGAAGTCGACTAAGTGAGCCAACATGCTGACATCCTCGTGGGCTTTCTCCATAGCGGAGAAAAGTGGACCCTGGCCATCTGATGAGAGAAAGGCAAAGCAAGCATACTCAGAAACACAGGCCAGAGGAGCATGGACTGAACCTGTGGGAATGCACACATGTGAACTGTTGCCAAGGCAAATGCATGAACTTCGGGACAGCATCTGGATGCGCTCAGACGTGGCTCTCACGGGAGGAAAGCGGCAGATGTCCCAGGGCCCTGGCTCACTGGCACAGGTGCCTTTGTATTTTTGCTAATCTGAAGTTGAAAGTCCGTCACTGCAGCCAAAGCTTTGGTCTCTCTGCTCATGCCCTCCAGGCAGAGTCAGTAGGCCAGCTGAAGGTGGTGTCGATTGTAAAACACTGTCATGGACAAGGATAGGCTGGAGCCAGAGCCGGAGCCAGAGCCGGAGCCGGAGCCGGAGCCAAGGGCAGGTGCAGCTGTGCAGGGAACGACCGCCACTATCTGCAGGACAAGCTCCTCCATATGTTTCGGGCTTCAGTTATGACCCAAGTCTCCACCAGTAGCCAGTCAGTTGTCCCTGGAGCATCCGTGTGCACTGTTTCCAGAGCCATGGTGTCAGACATTGATGCTGAGAAGGACTGACAACCTGTGCACATGTGTCACATGCCCATCGCGGTACCAGCTCAGTGAGTCAAGGCTAATTTTTACTTTGCTTTTCTGTGAGTCTATTAAGCATGGGCAGGTGCAGTTCAGGATACCACAGGCTTTGTCATTCTCAGCAATGGTGTGGAGTTGAGGAGGGGTGAGGCCTGAGGCTGCTGCTAAGTGAAGCTCTGGCTCTCGAATGACCCATCTGGGGAGGTGTAGCTTCTAGGAGACCCTTTCTGGAGGCTGAGATTGGTGGCTGAAGATCTCTATGTGACACGGACACTACATGGAGTTACCTGCATGGGCCAGACACCTTGAGAGAGGTGGCTCCTACAGAGCCACCTTGGCGTCCAGAGGACACTTAGCAAGGTCTGGTTTTATTTTCATATCGGAGATGGGGTGCTCATCTGGTGGATAGAGGTTACAGATACATACAGCCGTATCTTCTAGAGGGCACAAGATGGCCCCCAAACTGGCTTATCATTGCCCCAGAGGTCAGGAGAATTACATTAGCTGCTTTTGCATTGCTGACAGAGTCTGGCAGAATCAGCTACGGCAGGAAGATTTATACTGACTCAGTTAGAGACAGTTGCTTGGCTCCATGGGCTTGTGCTGAACTTCAGCAGGTGTGGCTGTGGCAGCATGACAGTGGGACAAAGAAACTTCTTCACATGGTGGTGAACAGGAAGCAGGAAGCAGAAAACAAAAAAGCCAGGTCAAGAAAAAGATACATTCCATCAAAGACATGCTCCCAGATACCTACCCCCTCCGGCTAGGCCCCGCCTCCTGCAGTTTCCAGCACCTCCTAAAAAGGTGTCACCAACTGGCGATCAAACATTCTGCATGTGAACCTGCAAGGGATAATTCACATTCAACCCAAAACAGAAGCCAGAGAGAGACTCGATTTTGAGACTGAGTGCACATTCCCACCCATCACCTGGCTATCTCTGGGGTGCACACAGCTGGACATGACTACCCATCAGGTTCTGCTGAGTTCGTGTAGAACCAGGCCTGTGTGAAAATCCAGAGAGCCCTTGCTCTACCACTGCCTTCCTCCCTTTCTTCCTAACCATTTCCTCCCACTTTGCTCTTTCTGTTGCCGCAAAAACAGCGGAGGAAAACCTGGTAGAGTTGTCTAAGATATGTGTCCGTAAAGCAGCAACTGGAAGGAACGGCGCACGGCCCAAGACATGATCGGAATCAAAAAGCTGAGCAACAGCAAGTGAAACAAAGAAGAGAAGGGGAGTGTCCAGCTGGTGGGTGGCAGGATAGAGCAACTGAGACCAGGGAGCTGTGAGCCAGCACTGCAGTGAGGTAGGGCCAGCTTCCCAAACTAAACCCAGTCCATGCCCACAACTAACATTTTACAAAATGAAATACTAGGTAGGATTGAATAGAAAGCATCTGGGGTGGTTTGAATAGGAATGGCCCCCACAGATGCATGTGTTCAAATGCTTGGCTATAGAAGGTTAAGTGACATACTGGGTTAAGTATGTCACTGTGGTGGTGGGTTTTGAGGTCTCCTGTGCTCCTATGTCCAGTGTGGCACACAATCTCCTTCCGCTGCCTTCGGATCAAGATGTAGAACTTCTCCAGCACCATGTCTGCCTGCCGGGATGCTGCCATGCTTCCCACTATGATGATAATGGACCAAAAAACTCTGAAAGTGTAAGCCAGTCCCAATGGAATGTTTTCTTTTGTAAGAGTTGCTATGGTCATGGTGTCTCCTCATAGCAATGGAAACCCTAAGACAACATTCAAAAGCAGCATTCGAATTGAAGGGGAGATCTGTTTGGTGTTAGGTTTTATATTCATGTGTATGTGATGTGCTTGTGTTTGTACGTGCATTTGCTGGGCTCCATTATTATAGGCATATGTACATGTGTGTGTGTGTGTGTGTGTGTGTGTGTGTGTGTGTGTGTGTTAGTGATTTTAATAAGAAATATGCCCACTGTCTTGGGCAGTTGAACCCTTGGTCCCCAAATGGTGGCATTGCTTGGCAGGTTTACATGGTACAGCCTTGTACGTTGTCTCCTCCCCCGGGAGGGGGGGAGGGAGGAGATAGGCTTTGAGATTTAAAATAAAAGCCTCCAGCATTTCCAGTTTGCCCTCTCTTCTTCAGGCTTATGGTTCAAGATGTGAGCTCTTAGCTTTCCATTCCTACTGCCTGCAGCTTGCTGCCAGCCTCTACCCCCCCCCCACCCTCTGGAAATGTAAAATAAATTCTTTATTCCATAAGTGGCCTTGGTCGTGGTGTTTTATTACACTAACATAAAAGTGACTAAGACCAAATATTCCTTTAGGGTGCCCAAGATGGAAGCCAGGCTCCTTTGCAGAGAAAGACATGTCAGCCTGACACACACACCCCCCAGCTGCCCACAGGCAGGACTTCCTGTGCTGGAAGCTGAAAGTGTCAAAGGGAGATGCGTAGCCTCTGACCTTCTTCACTGTTGGTATTGAGTCCCCCTGGGCTACGTGGCAAAATTATATACCAATAAATATGAGGAGCCTATTTTTTATTTTATTAGTCATTTAATAATAATTTTAATAATCACTTATGTAATTTAATGTACCCTAGGGAAAGAATCAAAGCTGTGATTTCAGCAAGGTGACAGATACGGTAGAGCCATTGTGAACAGAAGCATTTGGTGACATAGGCCTGGGTTTAGCTGAGAACATGTGACAGAAAACATCAGCGTGGGCTCCACCGGCCTCTGCATCTCTAGAGATGATGCTTCACGACAAGAGCTTGGGAAGCACGATGGTCAACAAGCCCTGCATCCTTAGAACTCCACAGGGTCCCAGCTCCTTCACTATCCATACCCCATTACCTCAGGAAAGGTGCCACCAGGCAAGGTCTCAGGACAGCAAAGCTAACAGAGTAGCAGGTGGGAGATACCAAACGTCTACCTAGGAAACACTCATGAGTGACCAGCAGTGCAGGAATCATGCTGGTTTTCTCCCACAGAGTCTTCCTCCAGGCACAGGGGACCCAGCCCAAGATGCTCACGGATGCCTTGGCTGCAAGAGAAATGAGCTCTGCATCTTCAATGGTTAATGCTCTTAGCCTGTAGATACTTATTCCAGAACCCTGGTGCTAGGCTACAGTCTGTCTTCTGAGGGTCAACCCCTGAATTTTGCTCACTGTGACCTGTGTCACACACAGACCCCCGTAATTAAGCTCCTGAATCCCCCTCTTCTCCCCAGCTGTGGTCACACACAACTTTTCATTGCTCCTCATATGGGGACCTGATTCTGACCTGCTCTGGCTTCCAGTCTCTGCCAAAGTCCACTGAGGTCAGGGGTCACTATGAGCATCCATGACATCCGGAGTAGGTCATAGCTCAAAGCTCTGTGTATCCCTGGGATCTTGGCACATTCTCAAGAAGCCCAGTCTAGTGGCATTGGGCAGAAGAGCCTGAAGTGAACCAGGTGCAGGCCAGATGTTATCATACTGACTCCAGTATCCCCAACAATGGAAAACGGAAATGGCCTGTTTGTGACCCCTCTGCCAGATTGTAAGGGACCCAGGCCTCTCCGGCTGTCAGTGCTTCCTGAGAATAGTCTGGAATGCATTGACTAGGAGCTTGCCTGGGATCTGATGTTTTCATGTCAACCTAGGAATCTGTGCCGGTCAAAGTTCACCATCTCCTCTGTGACCCATGTGACCTCAGGCATCTCCCAAGCTCATGCTTCTCTGCTGGAAAGCCAGGAATGGTAACCACCTGGGTCTCATGTGCTCACTAGAGCCATAAGAGACGCCCTAGGGAGGCTCAGCAAGGTCCGGGATGGTGTCACTACAGTCAGCTAGGGAGATCGCAGCTGAAGAGAGGAGGTCTGGGAAACATGAGGGTGCACCTGTGTGGAAGAGAATGAACCAAGTCAATGAGTAGACAGGCTCTCCAGAGCAAGAAAGTGGACAGCTATCACAACAGAGACAGTCACCTGTGCAGCCCCAGGCCCCACACCTGCATTCTCAGCCACTACAGGTCACTCAGCTAGTAGCCAGGGGCTGAAAAGTTGAATCCCAAGACTGGTAAGGCTTGAAGAAATCAACACCATGACAGCCACTGTACCACCTAGGAACACAAAGTAAGTTTGTAAGAGCCTAGGGTCCAACTGGCTGCCAAAGCCAGCATGGAGCAAGCTTAAAGGAGACCCAGCCACAAGACTGGAATGCAAGAGAGAATGGCTGGGTTGGGCAAAAGGCCAGAAAGCTGTCCAACCCAAGGCTCCTTCTTCCTCTCTCCCTCTTCCTTCCTGGCTGCATCCCCAAAGCGATGCCCCTCCTAGTCTGTGTCCTGAAACACACACACAACAGGGTGGAACATCTGAGCTCTCTACCACCGCCAGCGCCCAGCTTCCTAGATGTGAGCTCTGCCTCCAGGAAGAAACCCCCCTCCCAAAAAAAACAAAAAACAAAAAACTCCACCTTGAAAAGTTGTGGGGCTGCTTTTTAAAAAGCCCCCCCCCCAACTCCACCATGGTGAGTCTCCAGGTGCAAAGTGTCTTCTTTCTGTTGCAGAACCCTGGACACTTGTACGCTTTTATTTAAAAGATGAATTTCTGGGCCAAGTGAGATACTCTGGGGCAAAGGTGCTTCCTGACTGCCCTGCCAAGGGTTGAATTTCTAGAACTCACATGGTGGAAGGAGAGAATCAATACTTGCAAGTTGTCTTCTGACCTACATACATGCATGTGAACACCACACACACACACACACACACACACACACACACACAAATAACACCTACCTTTTTTCTTTTAAAATTATGTCTTGCTTCCTGGGACTCTGGTTGACATCAATGGCAGGCCTCTAAACTGGTCTATAACAAAGGATCCAGAGGAGTTGGCCCTTCCCATTGCTGCTATGTCTCAGGATCTAGGGATTCAGCTGGACCTAGAAGCCCCCTGTGTCATCATGTGGTGGCTCTAGTTCCTGGGCTGGACAGCTATGCGGAACGCTGCCCAGGCCTCTGCTTACTCCTTGAGTGACACCAGTCCTCAGGTGTTACCTGTGGGGCAGCAAGATGGCATCCAGTCTGTGACCACTGGATGGAGTTCTAGAAGCTTCTGCCTGGCTTCCAAAGCCAACCTCAGTGCCTGGCTATCTCCATATCTGAGACTGGAATGGTTTCCATGGTTCCCTGGTGTTGGGGGAGCCTCCAGGAAGCACAGGGCTCAAGAGATGCAGCATTCCTGTGATCCAGGATCCGGAGACCTGCCTGTGACAGTAAAGCATTAAATCATCAGCCTTAGCAACATTAACAAGCTCCTGGCTGGACTGTGATGTTTGGTAAAGGGATCATTAGCTGCTGGCAAACACCATGCACTGAGGAAGGGCCTCAGGCTCTGACAAATGATAAATGAGAAAATTAAAGGCTTGGAGAAAATGTAAATATCATCCTTTGTAAGTCTGTCCCTTGGCAGGGAGAGAGAAGATGTTTCCTCAGAGCGCTGAGCCATTTCTTCTATTCTCTCCTCCAGCGGGAAGATACTGTGGCTGTCTCACATGTGTTTAAATATCTTGATTTGTCTCCTACCTCCCAGCAAAGGGGAGATAACAGGCTTTAGTGTCTGTTCGTTTCTACTAATCCCATGTTTCTTTACCTTTGTTTCAGCATCACCTTGGAAGGAAGGCATTTAGACATTTTCTTCTTCCTTGACCCTCGTGAAATTTTAACACTGCGCTCTGTAGTTATCCCTGCATGTTTTCCTAAAGCTAAATCTTGTTCTGCCACTCATCCTGTCTCTACTCTTCCTCCAGAGACCACTTTTCGCTGTGATTTTCTCATTCATGCATGCAACAGAATAGGGTCTAGAGACACTGTTGCACCACCAACAGTAGGACCTGAGTTGGGATTTCCAACACCTCCATAAAAGCTGCACGGGCCATCAGGGGAGGCAGAGACAGGAGGATCCCTGGGGCTCACTGGCAATCAGCCTAGCCAAATCAGGATACTCCAGTTTAGCGAGAGACCCTGTCTCAAAATCAAGGGAAGAACCATGGTAGAAGGCACTCAGTGTTGACCTGCAGCCTCCACACACATGTGGATGCACATGTATGTGCACATTCCCATGTACAACACACAGAGAAGCAGTAATACTCATCTGGGACAAATTCCAACCAAATCTGTGCAGGGCACTGATCAGGTATTAGTTCTGGCACTGACATAGGGTGTAAGGACAGTGACAGACCCATGCGTGACAACAAAGTGCATCCAGTGAAGATAGATGGATGCAGCTGAGGATGGAAATGCAGAACAGGAGGAGTGGAGCACTGGGTGGGTTCCCAGGGTAACCCCGCAGCCCAGAATGGCTTTGCAGGCAAGGTGGGAGAAGCTAGGAAGCAGTCAGGGTTGTGGGGTCGTGGAGCTGTGGGGGCAGAAGACTGCAGGGAGAGAGAATGGTAGGGCACCATTTTTAGAGGATTAGGGAAAGTTGAACTTAATAAGACCACAGGTTGGGTGTGCAGCAAAGGCTGCTCTGAAAGACCGGCAGTGAGACCAGAGGCCTGAGCCAGTGGGTGGAAGAGAAGAGGGGCCTGGTGCTGCCATCCCTGCAAGGTTTGCTGAGCTGTGAAGAGAAGAAAGGAGAAAGGCTTGGATTCCTCCCAACTGCTGCCTGGACACGGTGGACGGGGTGTGCATGGGCACAGGAAGAGGGGCAAGATGGAACCTAACGATTCTGGCTTACTGTGGAAGGGTGGACAGTGTGTTTGGGAGTTTACAGTTCCATGGGCTGCTGCAGCTGACCGCTTTTTGAATCTGTATAATGAAAATGTGTGAGCCACCTATCATAAAGCAAGACCAGAATGCCATCAAAGAGACTGTTCCGTCTCTCTTGACCTGGTGTGCCTCTTGCTATTCCCGGTCTGTGGGTGTGCCACTTCCTCACAGGCTACACCCACACAACAGGATAGATCCTCACAGGCAGAAGGGTGAGTCTCCAAGCTGGAGCCTTCTTCTCAGCCATGGGTTTAAAGGCCTGTGTTGGTGTGTCTGGTTAAAACCACAATGAGAGCTGGCAAGGGAACCGTTAGGTAAGGGTGCTTGCTGCCTAGACTTGGGAACTGAGCTCATCTCCTGGGACTCAGACAGTGGAAGGAGAAAACTGACTCCCACTAACTTCCCGTCACATGCATCCGTGTGTATGTGTGTGTGTGTGTGTGTGTGTGTGCACGCACTAGGTTAATTAAAATACAAATTAAAAGTATTAGGACTCTCTGTGGAGAAACTCACCTGCAGCAGAGCTTCTGCAGACTCAGCAGATGGCCCCTTTGACCCCTCCCCCACTAGCCTCACCTGCCCTGGGCCCCTACCTTGTATGCTCTCATCTTCCACTCTTGGTCCTTCTCCCAGCTTGCCTTGCCTCTTCCTTGCTTTTCCTCCTCTTCCAGCTTAGAGACCAGCCCGTTCCAGGCCCCAAACCACCCAAACCAACCCGTCCCTTTCAGTCCTCAAAGCCACTTCCGATCTAGTCTTCTAAACAGATCTTGTCCTCCACATCCTGGCTTCACCGATGCTCTGGCCACGCCCCTTCCCTCCTGGTGCATTGATGCTGTCTTAGGAAGGTAGAAAGGGTCAGGTGGTTTTCCTGAGCTGATGCAGGCTCTTGTGTTGTATCTGTCTGTAGGTCCATCTGTAAGCCGGGTCTATGGAGCTGTGAGGTGTGTTATCAGGCAATGTCCCTTCAATGGTTCGGGGACCAGCGCCTTCGCTGACTCAGGTAAAGGATGACAGACAAATCCTTGTTCAGGTCACAGTCACAGCTGCTCCTGCCCGGCATCTGCTGTGAGTATTAATGCACCTGACGTTTTATTTCGATCAAGGAGCGTAAAATCTCAATCCCTTTGCTGTGAAATCAATATTATACAAACTGAACAGAGTCCACAGCCCTGCCTGTGGGAACGGCAAAGTGTGGAACGGGGAGATCAATATGCACGCATGCGCGCCAGAGACTTGTGCGAGCAGAGCGAGGTCCCTGAGACCCATGCGGCCGGTGCGTGTGAGACATATTCAGATGCGATTTTAGACACACATAGCTGGCCCAAAAGCCTCTTGAGTCATGGGTCCAGCTGCTGCTCTGGCCTGTGGGGTGTGCTCTGAACCCCGTTTCCCATCTACACACCCGACGCCACACAGTCCACAGCCATGTCTTGGCACGTTCTGGTTCAGACCTTGGTTCCTGCTGCCCCTGCAGGGAACCAGTCCCACCCTCAGGCCCTCATCACACCACCTCTGCCGAAATCCCATGTGGCTTCCCTGACTTGTCGTCTACCCCTAGATCCTAATCGCTTACCTTGCTTTGGGTCACCCCACAGATGCTCCGCTCCGGACACTGAGATGGGAACCCAGTGAGGGGTTGGTGGACCTATGTTGAAGGAATCAGTGTTTATGTGTCTTGTCTGAGTAACTATGGTGAATAGCAGAGAAACAGCCTTGTGCAGGGCCCCCACCCAACCAGCAGAGGCTTGACTCTGTGCTCCTGGTTCAGGTTTCACTACAGAGGGGTACACTTGTATAATAAAAACTAACATTAGTTAAGTCAATTTCATGCAATAACTGTTTCACAATGAAGAAAGAGAATTTTCCTTTCCCTTGATTAAAATAAAGCAACTCTTAGTGAACTAAAATAGTCACAGCAATAACGACACTGGCCCTGCACCCATCGCGCTTGGCTCCTAGATGGTAAGCCTCTGGCCTCTTTTTACCTTCAGGACAACTCAGCAAAGCTGTGGGAAGAGCATCATGATTCCTCCCATTTGGCTAAAGATGACAGCTGAGTGACTTCCCTGCCTTGGGCACCTGTGGGAGGATGCCAGGCAACCATTCAACCTGGTCTTTCTCCAGCTCCCTACCCAGCAGTCCCTGGGGCTGACCCCACCCCCAGCCCCAGGACCAGGCTGTGATTGGCCTGATCTAATGAGCACACTCCATTTCCCACGGTGAGTGGTCCCCAGTGGTTCGAAAGTAAGGGGCAAGGTTCTGCCCCTGTGTGAACAGGCAGGGCATGCTGGAGCACTCAGCAGTTGTGGGAGGTAAACGAGGGCTGAGCTGAAAGAGGAAGCAGAAAATGTGGCCTGGCCTTTATGTCTGAATGCTACAATTAGACTAAAGACCGCCAAGGTCATTCTGAAGTCTCGCTGTGTCCAGCACCTAAGGTGACCCATGGGACAGGGAGGCCCTGAATAAATAATAACCTCCGTGGTAGGGAGGGGGGCGAGGCTGGGCATCCTACCACCAGCTGCTGATGTCCCAGGTTAACAGAACATAAAAGAGATGGGCCACGATGAGACATCCTGGACTTTTCATGGGAGAGCAGAGTTCAGTCCACATCTGAACCCACCCCAGTTCTCCCACCCCCAGTGCTCCCACCGCAGTGCTCCCACCCCAGTGTTCCCACCCCCAGTGCTCCCACCGCAGTGCTCCCACCGCAGTGCTCCCACCCCAGTGTTCCCACCCCCCAGTGCTCCCACCCCAGTGTTCCCACCCCCAGTGCTCCCACCCCAGTGCTCCCACCCCACAGTGCTCCCATCCCACAATGTCCCTGACCCCACAGTGCTTCCACCCCACAGTGCTCCCACCCTTCAGTGTCCCCACCTCACAGTGCTCCCATCCCACAGTCTCCCACCCTACAGTGCTCCCACCTCATAGTGCTCCTACCCCCAGTGCTCCCATCCCACAGTGTTCCCACCTGACAATGTCCCTACCCCACAGTGAACTTCCACATGGGTAGATAAACCATTCTTTGAGAAATCCTCCCACAGAGCCTGCCTGCTAGTTCAACTTCAGTTTTGGGTCACCTGAAGTTATAGCTTTTCTCTGTTAGAGGACTTTTTTGGAAATTCTATTTGACCTGGTCCCACCACCTTCAAAGCAAATTGTCACAAACATGGATCATGACAGGAGCGGATACAGAGCAGAGTTCTCTAACACACTTCTGACCTCTGACCTCTGACCTTCCCTCTGGCCATCCCAACCCCAGTGTCCTGTTCTGAGTTCTCTCTCATGCTGTCTCTCCCCACCTCTAAGACAAGGAGATGTCAGGCACCAATGTGCATCCTCCTGGCTCCAAAGCCTGGCCATGTGAGGCGCATCCACGGTGGAATTATTCAGTGTGTGGGTCTGTCTAAGGCTGAGCTGGCCTGGCTCAGGGTCCACACACACACAGGGAAACAGTCCATCGTCAGTGGCACCTGGTAGCCTCCCTTCCCAGGTGACAGCAAGCACTACAGGCCTGTGCTGCTCTACAGCAAAGGTTACCCTGGAACCAAGAAAATAGCTGAGTCTGAGGCCGCTGTAAGTGCTTTCTGGTTTCTGCTGAGCTATTAGAGGTAAGAGCTCACTTGATGGATGCTTGGCATTGACCCTCCTTCCAGAGCCAGGCATCGGTGACAGTATCTCACTTCAGCTCAATCAGGACAGGCTAACACAAGGTCAGTGTTCATAGCTTAGGGTTCCCAAAGGGGAATAGATCTCATAATTAATTTTTCATGATTTTACAACCATGATTAATTACTAAGACATGATGAAATACAGCAAAATTTTATTGGAAAAAAATCATCCGGGCAGCTGAAGTCACCATGGTGTTAGGCTGTAGGCATGAAGAGATCTGTATTTAAATCCTGGATTCACCATGTGCCTGCCAGCTGGCCCTGGAGAGGGCTTCTTCCCAAGGACAATTTATACCTAACAGTGTCACTTACTAAGGCATTCACTGACTTGAGAGGTCACTCATCTGAGAGCTCAGTCACCCAAGAGGCCATTTCCCTGGGGGGAAATGTCACCTACCAATGGCCAGTTTCTCAGACTGCAGTGGGGACTCCAGGTGACCTCCCAAAGCCTCACTTCCAGCTAATGCCTTTCCCATCTCACTTGTTTAAAAGATGGTTTCAGGAACCTCCCAGGCCCTCCTGAGCAGAGTCTGGAATTTAGCAAGGGCCAGATGGCTCAGGAGGTCTTCCGGTGTGGAAGCACTCCCATAAAGCATGAGCTTATGGTGCTTGGTGCTAGCAAGGACTCTTCGAAGTTGCAAGGGTGGAACACTATTCTCCCTCCAAGCTGTATTTTCCTGCTGCTGTGAGGTTTCCCAGTAGTTCTTGAAGTCTGCATGGGGTCGTTTTGATGTGTGTATGGTACTTCCCATTTGATCCATCCAAGCGTTGTGCTATTGGAAAACAGCACTCCAGGAAGCTGCCTGCCTCACAGACCTTTAAGAGCCAAGGAGAAAAAAGAAAAAAGAGAAAACAATGAAAAAGATGTATTTTACCTGTTTAGAGGTACAGAATGTGTGACTGTCATCCCAGATGCAGAGACAGCCATCCCAGAAACCAGGGTGATAGGGCAAGTTGTACACACAGCTCGGTGGCACCTGTACCTCATACTCATCCCAGAAAGATTGTCACCAAAGGCTTCACCTGCTGAGGACCAAGAGCAGACATAAGCTGGGATGGTTGAGCTCCTTGTAGGCAAAAGCAGCCCCACGCATCCCCAGGCCCCCCTTTCATTAATGGCCGTCCTTGCCTGACTCAGGCTGATGAATGACCTGGAGTGCTCCATGCAGGGAGCCCTAGTAAGCTACACTCCGAGCAGACCTCCTCGTCACCACAGCCTATCCAGAAAGACAGCCAGTGCACCCCATTTTAGGGTCTCTCGCCCTTCATTGCCCTTAGTCAGCCATGACAAGCCAGCTCCTCCACCAAATCCAGATGTGAAGCTAACCTACACACGGGGGGGGGGGGGGGGCTGCTGTGACCAAGTGTTCAATACAGAGTCTCCCTGTCCAGGGCCACTACCAGGATGGTCCAGAGAATGAAGTAAGTAACTCTGATTGGATGTGAGGGGGTCCTAGCCCTGCCTCTACTCCAGAGATCACCATGAAGGGGGGTGGTGGCTGATATGGAGCTAAAGGAAGCCACTCTGTCCTTCCACCAGTGTTTACTGACTGGCTGCTCCATGTGGCTTTGTGTGGTAGAGGCGGGAGGGGAACTGTGTCATTCTCTCAAGGGTCTATTTTCAGGTCCCACCCTTGGTGAAAGGACCATGGACCGATCAGGCTGGAAGACTCCAACCCTCTGACCAGTCACTCAGCACACAGAGTCATCCCCTTCACCTCTTGACCACTGTCTACGGCCAGGACACTCTCTTCCCAAATGCTCTTATGTTGACAAGATAGTCAGGTCTCTAAACCAGGCAGAGCCTGGAGGAAGTGGGGTTGAGGATAGTCCTCCCCGCCTACTGGGAAGCAGGGGAGGAGGACCTAACTCTCCCATTTCTTTCCTATGTTTTCTAGAACACAATTCTAGAGGCACTGAAATTCATGCCGAACATGGGTGCTCACTATATAAAAGCAATTACCATGGTTCCCGGAGTCTCCCCAACAGAACTGTCCTTTGAGCCCCAGTGGTGGAGAAATCATAGTGTCTGCTGCCCTACCCTCTGGCTGGTGTTGCCCCTGCAGTCCACTCTGATGGTCACAGGAGTCCCCATCCTGACCCAGCAGTCCTGTCTGTTGTGGGAGTCCCCCACGGCCTCAATAGCCACCGAGTCAGTGCTCCTTACGGGAAAAGGCTACTGCATCCTTCAGATGAGCCCCCACTGATCAAGGTTCAGCCTATGAACCACATACTCACTCTCCTGTCTGAAAAGCTCCACTGATGAGGCCTGAGAATTAGTCCTTACCAGTGTGGATCCCTAATGACCAGACCAAGTGTGAGGAGCCTGGGCATCTCATGCCACTCCACCCCCTTGACTCGAAGGGGTGCGATCTGGGCCCCAGCAGATTAGAACAGAAACCCTTTTTGATATTAATGCCTAGGATTAGAGGCATGGGAGGGCTTGGGAGAGAGGGGAGAGGAGTTAGGGAGAACAGGGGAAGCAGGGGGAGAAAGGAGGGGAGGGAGGAGACAGGGGGAGATGGGGAAAAGGAGAGAGATGGGAGAAGAGAGAGGAACACTAGGACCATGAACTGTCCCTATCCAGGATAGGAACTGCAGGAGCTTCAGGGATTGAGGTGGGGTCTCATGGGGGACTGGCTTCATGGGGAAGGGAAAGCCACCAGTCCCACAGGTGAAGGAGGCACAGAGACTAAAGCCACAACCCTAAGCAGCAACCTCCCACCCTCATCCTCCTCCACCCCGGTAGAAAGCACTCAAGGTGCCATCTGTCTCTCCTCCCCCTCCCTAAAGTGAACTGAGTAGGATGAGGGACGAGGTAGGGAACTTAAGCGACTGGAGGATGGGGGCATGGGGAGTGAGGCGGGGTGCACAAGCATGAGTGTGTGTTGGTGTGTGTGCACACATTGGTTCTCATCCTCACAGGGACTGTAGCAAAAGTTGGGAGCCTGACTCAGATCAGGCACTAGAGTTGTTTTTTTTTTACTCTTTCCTGTGTGCAATAAGAATTGAACTGTCTTTTTCTTTCTCTCTTTCTTTTTTACGATTGATTGACTGACTGATTGATTGATTGATTGATTGACTGACTGATTATGTATACAGTGTTCTGCTTGCACGTATGCCTGCACACTAGAGTGCGGCACCAGATTTCATTATAGTTGGTTATGAGTGTGCTGAGTGCTGGGACTTGAACTCAGGACCTCTGGAAAAGCAGCCAGTGCTCTTAGCCTCTGAGCCATCTCCCCAGCCCTTGGACCTTCTTTTTAATCATACTGTCATCACACAAAGATTTTGTTCATGGATGAGAAAGAGAGTCTAGAGAAATTTTGTATTTATATTTTCCAAAGCCTGAGTCTTTCCTTGCCTTCCAGTGTTGAGACTATGTCAAAGTGCAGGAAATGTGGTTTGTGCTAATATGGGGTGGTGCTTCCCACAAGGACCCCAAAGTGGTCTCCCTGGGTGAGTCAGGCTGCAGGGCACCATGCTAAGCTTCTTTCTGTACCAGTGAGGACCTCAGTCCAGCTGTGATTTTCCTCTAATAGAACTGTCTGAGAGTGAACAGCCCCATAAGGCCAAGACTCCTATTTTACCCAGTAGGTGGTCCTCATCAACTGGGGCCGCTTGGAGCTCAGTGACATGCTTACATGGAGCTATGAGACCAGAGGAAAGGTGGGAGTCAAAGAACCTCACTGCTTGAAAACTCTCCCTGAAGTCTACAAGACCTTACTTCTCTTTCTGTACATTGCACAGAGTAAGTAGCTGCTCTGAGCTGCAAGGGAGGCTGTTGCTGCACTGAGCTGCAAGGGAAGCTGGGAAGAACGAGATTTGCTCTGAATGTAGTGCTCTATAAGCACTTAAAAACTTCAGGTCCTGGCCTGGGGACAGCTGAGCTGACAAAGTACTTGCCTCTCAAGTAGGAGGTCATGAATTCTGTCCCAGAATCCAGGGTATCCTCTTGTGCTTGTGATCCCAGTCCTGAGAGGCAGAAACAGAATCCCCAAGGTCACTTTTGCCTAATTGGCGAGCTCTGGGCAAGCAAGAGAGAGGAGGGTGGATGGCTACCAAGGTTGTCCTCTGATATCCATACACACGCATCCACACACATGCATAAACAACCACATATGAGACTCACATTCACATTACAACTGAATCTCAAGAAAAAAAGAAAAAGTCATACCCCGTTAGCTTGGAAAGGCAGGGAAGCAGGTAGAGATGAAGTGCAGTAGTCGACACTTCTCAGCACTGGCTGGTTGAAGCAACCGCTACTGAAAGCTTTGCTGCACCAAAGGCAATTGGAAACTAAGCAAATACAACCATGTAGGGGCAAAGCTTTCCCTAGCATGAGCAGCGGGACCCCATTCCCACAAAGACTGTCCTAGAACAGGCTGTGTTGTATTGTATGCCTCTGCCATTGTGAAGCGCAGAAAGTTGACTCTTCTGCTGTTGTGATAAAACACTGACTGAAAGTAACTTGGGGAAGGAAAGGGCCTATTCAGCTTACAGTCCATCTTTGAGGAAATCCAGAGGGAGCTTAAACAGGAAGCTGAAATGGGAACTGCAACAGAGACCATGAGGCAATGCTGAGGTAGGTTACCGACTCACTCCCTGGCTCTTGCTTAGTTAGCTTTCTTATATAGACCAAAAGCACCTGCCTAGGGATGGTACCGCCTACAGTGGACCGCCTCCTTCAACATCAATTAGCAACCCAGAAATAACCCACGGGTATGGCCAGGGGACAATCCGACAGAGGCAATTTCTCAACTGGGGTTCCCTCCTACTGGGCGTGTCAGGTTAACACCCACGCTTAGACATCACAGGATCTTTACCCAGATATTCTGATGTCTCTGGGATGGATAGACGGTGGGAGGGAAACCCATGATCTCCCAGGTAGAACCCAGGGCTGACTAAGCCAGGCCTCACACAAGGCGGTTTCCTTCCTCACCAGGCCTCCCATTCTTTGCTTGCAGCATCCCAGGATGAGGCACAGGAAGTGTGGTGGCCATTGGGGATACCTGTGTAGGCAAGTGCCTGGGCCTCTTTCCCTGTGCAAGCAGAAAAACCAGTGACTGCCCCCCTTTTGAGTCCCACTGGCTCTGCCCACAGGAAGCTGGCCGTTTGCCTGAGCCTCTTGTTTTCTTCTATTTGATTTTTATAGTTTCCAAATAAGATGGAAAGGCAAAAATATACACACAGATATACGCATAATTATAACACTTAGGGGGGGTTGGTTTTGTTTTGTTTTTTAACTACATCACTGAAGCTTCCAACATGTTCTTACAATTAAAAGACACAAAGGGCCTACTCGGGGAGAAGGAAGTAATGAAGACTTCCAGGATGGGGCAGGCATTTGAACTCAGTTGTTTCTACAGGCACATGCGTTGGTATGTACACATGCATGCTTGTGTGTATGCATGTATGTGTGTGTGTGCGTGCATGCATTCATGTATGTCTTTGTGAGTGTGTTTGTGTGCATGTGCATGCGTGCATGCACACACGTGTGTGTGTGTGTGTGTGTGTGTGTGTGTGTGCATTTTAATCAGATCTTTTAGGCTGTGTACTCTGGTGTTTTGGCATGTGAGGTCCTTGCTGACAATGAAGATCTGCTTTTGCCAAGGTGGCCAACCTCCAGACTGCTTGCTTGCAGTACAAACCAGATCCAGCCCAGAACACACTTCACCACCTTCCTGTTGTGCACTGGGTCACTGCACACCTGCCCTAAACACCCCTGCGAAGGTCAGGTACAGCTAGGAACAGTCCAGAGCCCTCTGAAACTTTCAATTAGCCAACCCTAAACTTGTTTGCCCTGCCTCACCCTGTCATTCCTTCAAAGGCCACCTTAAAGGTCTTTGTGCATACCTGTTCCCTCTGCCAGGCAAGCACTTCCTGGCTGCCTAGTGTTGTGTATTGGTTCATGCTCAAGGGAAGCATAACTTCTTCCCTGTCTTGTGACAGTTTTTTATATATTATAGCCTTTTATGTGTATCACACGTGAGAAAAACAAGTCCTAGCACACGATGGAAACCATATGTTTCCATGCCACATTCAACACTGAACCAGCCATACAGGACAACTGTGTGTCCCTTGGCCCCCAGTGTGTGTCTAGACAATGTTTGACTTTGCATCACAAAAAGCACCCTGTAATGTCAGAGGAGCCATGAATCACAGTGACAGTTCTCCTGGTATCCAAGAGACCTCCCCTGGATGCTAAGTCACGGTCCTCCATCCCCCACAGCCCCCTGTGAGAACCAGTCACTGTATTGAGCATCAGCTGAAGCTCCCAGATTCCATGTGGAATGACTCACATTGTGTGTGCTAAGGACCAGTCAGCCTCTGGCTAACTTCTTGCTTCTCAGTGTTCTGGGAACCGGTGCTGTTTGCTCCTGTCTGGAGCCTCTGTGGCTGAGCTGAGCACAGGCTGCTCTGGTCTATGTTTCCACATCTGTCTCCAGGCTCCAGGCTCCAGGCTCCAGGCTCCAGTCTCTAGGCTGCTGCAGACTGTGAATGAGGCCTGTCCTTTGCCCTCTGTGCTCTGTGCCATCTGAATGACTAAGCTTCCTGTCCTGATCCTTTAAATGTGTTTGTTGATATTTATCTGTCTCTGATGGATGGAGGGACACATAACTCATAACTCAATCACTGAGTACAGGTGCCTGAGGCCTAGATCTGCTTTTCCTCCACGCTGGAGTAAATGGCCCTACTCTCCGGGGAAGGGACAATTCCAGAAAAGTGCACAGGCCCAACCAGCCTATTTCACAAAAAAAAGGGGGAGCCAGGTGTGAGGGCAAACATCTTTGATCCCAGCAGGGGCATGTAGATGGATCTCTGTAAGTTCCAGACCAACCAGGACTACATAGTGAAAAATCTCAAAAACAAACAAACATACAAACAAACATAATGAAAAATAGCAGTAGTGGAGGTAAGAAAAAAAAGCCCAAAATCGAGAGTGCATGCTTGATATGCCCCACCCCCCCTTCCCTCACTTGAATGCGCACACACACACACACACACACACACACACACCCTGACTCCCCATCTCCCCTTTTGTTTTCTTTCTGTCATGAATGCTCCGTTCTTCCCTGCCCTCTCTCACAGGGTGGACTAATACCTCTGAACCCCTGAGACAAATGAAGCCATCTTTAAACTGTTCCCATCTGATGTTTGTCCTCACACAGCTGCCAACTGTTGTGGAAACCGTATGAAGACAGGGCCTCTCTGCTTTGTTCATCCTTACCCCCTGGTACCTGGAATAGCTGGTACCCTATAGATGCTTGTTGAATAACTCTGTGAAAGAGAGTGCGTATGAGCAGCAGGAGACAGCCACCCAGCTGCCTGTCAGACCTGGTCCCAGGATCCCAGATATGGGCACATGCACACTCTTGGCCATCTGCCTTCCTGTTGCTTGGTAGGCAGCTCCATATCCTTACACTGTGGATGGCTCATTCTGTTAGCTACAGACTCACTCTGATGAATGCACACAGAGACAGAAATGGCTAAGACAGAGAGGATAGCTGGTTGATCTCCCAGAGACCCAGAATCACACTTAGAAATTAGAAAGCCACGGGGCTAGGGAGATGGCTCAATAGGTGATGTTCTTGTCAAGCATGTGTGACGACCTGAGTTCAAATCCCCACCACTTGTGAGAGAAACGGGCCTACAATTCCAGCATTCCTGCAAGAAGGTGGAATGGGGGCTGGAAGGAACGCTCAGCTGTTAGGTAAGAGTGCTAGCTGCCCTTGCAGAAGTTAGGCATTTGCTTCCTGGCACCTACATGGCAGCTTACAACCATCTGTTGTAATTACTCCCAGGGGATCCATAGGCACCAGGCATGCATGTGGTGCACAGACATACATGCAGGGAGACACTCAAGCACATAAATAAAATAAATCTGAAAATAAAACACAGAAGGAGTAGGTGGGTGATTTTTTTATGTACAGCTTATATGAAGGCTTACAAGCTTGGAGCACACAGCAACAAAACACAAAACAGATCATGCCTCAAAAATGAAGGCAGTTGAGGACCTATGCCTGGGGTTGTCTTCTGATCTTCTGACCTCTACACATGTCACATGGCCTGAGTGCACACATACACACAGGCACAGGCACACGCGCGCGCGCACACACACACACACATATCATTTAAAGAAATTACACAAGCAGTCCAAAGTACTCATCCCACAAAGCTGTTCACATGACCAGATCAGTCTCTGGACACAGGTTTTGACACCCCACTACCCAAAGCAACAACATGGGGTGCTGACGTCTGACTAAGACCTCTCATCAACAGACCTCTGGGGCAAATGTGGATCCTCCAGTCAACCCAACAAGATCTTCCATGAGGCTCCTGATCCTGAAGTCAAAGATTCTGACTGAATCCATGTGTGTACCAGTGCACATGACTAATACAATCAGAGCCCCTGACCAGCCCAGAGATGACAGAGGTGGGAGAGCAGCATGGGAGCCCCTAGTGAGGGCAGCTGCTTCCAAGGTACAGAGCTGGTGGAAGTTTCCATGGAGCTCAGAAGAACGAAGGCAAGCATGCTGGCCATTCCGGGAACCACAGCAGAAGCCAAGGCAGGAAGATTACATATCTGAGGCCATCGTGAACCACAGAGCAAGACTCCATCAAAGAGGAAAGCTTACAGGGAGGAGTTTACAGGAGGAAGGGAGAAGAGGAGGAGGAGCAGGAAAAGGAGAAAAAAGGGGGAGGAACGAGATGAGGAAGAACAGAAGGAGGAAGATGGAGAAGAAAAGAAGGGGTCAGGAAGTGAGGGAGAGCAGAAGGAGAAGGAGGAAGAGGAGGAACAGACGGAGGAGGAGGAACAGACAGAGGAGGAGGAACAGACGGAGGAGGAGGAACAGACGGAGGAGGAGGAACAGATAGGGAGAAGGAACAGACGGAGGAGGAGGAACAGACGGGGGAGAATTAGGGAGAGGAGGAGGAGCTGGGATGTTCCCTACGGTCATGTGGTAGGTGGCCACAGTTTAAGAGCTAGTTTCTGTCTAAACCACTGATTTTGCAACACCAGAAGTGTGCAATATGTCCCTTAGTCATCTCTGTCCCTGGTGATGACAGACGGTACCATGCCCATAGCCACAAAGGCCTCCTCTTAAAGCCATGAGGAGATGGCTGGGTGCTTGTGCCTCCTTCCTTATTCTTGCTCGGCACAATCGTTTCCAAGATCAAGATCAAGATAGCTGTGTCCGAAAGAGTTCTTATGCTGTCAGAAGTAGACACGGTCTCTGCAGATGTGGAGTTTCCGTACACCAAAGGGGACATAGGTGGACACAGAACTGCTCATGTGTCAAGACTAACCCTTCCCTGCCTCCTTGTCTCTGTCACCAGTTCACAGAACATCATCACCACACATGGTTGTTATGGTCATGGACAGTTCATTTGAGGTCAAGGTCAGACAGGGGACATATTAACCAAATAATCACACACAAATGCAAAGGAGAAATGAAGGCCAACATGATGCCCTAAAGACAGCAAGACTACAATGCTTTTCCAATCTGGTTCATTTTCTCTCCACATACAGTAAAACCCAGTGTTCCATAGACTCAGGGATAACTGACCCTGGAGACCTTTTGGCTCTCCCAACATCGAGTCCTGACTCTGGCCCAGCCACACACACCTTTCTCTTTATGGCATAGGCTGTTACCTGACTCAATTCCTCATGACCAGAGACTATGGTCCAACAGCTTGCATCTCAAATGTCCCAACAGGCTCATGGCTGAAAGACTGGTCCCCACTGGTGGTGCTGTTTTGGAAGGTTCTGGAAACTTTAGGCAGTGGGACAAGCAGAGCCCTACGCCTTTGAAGGTTATTCTCATAGGTTCTTCTTCCTGCTGTGTGTGTGTGTGTGTGTGTGTGTGTGTGTGTTGTGTTGTGTTCCACAACATGAGGAACTGTGTAAAAAGGTCTCAGCATTAGGAAGGTTGAGAACACTGGGTTAGAGACTGAGGCTAGGGGCAAAAGGGCCCCCAAATGTCCCCACATTGATATCCTGGGTTACAGGGTCATGTTCCCAGTCTCCAGCTTTTTCATCTTGGAAATAAAACAATTGAACCCTGGAGCCCCCGGCTTATATAACCCTACCCAACCCCAGATCTTATAGACTTTCATATCTGCAGCCCCAGGCTAAACCAGGGGAGGCGGCAAACCTTGGACACACATCTCTGAGTCTAGGCTTCTTGCTCAGGTTTGTGGCTCCTTCAGCTACCCCAGAAAGGGAACCTCATCTTGTCAGAAATGAATAGGAGTCAGGGACATGTCAACAACCAAGATGCACACTCCAGCATCCCAGGCAGCTTTTCTGAGTGCCCATCCCCCATTGCAGTCCAAAGGCCACAATCTACCAGGAAGACAGTCATGGGAAAACAAACAGCTTGGGCTAGGGCTGGGGCTGGGGCTGGGGCTCAATTGGTAGAATGCTTGCCTGGCATTCACAAAACCCTAGATTCCACCCCCAGTGCCACAGAAACCGGGAGTGGTGGCACACACCTGTAATCCCATCAAGGAAGACAGGAAAATCAGACAGTCACCAGTCATCTTCAGCTACATGGCTAGCCTGGGCTACAAGATACTCTTATCTCAAAAGAAAAAAGAAAAAAGGGCCCACCCCTGAGAAAGAGTCTTAGAGACATGAAATTGGCTCCCACCATGCTGGAGCAGCCAGTGCAGCCCTCATGCCCTGGACAGTATGAGCATCTGGATGAGCATCTCACCATAACCCCAGTTCCTTCCTGAGGGTCTCCTTTGGCCTGGGGCAGTCTAGAAAACTGACATCCAAGACACAGCCTCCTGCTTATGACAGCTGGGGACCACAGGACTGCCAAACATCAGCTACCCTACCTCCATCAACAACTCCCATAAAATGTCCCAAAATCGGCTCAGAAAGCAGACCCCTAACTCAGATCCTTTCCTCTGGTGTATTTCTGAGGGTCCCTCCCAGGTCTGTGACTGTCCAATGTGATAGCAGAACAGAACAGGGGCCAAGAAGGAGATGTTTTAGAGTCTGGCTGTACAATCAACATCCCAACCTCTGCCTGAGTCCTTGAAACTAGAAAGTAGCTAGACAAGACACGAGAGCACAGGGCGGTCTTGTCTCCGTAAAGCCTTATTTATGAAAGTAGGCGGTGTAACCAACGTGACTGTGCTGGCACGGGAGAAGATATTCTGAAAAGAAACATCTGTGTTATCAAATGATGGAAGCAGTGGAGTCCACAGAATTAAACTCTCTCCATAAATCCCATGCTGGGGCGAGGGGAAGGCTGAAACCCTGCTGCCAGACAGAGGAGGGACTGGCCTCTGGGAAGGGGATCCATACATTCTGATAACTCATCAGACTGCTCTGTGGAGGCAAGCCAGAGCCAGAGCAGCTGTGGGTGATGATAGACAAGGCCTCTCAGTCCTTAACCAGGCCTGCTGAGCTGCACAGAGCTCTTCCCCTCTCCTGAAAACTACCTCACTTCAAGACCCCACAGATAGATGTGGGGGTCACTTTCCAGTCTGGCCACACTGAACACATGTCTGGTCTCTTTGGCTGGTGTAGTGGGGGCAGGTGGTCAAATCTGGTTTTGTTGGGGTTTCTGGGTAGTTGATGGTATCAGACCACAGCTGTAGGTTACTTCCTGTCAGCAGCACAGAGGATGACCAAGGGCTACCTCAAACAGTGGCCAGGGAGGGCCTGACTGAGGACATTACATATTGAAGGAAGGGCCAACAAAGAAAGGTCTAGGGGAGAGACCTTCTGGCAGGACCAGAGGGAACAGGGGATGGAGTGGCTGGGAAATGGATGGAGACCAGAGGGTGAGGAACACTCCAAGTGCTCACTCCCCATCGCCTCTCCCTGCAAGTGGATGGTCAATCCTATTTCCTGGAGGAGGAAATCGAGGCACAGGTAAGTGACACACCTGCTCAAGGCCTCCCAGTTTGGTTGGACCATGATGCTCCTCCCTTTGCCCTAAATGGGAACCAGGTACACCTTACAGTAATGCTAGGAATAGAGCTGTGCATTCAGGAGACAAAAGAGCACAGGAGACAGCAATGGGTGACATTGGTCCAACACTGATCCTGTGCCAGAGCCCCCTTCTCAGAGGGTCACAGAGCCAAAGCCTCTCCAATCCATCCTGCGGAGCAGGGAATGATTACTTCCATGGACCAAAGGAGGACTCAGAAGCATCCAGAACGTGTCTGTACCATTGGTTTGACGTTGTGGGTTAGCCAGTGACTGACCTGGGATACAAATCCAGGTCATAAGGCCTCAGGAGCTCTGTGCAAACATTTATACACACACAAACACACATGCCCATGTGGGTGAACACACCTTTGCTCCATGCCTCTCTCCCTTGGACCTTTCACCTCAGCACCTGAACATATTTTTGCCTGCATACATGCAGACACACATGCGCACTCCTACTATGGGGGAGCAGTGGCTTTAGCAGGTGTCACAGAGGCCAGCATAAGCCACATCTGCAAGGTTACCTTCTTGAGATGCAAGTCACAGGTCTGTGAGCTGACCCAAGAAGAAGCTGTAACGGTAACACAAGGCCATCTGCCCTGATCTGCCAACACTGGGGTCCTCGGATGCAGAATGTGCTACCACACCCAGGCTGTGATTGACAGCCTGCAGTTACCTCTCTTACCAAACCGTGAGGACCAGCAGCACACTCCAGCAACCTGGCCTTCCATGTTTTACCTGTGGACAGTGTGAACCCCCTTCAGAGCAGCTGAGAACAGAGTGAGGCTATGCAGTAAAGTGTCAGGAGCCATGACCTCACACAGTAAGTACTTAATAAATGCAGATGATGACCTCACACAGTAAGTACTCAATAAATGCAGATGTAACAAATGTCCTGGGCACACACGGCTCCCCAACTCCCAGTACCAGGCAGACCCCAGCGCATCACTCACTGTTCCTTGTTTTGAAGTCTCATTGATCCAAGCACACAAATGAAATGTCCCCGTCAACCACAGCCACAAAATCCCCCACCTTTATTCCCCTGTGCCAGCCAGACTGGACAGAGGCCACACATAATTTTTTTTCTTTGTTCCTCCTGTTCCTTCTCTGTGGGCATTGACATGGGATGACAGCTGCACCTGGACTTGTTTAAATCACTTCAGGAATGCACAGGAAATTGTATGGCCTGTGGACATGGCATCCGAGGGGTTCATAAGGACAGGCCAAGAGGAAGGCCAAGGAACAGGAGAGAGACGCAGCCCGGGTGGGATGGGATCATTAAAAAAAAAGCTCCCACAATCAAGTAGAGCTAAGTGTTCTCCCAGTTTTGTTTCTGTGGAACGAGGCCTCTCCCAGCAATAAGTTGAAGATGAGGAACTGAACCTGTTATGTTCCCAGGTGTAATAAACCTGTTCCCACCAAGACCTTCCTCTGAGCCACAGGCCTGGTCCACCTCTCCTACCTGACTTTCTGCTCTCCACTGTGGAGCAGCTGTCCCGGCCTTGCAGTTCCTGAAGCAAATCAAGGACTGTCCCCTTAAAGCCCAGCACTTACTGTCCCTGCCCCAATCTCAAGCCTACAGATGCAGGTCTCAATCCTAACTAGGGACTGAGAGCTCTTTCCCAAGACACTGAGTCTGAGGCCACATGCTGCTGTGCCCTCTTTGTGCCTGCTCTCTCCCACCCTCTCCCTCCCACCCTCTCTCTGTCTTTCATCACCCTATTGTGCTTTCTTCATCTCCATCTGAAAAGTCCTAGGTAGCTGTCAGTTCTCTGCATTGTGGGTGAATTTTCAGGAGAAGCCTTACAGGAGAGAACTCCATCTTCCCACACCCCTGCCCCAAGCACCTAGGACGAGTACATTGTTAGGTGAATGAATGAGTGAGTGGATGGATAGATGATGGATGGATGGATGGATGGATGGATGGGTGGGTGGATGGGTGGGTGGGTGGATGGGTGGGTGGGTGGATGGATTGCCTGGTCCCTATAGAAAGAAGTTACTTCTTTCTCCTTACATCTTGAACCCTGCACACATTCCTTGGCATTGTGATAATTGACCATCTTGTGCCGCCTACGCTTGAATCATGTCCTTTGCTCTTGCCCACCCCTACCCCTCCAATGCCAGCTTTCCCCGAAAGACCCAGAGCTCCTGGAGGTCAAGGGCTGGCTTCTCGAGACTGCTTCAGTAAAAGGCTTGGTGCTTGACCAGCTGTCAGATACCCCAGGGCTGGGCTGCTACAGCTGGACTAGGTTGGGGTTACATTAGTGAGGAGGAGGAGCCGTTGGAATGGAGTCATGTGGGTGGAGTAGAAGGGTCGGATTGGTTGCAACCCGTTGGGCTGTACAGTGCTGGGTTAGGTTTGTTGAGTTCTGCTGAGCTGGCGTGGAAAACTGAGTCACCCACCAAGTTCATTCACTCTCCGGCTTTTCCAGGCATCATGAAGCGGACTCATCAGCAGAAGCTGGTCAGACTCCAGCCTCTGCATCCGCTGCTCCCTCTGTCCAGGTCACTTTCCTTTTCTGTTGCTTCCAGTGAGTGCCAATTCGTCCCTCTATCTCTATCCCTACTTTGTGACTCCCCCCCTCACCACCTGACCCCCAGCCTCGGTCCATCCATCGCCTCTCCACACATCTGGTGCCTGGCTCGGGCTTTCAAACGCTAAGCCACACACATTCGGAAATTGAGCAAAGGATCAAAGAAATGACAAAGCAGGTGGGAGGGTACCTAAGAGCCCAGGAGACACAGCCAGGCATTTGATGTCCACTTTCCCCTTGGAGAAGGTCAGTTACAGGAGGATTGTGTGCCCTGGCTTTGCCCTCTACCAACCCAACCCAACCTAACTTATTCCTCCTGAGAGAGACGTTCAGAAAGCCCTTGTTGGACGTACTGGGAAGAAGAAATAACTCAGCCGAGCCCAGGAGACAGGTCTCAACTAACAGATCCACATTCATCCAGTGAGTATGACAGAGTATCTCTATGCACTGCCATCTCTGCCCTAAAGCACTGGCCACAGCAGCCATGGTAGACTTGAGCTCACCCAAAGAAAGCAAGCAAACATGGAGAGAAAGGTCAGATGGGGTCACAGGTTCAAGACCAACATGGAAGTTCACTTAGACAAGAGACCAGAGAGGCCTCCCTAGAGAGAAAACATTGCAGAGGGATCCTGGGTGTGTCGCAAACAGGCAGAACACAGTTCTTGGCTTCCAGAGGCGACACACAGAAGCCACAGCCTAAGATGGCCATGAGCTTGGCCTGAGAGAAAGGGGTGATCTATTGGGGTGGTCTGCAGGGGTGACCTATTGGGGTGGTCTGTAGGGGTGATCTATTGAGGTGATCTGCAGGGGTGGTCTGTAGGAGTGATCTATTGGGGTGGTCTGTAGGGGTGATCTATAGGAGTGATCTACAGGGATGACCAGCCTGGAGGAGCAGACAAGAGAAGGAAGTGTAACCAGAGAGGTTTTCTCGGACCCACAGAGCCCAGGGTACAACCCCACAGCTCATGGGGACTAATACATACATTGCATTCTCCAGCATCCAAATTGAACTTTGGGATAGTTTTTGCTTGTTTATTTAATGTTTCTGAATATTTGATGAAACATTAATATTATTATATGACATAATTTTTTAAAAATAGTAAAGGGAAGACCTTAAAAAGAAGGTTGGAGATCCATCTCTGCAGTGTTTGGTCCAGTTTCCCAAAGATAAAGTCATAACTATTCCACAAACATCAAATAACTATGCATCAAAATTGTATTTAACTCAGTAGCTAAGAAGAGATCTGGGAAGATTTCAGAGCCAATTCAAGTAGACTAAGCTGCCTGGCTGTTGAGCCCCCAGGGAGTCCCTACCTCGCCAGCACTGCGATTACAGGCCGGCCCCATTGCACCAGCTTTTCTGTTGTGTTCTGGGAATCTGAACTCAGGTCCTCATACTTACCAACTAGGCAGGCACTTTCCCAGGGGGCCATCCCCTCAGCGCTTGGTGTTTCTTTGACCTCTGTGGAGTGTGTCATGCCCTGGTGCCCACCCCACATCTGTCCCGGTCTCCTGAGGTCTCAAGCAGGTAGTTCGGGAGGTTGTGTGCTTTTGAAGCCACAGGATAGTGCATCTCTCAGGAGTGAAGATGTTGTTTCACATCACAGTGAAGCTGTTTAGACACTTATTTTTTTGCATACTAATGCTGTAGAATTCTACTGTCCTTTTTCTATTGTAAACAGTGTTGTCTTAGTCAGGGTTTCTATTCCTGCACAAACATCATGACCAAGATGCAAGTTGGGGAGGAAAGGGTTTATTGAGCTTACACTTCAACATTGCTGTTCATCACCAAAGGAAGTCAGGACTGGAACTCAAGCAGGTCAGGAAGCAGGAGCTGATGCAGAGGCATGGAGGGATGTAACTTACCGGCTTACTCAGCTTGCTCTCTTATAGAGCCCAAGACTACCAGCCCAGGGATGGCACTACCCACAATGGGCCCTCCCCCCTTGATCACTAATTGAGAAAATGCCTGGATCCCATGGAGGCATTTCCTCACCTGAAGCTCCTTTCTCTGTGATAACTCCAGCTTGTGTCAAGTTGACACAAAACCAGCCAGTACAAGTGTCCTACGAGTCAGTTCCTTTGATCTGTCCTTGAGTTGAGTGTTACTGGTGCCTAGGCTGGTCATTCTGTTTCTATACCTCATTCTGGAATAAGGGAGCATCCTGAGAAGATGCAGGAGGAGAGTGGGTGGAGAGCTGACAGCCACGTTCCCATGACCCACGGCTTCTGTGTTCCCCCTACAATAACAACAGCCCGGTTCTTTTCAGAAGAACAAGGCCTTCCCACACACATTCAGGAAAGCCTGCCAATCAAGGTGACTGGCCCTTCACCCAGGTAATGTGTACTTTCTTCCTGGAAGCTGCTCATTAACTGGGGTGACCAAAACATCACAAGCAGTTGAAACTGGTCCCTCTGTGGCCAAATCTGTTCCTGTCGCTCACAGAGAGCCCTGACCCAAAACAAAAGAAAACAAACCATGAACAGAAATACCACTGAAAAGGCTGTAAGGGTTGCTGGGGGCAGGGAGTGCTTCACCAGCAGGCATAGGGTGGCAGGTTCAATTCCCAGTAGAGGGGGGAGAAAAGTCTACAAAGTCTACAAAGAATGTTAATGAAGTGCACTGGAGGGGCTGAGGACCTGCATTGAAATTCCCAGTTACTTTGTAAAAAGCCAGCCGTGGCTGTAAGTGTGCCTCTTACCCCAGCACTGTGGGCATGGGAGACAGGAGGACCTCAGGGTCTGGCTGTCAATCTCACTCCATAGAGTAAGACACCAGGTGACATCCTACCCACACACACGCACATGCACACGCACACGCACACGCACACGCACACGCACACGTACACACACATGCACACTCACACAGAGTAGGGGAGGGACAACCTGTTAATTTGGGACGAAAGAACATTTAATTCATCCTTGGACAATGACTCTCATTCACCAAATTTTAGCCAGGTCCTCTAGGCTTCTTCGAAACTAGGCCTTGACTTTGACCCTGTCCTCACCAGACCTGCATAGCCACATCTCAGCAAGAACTCCCACCTCACACATGCTTGGCCTATCCCCATCAAGGACCCTGCTGATCTACCAAGAATTGATCCACACTGCTGGAATCCTCAAAACCCTCCTCCTGGGACCTCCGACCTGCCCCCAGTAGTGAAACTCACCTGTTCTGAGGTGGCTGGAATGGAGCTGACCTCACTTTCCTATTACAACAAATGCTTGATGTGAAATGTCACCCGTGATCTGTGTTCATGGGACAGAGCTGGAGTGATGTGGTGACTAGCTCCTTTAGGAGGTTGTCACCAGCTCACTTTCTCTCTCCGGCTTCCTGTCTTTCCCTCTTAAATGTATCCCCCATGATGCCACCTGTCACTAAGCCACACTACCCAGCAGCCCTCACCAGAGCTAGCACTATGCTGTCTGAGCTTCCGTCCTCCAAAGTGTGAATTAAATAAACGTCTCTTTTCTTTATGGCGACCCAGCCTCAAGTATTTTGTTACAGTAACGGAAAACAGACTGATAAACTACCTACTGCCACAAACCTAACTAAAGCCTTATTAGTTCAACGGGAACCAGATTTTTTTTTAACACCTTTACTCAAAACTATATGGCAGACCCTGTGACTGTAGAGGGGACAGAATGCAGACGGACCTAAGAGCAATTCCCACCCCTTTGGGGTATTTACACAGTTGGGCCTGGGATGGGCACAGAACCCTGACAATGGGCAGGTTGACAGTGACCCGGGAGAGGCGTAGTTATGCGAGGAGGTGTCCATGCTAAGCTTCTGCAAAACGAACCTCATTGGGAAGCATCCTCCCAGCCCCAGATCTCACCTGAAGCCTTACTTAAAATAATGATCATAACTCCCAGGGCAGGGGATGTACTTGAGATCACCAGCTCTGAGCAGATATTTGATAACATCTAAGGAATTGCTGCCAATCATTTTCAGACAATATTCTGATATCCTGTCTGCACTCTGAAAGAGGTTCTTGCCCTTTTAGAGACACATACTGAAGTATTATAAAGTGATGTCAGGTCTAGGATTGGGCTCAAGATAATCCAGTAGAAAAGACACAAATGGAATGCGGTGTAGACAAAACAAGATTCACCTAATGTTGAAGCTGGAAATGAATGAATCCTGGGGATGCCTCTCACTGGCATCTATACTTCTTACATAGTTGAAATGTGTAATGTGCTAGGCAATGGTGGCGCACCCCTTTAATTCCAGCACTTGGGAGGCAGAGGCAGGTGGATCTCTGTGAGTTCAAGTTCAAGGACAGCCTGGTCTACAGAGTGAGTTCCAGGATAGCCAAGGGTACACAGAGAAACCCTGTCTCAAAAGATAAAAGCAAAAGAGAAAGAGAGAAAGAGAGGGAGAGGGAGAATGAGGGAGAGAGAGGGGAGAGAGGAGAGAGAGAGAAAGAGAGAGAGAGAGAGAGAAGGAGGAGGAGGAGGAGGAGGAGGAGGAGGAGGAGGAGGACGAGAGAAGATAGAAAACCTAAGGGAACCCCTCCCTGGGAGCAACACATAAGGAAATGGTTAATCGCCTTCCGTTGCTGTAACAAATTACCTGAGCAAGTAAAGTTACATAAAGAAAAGGTTATTCTGGCTCAGAATTTCAAATTGGCTGGCTTGATTCAGTGAGGCAGAACACTGTGGTGGCTGAAGCATGTGGCAGAGGGACAGACTGCAAGGGCTAGGACACTGGGACAATAGAAATGTCCTTCAAAAGCCCATTGTGGGTACCTTTCTTCCTCCGACCAGGCCACACTTCTTGTTCCCACCAAATCCCAGTGACATCATCTTAATAATCCACTGAGGTCAGAGCCCACCCCGACCCTCTAGGGGTCCAGCCCCCCCTCCACACAAGACAAGCACCTGGGCAGACAGCTTCGTAAATGCGCTTGGTACTTACTTACAGGAGCAGGCAGTGCCAAGGAGGCCGGGGTGTCTGCCACATGGTATGTATGAGGCTGTGACTCTGGGAGCCCCTAAAGACAGAATTCGCTTTATTTTCCTATCTCAGTGGACAGAGAGGCATCTTACATATGGTTCGGTATAATAGCTTTCTCCTTAGTTGACAGAAGAATAGTCACACAGGACAGGGCAACATCATGTACAATGGCTGATATTCTCCTCTCCTCTGTTTGTGTGTGTGTGTGTACACATTCATGTATGTGCATGTTTTTGTGTGCACATGTGCATTGGTGCGTATACATGTATGTGCGCATTCATGTTGTGTGTGCACACACATGAGATTACATATGCAGAGACAGGAGGTCAGGATCAGTGTCTTTATGATTGCTCTCACCTTGGTTTTTGAGGCAGAGTCTCTCACTGAGCCTGAAGCACACCATGCAGCTAGGGCTGGCAGTAGTGAGTTCTGAGGAGCTGCCCGTCTTGGTCCCCACCTACACCACGTTTTTACCCAGAGATCCAAACACAGGACCTCGTTCGTGCCCCTGTGGCTAGCACTTTACCAGCTGAGCTATTTCCTAAGCCCTCGTTTTCTCCTTCTAAAAGAGTAAAGGAAATTCAGAATAAATTGGCACAATGGCTGTCTTCAGAGGATTTCTCCTCAACATTCTTCAGAAACAAGAGTTTTTTTAGTTAAAGTCAGTGGGTGGGGAAATGTATTCTGCATATGTGTGGCACAGGCACATGAGTGAGCGTGCACCCGTGCACACACATGTGGAGGCCAGAATAGGACTTCAGACGTATTCCTCTATCACCTCCCACCTGTCCGTCATTTGGTTCTGCTTTGGCCTCCCTCCCTCCCCTCCTCTCCTCTTTCCTCCCGCCCTTCCTCTCTCCTTCCCTCCCTTCCCTTTAAGGCAAGATCTTACTAAGCAGTGAGGTTGGTCTCAACTCTCCACGCTCCTGCCTTCACCTAGTGAGCCCTGAGCTCACAAGTACACACCTACACACGCAATCCATTTTGGTTTGCAATCTTCCTAACAGAATCGTCAGGATGTACTGTGTATTTCCAACGAGCCTCAGCGTGTGAGTGGATTCTATTTTAGTTCACATTCCTTGACGAGAGTGTTCAAAGTTCAAACCCTGCTGAGCAAGCTCCAGTCACCTCACAGATACTGAGAAAACCTCCAAAGGGAGGACACTCCATTTTGGCAGGGAGGTGGATGTATAATGGGGATATTGAAAGCATTCTGAAAAATATTACACTGGCCAGGTGAATCAATGCAACAGTCCAGATTGGGTTCGATGTACTCCCATCTAGCTATTGGAGCCACTGTGTCCTCGCCTGTCCATTGAGCTACTGCCCCAGTTCTGTTCTGTCCACAGAGCTAGACATGTGTGAAGTAACAATTACATTTGGGTTTGGTCCTGGCTGCAACTATGTGGATGACACAGACAGACAGACAGACAGACAGAGATTTCCCGTTTTCTTTACCAAGCATTCTCTGTCTCCTGTTGAGCTTCTCCAAACCAGGTCTCTGGAATCCTGTGGTAGACACCATGAGCAATCATTTTGGACCTGAAACCAGACACAGGGAGGGAGTCCCTGCTCTCAGGTTAACACTCTCTTCCCAGTCTTCAACACAATTTGAATTTCCAGTGAATGTGATCTAAGATCTAAGATAGATGCTGAGGGTTTGCTTGTTTGTTTAAACAGGATCCCACTACATAATCCCAAACCTCCTGCCTGCTTTGAGTGTTTAAATAACAGGACACAGCCACCAAGGCATACTTCCAGGAAACATGGCTCTGGTAGGAACTGCAGTCTGTCTCTGCTTCCTCTTCTGGGTGCCCACCGCCATGTGATGGGAATCACGGGCTGAGGCCCCTGTTCCTGACACCTGCGCTTTGTGTGAGCCCCAATGGCAGCCTGTGAGTGGGCAGAACTTGGCAGACAGACCTCCACCACAACCCCCCTGCAACCCTAACCCACTCCCACCCAGGTCTGTAAACTGCCTCCCTCACAACACCACACTCCAGGGGCAGAACTGTGACAGCTCGGGGCCTGTAAATCTCATCTTGAGGATTTCCTTGACCTCAGCAAACCCGCTTTTTTCAATTAAAACGCTCTATTCCTCTGAGGCAAGGCATTGTTTCAGGCTTTCACTTAGTCACTTTGTTGCCGGCTTGACTTCACACACTGCGGGGATTTCACTCTTCTTTAGGTATATGGCGAAGCCTTCTTGAGCTGGGTTGCCTTCTCTTTTTTACATTGTTACTTATTTTTGTGTTCACGGGCCGGCAACCACAGGGTGTGTGTGGAGGTGAGAGGCCAGAACAGACTTTCTCCCTGCACCACCAGAGTGCCAGCGATCAAACTCCGGTCACCAGGCTTGGTGGCAAGCATCATTGCTCACTGACTCATCTTGATGGCTCGGTTCATTTTTTTTTTTATTTTTTTTTTTAAGCAAAAGAATCATCCATCACATGTTCTACATCTGGTATTCCCTGCCTCGAGACACCTGTGGAGATGTAATTTCTCATCTCCTCGCAGATCCTAAAGGGGGTTTCCTCCTTGGGTTATACTCTGTTCTTTGGAACGTGGTGGGGAAGTGGCAGAACCCTAGGGGTGGAGGAGAGATGACCAAATCCATGGAGTTGACACAAGAGGATGTCAAGATTCTGATGTCTACACTTAACTCACACACACCCCCAAAGGGTTTGTTTGCTCCATCCTCAAATCCTATTGTCAGCCAACCAGGACGGTCCATTAATGACTCAGACACAGTATCTACATGGATGATACAGTGTTATAAGTCTCTGGTTCAGTTGCCTTAGTGTGCAAAAATTATAAGTGTGTTTCTGCTATAAACTGATTCAGAAGATGGTTGCTTTGGCTTCGTTATGTGTTTTTGTTTTGTTTCTTGGTATTTTTTAACATGCTTTGACTCTCTTCATAGTAATTTTAAGATAAAACTGGTTCTTTTATTTTATGTGAATATGTGAAAGTCTCCAATTTTTTAATTGAAAAACACTGAATAAAGTTGCAGGATGCAAAGCCAGTTTTTTTTTTTTTAATTCAAATAAAATTGGCTTGTCACTAAAGAAAAAAAATTAGAAACAGCTCAAATTTTGATTCCTGGAAAAACAATAGATACAGTCTTTAACTTTTTGATGTTTTGGGTTATGTAGACTTTATTATGCTGGTTTTGATTTTTAATCCATTGCATTAAAATAATATTTATTGGGCTGGGGATATAGCTCCATTAGTAGAATGCTTGCCTACCGTGCATGAAGACCTGGGTTCTACCCCAACATGGCTTAAACCTGGCAGAGTAGCAGCCACCTTTAATCCTAGCACTTGGGAGACAGAGTCAAGCAGATCTCTGTGAGTTCCAGGTCAGTCTGGTCTACACAGGGAGACCTATCTCAAAACAAAGAAACAAAGAAACAAAGCAACAACAAAATGGTGTTCTTCCCTCTCCAGCTCATCTGAGTCTAGAGTATGAAGCTTCACTCCCATCTGTAAAACTTTGATATGCAGGAACAGAGTTGCAGACAGGAAGAAAAGACTAACTTTGGAGGCTCCGGTCATGAGGGCTCAAAGCTAATGGGGCCAGATCCCTCTGTGACTGTAGTTGGGGAGAGAGTGTCTGCTTAGGGTGAAATCAAGGCAATGAAACCAGAGAAGCCAGGACTGGACTCTGGGTGGCCAAATACAGCTACCACCCACGAGGGGCAGGGAGAGCAGGCCCACAGCATTCAACATAAAGCACCGGAAACAGAAAAGGGTGTGTTTGTGGGTACAACCGTGAGCCTATGGTTGTTTTGCAATTGTTCTCTGTTAGGTTAGACAAAAGAACCATACATATAAACAACGTAGAAATACCTCCCCCATGAGAACAGATGAAGGTGAGAGAGAGTGTGTATTGCTGGGAGGTGTAGCGGGCTCTCCTAACCAAAGCAATGAGGAATGACCCTCCTCATCACGCAGTTTAAACGAATTCTTCCCCAGTGCGTTTGCATGGAGAGATCACGATTTGTTTACCTGTATGTAAAGTTTTCCCGTGATGCCTTAAGAGAGACCCTGCACTCTCCAGTTAGGATGACCACCTGACTCAGTTGATCACCTCATCAACTAAGCAAATTTATAACCTCAGAGGCCTGGATAAGGGAGGCCCATGTGCCCGTGGAGATGGGGAGGAAGCTGAGTGTTCTGCCAGGAATAACACCTCCTAGATGCTGAGGCTTTAGACAGCAATGTACCAATGCTCTTCCTCTTCTTCCGGTCCCCTTTGACAGTGGCTAACGTATATCCAGACTGCATTTCCCACCACACCCCTCCTCTAACATCCTGACTTACCCCTCGGTCCTCTGCCCTGCCCGTCTCTGAGCCTATAAACGTTATTCTTACACCTAGCATAAGTCCTTTAGATCTCCGATAATAGCTGCTCCTTACCCTTAAGGACTGACCTCCTCAGAGAGACACCCCCTGTATCCTACAAGGTGAGACAGTTGCTTTGCCCCAGGACACTCTCTCTCCCACCTGCTTCTGTTCCTGCATCAATTTCCCCTGACTGCTGCCTGCTAATTTGTTTACCTGGACCCTGTCATCTTCTGAGGCAGGACCTATTGTCAACAGATGGATAGTGTTCACTGCCATGTCCAAGCAGCTAGTGCAGCAGCTGTGGTGGCAGAGGAGCTGCCCATCCATATGTTAAGTGAAGGAACCAGTCTGTACGTGGATGACTGCCTTGACAATCTCTGCATGGGGACATGTTGTTTTACATCTGACTAGGTCTGATTTTTTCTGTACACACTGTGAGCCTGCCAGGGAAGAACTTGTACCCAGCCACCACAAAGAATGTCATGTTAAGGATGGACATGTGGCTGTGTGGTTAAAAGCACTGACTGTTCTTCCAAAGGACCCAGGTTTGGTTCCTAGCACCCACATGGTGGTTTATAACCCTATGTAGCTCTAATCCCAGAGGATTTGATGCCTTCTTCTGGCCATTGAAGGGACCAGGCATACATGAGGTACACACACATACATACTAACAAAACACCTATATACATAAAATAAAAATCACATTGCCTGACTGGATGCTGTCTTAATTTCATTTTCTATTGTCATGCATTTAAAAATTACCCTGAAAAATCAGAATAAGGAAGAAATGGCTTATTGGGCTCAGAATTTTAGGTCATGAATTCCATCTTTATGAGGAAGTCACAGGTGGCAGGAGCTATCAAGCTATGTGACTTGATGTAGCTGGTTACACTGCATCCAGTCAAGAACAGAGAGTCATGAATAAATGCAAGCACACATACCAGTGATCTGCTGAAGTCCAGGGGACTTTCACCCAACAAATGGCACCACCCACAGCAGGTGAACTGCCCTACTAATCAAGAGAGTCCCCCAAAGACATGCCCCACAGTCAACCATGATCTAGACAGCCTCTCGTTGAGACTCTTTTCCAGGTGAGTCTAGATTATGTCAAGTTGACAGTTAAAACCAACTATCACAGACAGTAATGCAGATAGGATTCTCTGACTGACTGAGATCCCTCATCTTCACAGCCAAGTCCCTAGCTTGTCATTTGACTGGGAAATTTGATATGTATTCTTTGAGCAAATTGTTAGTGTAGACGGAGATCCTCAAAAATAAATGCTGGGCCCAGCGCATTCTAGGCTGGACCTCACAACCAATGCTTTGAGAAACACTGGAGCCAAGAAGGCCCTTGTGGCTGTGATAGATGGAGTGGGGGCTGGGTTGATGTCCTGTACTCAGAAGCCTTTGGAAACAGCACTTCCCAGGATGGGATGCTCCAAGCCTCAACTGCTGGCTGGAGCATTTCCAGGTGTGGTGCCGGGTACAGTGATGCAGCAAGGGTCAGGCATGTTCAGATGGGACATGGGAAACAGGAAACGTTTCTTCTGACTCCTGAAAGAAGAGGTACAGAGCCCAGGAGAGGCCACAGGATGGAGCTCCTGACAGAAAGGGAAGCAAGAACGAGGACAGACTGACTGTCTTGGCTGGAGCAGGGATATTCTAAAGAAAGACACTATGTCCCTCCCTTTGGCTATCAGACCACTGAGACAATAGTCCCCAAGGAACTGATGCTCCCAGAATATGATACCAGGGGAAGGAAATCACAGAGGCCCCAGCTACACCACATTCTAGCGAACTGACTTTAGAATACTCTCTGTGTTCAGCTCCTCATCTACAGAGCAGGGACCACCATGGTGACCATCCCATAGAGCTGCTGGGAGGATGAAGAGGATGGAGACGCTTCACTCAATGCCTGGCATACAGTATGTATGGGCTCGGCCACTGGTGTGTAGGTGAGGGTGGCAGAAGACGCAGAGAATCCCTAGTCATCCACAAGGATGTCCACACTGATGCATGAAGCACAGTTGCCCTGCAGAATCAGTTCTCCCAGAGTCTGCCACACACTGCCCACTTGCACCACTGACTCTGGCCTCAGGGAAGCACATAACCAGGCCTGGTCCTCAGCGCTGCACTTGCCACCCCCTGCCTGGGCTTCTGGGTGGGTTTTCTGGCCCCATGTACACAGGGGCGGCTGAGGACAGCTGGGGTTGTATTTACTACAAGGGACAGGACACCAGGTGAGTGGATCTCAGGTGCATTGTGTGGCTCTCATATGTAGTTCACCCTGTGACAAGCCACGTATTCTCATCAGGAAGGGGGTAGGGTTGGAACCTGCAGAGAAGAGCTGAACAGAGCTGAGTTGGCATTGGTGATCAGGATGAAGCAGCTTTAAAAGGGACTGAGATGTTCCCAGGGACTTCTGAGAAGAGATAAAGACTCGGGTAAGAGGTAGAGGCGCATGGGAACAAGAAGAAAGAGAGCTGACCTCCTCAGCCCTCCCCCCCCCAGCCCAATTCTCTCAGCCTAGGGCAAGGCAGATGCCTGTGGAACTGGGCTGTCACTGCCACACAAGTGCCACAGCCAGAGCAAGATCCATGGAGCACAGCAAGAGCTGGGACGGTGACTTGTTCCAGAGAGGTTGCAAAAGCGGGTGATTGGCACTGTTTGTCTGGTGGAGACTGAGGGGAGACAGAGTGAGTGACAGACACTTGATCCTCAGTGGCAGTTCCTCCCCTTGAGGCCCCAAGAGGCAAGAACTGGGAGAGCCAGTAGCCCTGCTTTAAAGGTCAGAGGGATAGTCACAAATCAAGATTCATTCTTCTCTGCCATGGTAGCTCCTGGGGTCCCATGTACCAGCCCCCACGTACAACCCAGACCCCCCCTTCAAAGTCAAGGAGAGTGGAGGCACAACCTACAACCCCATCCTGATGCCTTAGGGAACCCAGCTTACACTCCTCCTGTGCTGCTGGATACCTGGGTCCCAGGGTGACCCGGAAGAGGAAGCTAATGACCCCTCCTGATGCTAGCATATTTAATAAAATGGAACAGAGCTTGTAGCAACCAGGGTCCCCAAAGAGCCCCCACCACACATGAGCACCAGAGTCTGGGAGCTGAGAAGGGTCAGGAACTGGCAATCACTGTATCCATGGCTCAAGAAATCTCTCGCCCCATTGAGCAGCTGGCACAAGTGGCTGCTTGGCCATTGCTCTGGACTCTGCTCTCCAGTTGGAAGCAGACCAGGGCAGGGCCCCTCCTCACTATCAAAGTCTGCTCAGCTAGAAAGCACAGGCTGATTTCACGGGTACTTACTTAGGAAGCCGCAGGGGCCACTGCACAGCAAGTCCTCTCCCTGGCTAAAGGACAGCAGCCAATGGCTCTGTCATCGCTCACAAAGGAGGGTTGCTCTGGTCCCCACAGAGCGTCAAATGCTGAGCTCTGGTGCTTGCCACTTGGCATTCTTTGGAAGTGACCCCCAAAGGAGAGGCACCATTCTGAGGACACAGACCCACTGTGTCCCACAACCAGAGAACACAAAATGCAGAGCTTAGAGCCTGCCAGCAGGCCTGGGTTTCCACGGCCCTAGTCACCCCCAGTCACTGGAGAACATTGTGTGGGACACATTCAGACCCCACACCCACCCCTTCCCTACTAAGGTGAGGTTGGTTGGGGGAGGGTCCATCAAGTTGTCGAGAGTATATTTTACCCACTTCCTACCGGACACCAGACTTCACTGGGTCTTATATAACCTTTGGGGAGAGGGGAGTCAGCACTTTAATGCCACCAACATTATAAGTCACAGCCATGGCTGTATCCCAGTATTTAACCCCCAACCTCACCCTAATTGCACCAAATTCACCCCCAACACACACTGTGTACCAGGCGTCTATCAGTCATGAGCTGGCTGCCTCAGCCCGCAGGACATAAACAGCTGAGCAGACGGTCTACATGAATTAACATGAGAGACTGTGTCAACTCCTGGCTTTTAACTTGACAACAGGTGTCAGACTGGTTACCATGGAGAGGTGAGGGAGTCACCAGGATCAACCAGGACTCCCTCCTATGATGGGCAGGTCCTCCAGGCTCTGTGGGGAGGCATGCCTGGCATTTAATTATGCCTAGCTTCACCCACCTGTTAGTGCAATACGTTTATGTGTAAGAATACACATGTGTGTATATGTGTGTTTTGCACACTTGTGTGAATGAACACAGCTATGATGTGTATACGGGTGTACGCGGACATGGAGACTGTATGAATGTGAGGGTACTGTGTGCGTGTGTGTGCTCACATGGGAAGTGTGTCAGACTGTGTGTGTCTGCATGGGTTGACAGACATTAGAGTAGACGACGTGTGTGTGATGGGTGTGCCTACGGCTGTGTGTGACTGTGTGAACATAAAAATACAAGTCTATTAATCAGAATTCTCTAGAGCAGTGGCTCTTAACCTTCCTAGTGCTTCAACCCTTTAATGCTGTGGGGACCCCCAAACATTAAAACTGTAACTGTAATTTTTGGTACTGTTATGAAGAGCAATGTAAGTATCTGATATGCGGGATATCCGATATGTGACCCCTGTGAAAGGGTCATTGGACCCTTCCAGGGGTCACAACCCACAAGTTGAGAACCACTGCTCTGGAGGAATAAAACCTATTAGAATGGAATTTATTGGGTTGGCTTCCTTACCATTTGCTGTGGTCCAACAATGGCTGGGGCCGAGTGTCTGCTCAATCCAAGAAGCTAGACACCTCTGCAGTCTCAGTCTGGTGTCGAAAGCCTGAAGGATTTCTAGGAACCTCTGGTCTTCGGTCCACATTGGAAACCCAAAGAAACAGGGTCGTGAAATCAGTGAAGGAATGCAGCGCCAGTGACAGTAATGGCTGCTACAACCATAGCAGAGCAGCTGAGCTAGCCAGCAAGATGCAAAGTCAATGAAGCAACAAGCGAAGGTCTTCCCTCGGATCCCCCTTTATTGGGGCTGCTGTCGGAAGGTGCTGCCCATCCTTAGGGTGTGTCTTCCCACTTCAGTTAATAAAAGCAAGGAAATTCTCCCACTCACATTTTCAAGAGCTCACCTCAATCTAGACAGTCCCTCACATGAACACTCGTGTCTTAGTTGACTCCTGATCTAATCAGGTTGACAACTGGCATGAATTATTAGGAATGTGAGTCAATGTGTGCATGTACGAGTGTAATGGGGCATATACATGAATGAGTAAGCATATATGTTGGGGAAACTGAGGCCCAGAGTGGAGATGACCTGTTCATGTCTCCGACTGTCCTCCTTTGTCATTGTGTCCAAATCTTGTCTCATTCTGACTGATGACAGCTCTGGTGGTGCTCACCTGAATCAAGGCAAAGACTGAGTGACATGGGACACAGCAGAGCTCTCCAGGGATATCTTCCTCCCCCAGGGCCAATCTGTACTCTGAGCACCTAGACTGAGCTCAGACACCCTTCCTCCCAGAGGCTACCTGGCCAGGCTGGAACACCCCCACAGCCTCTCTCCACACAGACCATGCAGCCAAGCAGGACTCTGGCCTTGGGCTCCCCTGATCCACTCCCCTCCGCTGAGCAGAGTGTCCACAGAAGAGGAAAACACAGCTTACAGGGCTGATGGTCTGGCCCCAGGATGCCCAGGTTCCTTGGTAGGCCAGTCAGGTGTCTGCCAAGAGACTGGTCTCTTTATCCTCACTTAATTGAAAGCAGCACACCGAGCCCATTCACTCATGGCCCACTCTTCCCTCAATAGCCACCATTAACCTTTAGAAAGATGTTTCACGAGCCATTTGCCTGAACCTCTTTCTGCATGCCCAGGTGTAATGAGGTTCAGAAACAGCCAGACACGAGAGGGAACGGATGTGAGAGATGTACCAGATGACAGAAGGGCAGAGCAAGTCCTAGGGCTGCCACACACAGGCATAGCTGTGTATGTGACCATGCCAAAGTCTAGGTCTGAACCACAGACCCCTAGGATGGCCAAGGCCAAGTCTTCTTAAAGAAGTGAACTCCCCTGACCCAACCATAGCAGAAGGATGTTGGTGATGTCCTTCTGCTCTTCAGCTCAGAGCCAGTCCCTCCACCTCCACGTGTCACTCAGCTCGTATAGGACAGCCTCCTCTGGCCTCTGGATCCCATATCCTCTGCCTTTACTCCTCTCTGTCCATAGAAACATTTCATCAGGTTGACCCTGGAGGAATAGAAGCAGCCACCAGAATGAATATCCAGAGTAAATGATAAAACCCTCGAAAAAGAGATGCAGAGTCAGTCCGATAGAGCTGGGCCTGAGGGACGAGCCAGAGCCTCACAGAAGGTGAAATGAACAGCCTGTGTACACAGGCGGGAAGGCACAATGGCACCAACACAGTCCAAGCTTCAGGGAGGGTGGAACTGTCTCTGGTCACTGGAGGGAGACTGGAGCAACATCCCTCAGTATGCAGCTGAGTGTCGGCTTCCCAGAGTGTCATGTGGAAAGACCAGCCACCTCTAAAATGAGATAGAAAAGATATTCACCTACTCACAGGGCGTGGCTGGGGGCGCAGTAGGAGATGCTGATTTCTTATGTGTGTATTAGGGTTTAGGGGAATCTGGTAAAAATGACGTTCCTTACCTGAGCTGAAATTGAACCCTGCTCCCCAGACTGAAAGCAATAGGTTGGAAGAACTTTTGTTTGTGCACAGGAGGAATGCAGGAGCATTCTCAAGGCACTTCTGTTCTGTAACTCAAAGTGGGACTGTTCCCAATAGCCAGCAGCAGAATAAAGACACAGCTCCTGTCCCCTTGCCCCATGGGACACCTCACAGCAGGAAAATGCGTGCACCAAAGGGCTGGAGTTGCAGCAACAGCGTTGGACACAGAGTAAAACCGGACATCTAGTGACTGCCGACAGCAGGTGCCTCCTGGCAGGGGCACATCACAGTGTGATTACTTCATAGTATGGTTCCAAAGCCACTGTTGGGGCTGGGCTAGCATCAGGACCTGAGTTTGGGTTCCCAGAATTCACATAAAAGCCAAGCATGGGGCTAGAAGGATGGTTCAGTGGTTACAGGCACAGAGTACTCTTGCAACTTGAGTTTGGTTCCCAGCGTGTATATTGGTGGCTCACAACTCTAGCTCCAGGGGTTCCAACACTCTCTTACCCTAGGCTCCAGCAGTACCCGTACTTACATGCACAAACCCACACATGGACAAACATGCACACGCATAATTTTTAAAAATAAAATATTTTTTAAAAAAAATCAGGTCTTTTGGAACAATCCTGTAACCCTGACACTTTAAGGAGATAGCAGACAAAATTGCTGGGGCTTTCAGGACACCAGCTCAGCTCCGGTTTCAGTGAGGGTTATTGCCTTAAGGAGATAAGGCAGAGAATAAACGGACAGAAACCCAATGCCCTCTAACGCATACACCACACTTGGTCAGGGTTTCTATTGCGGTTGTGAAACACCATGACCAAAAAGCAGGCTGGGAAGGAAAGGGTTTATTTGGTTTACACTTTCACACTGCAGTTCATCACTGAAGAAAGCCAGGACAGGAACTCAGACAGGACAAGACCCTGAAGACAGGAGCTGATCCAGAGGCCATAGAGGGATGCTGCTTACTGGCTTGCTCCCCCTTGCCTGCTCAGCCTGCTTTCCTATAGAAGCCAGGCCGCCAGCCCAAGGATGACACCACCCACAAGGGGCTGGGCTCTCCCCCATCAATCATTAATTATGAAAATGCTCTACAGGTTTGCCTGTGGCTTGATCTTATAGAGGCATTTTCTTTTTTTTTTTTTTTTTTTTGGTTTTTCGAGACTGGGTTTCTCTGTGTAGCCCTGGCTGTCCTGGAACTTACTCTGTAGACCAGGCTGGCCTCAAACTCAGAAATCCGCCTGCCTCTGCCTCCCGAATGCTGGGATTAAAGGCGTGTGCCACCACTGCCCAGCCTAGAGGCATTTTCTTAATTGATGTTCTCTCATCTCAGATGACTTTAGATTGGGTCAGGTTGACATAAAACTATCCAACGCGCTCTCTCTCTCTCTCTCTCTCTCTCTCTCTCTCTCACACACACACACACACACACACACACCAAAGATGAAGCTCCCTCTGCTCAGGCATGCATAATAAAATGATGAGAAGAAACAATAAGCTGTAGCCGTCTTTACTATTTTGTGGGTTCTTCTTTTCCTCACCCCTTATTCTCCCCACCAGTTTTACCCCCTAACACTAGATAGGAGAGGAAGGAGGATAAAGAGAGATTAAGATCCCTGAATCTAATTTCTTTCTTCTTGTTTCTTCTTTGAGCACGACTACTAACAAAGTGCAACCAAGCCCCTGAATGACCAACAACCACCCACACCACCTAGCGGGTCCCTGGCATTTATATACCCTCTGAAAAGTTCCCAGAATTCCAAACGTCACACTATCGCAGAAACTATCTGCAACTGGCAAGACCATACCTCTGCTGGAGTATGAGGCAAATCTAGTCAGCTGCTGCAGACAGTCCAAAGCAGCCCCATATCCCACACCTACAATTAAAACAAAAACATAGTCTTAAAACATTTCTATGGTTTTTCATGAAACCAAAATTCCGGAACGATCACTGCAGGTTCCCTCTGTGGAGGGAAGGGCTTTGAGAACAAGAAAGAGCATGTTTCTTCAGATTCAATTTCTTAAACCAGATGGAGGTCCCACGTGTCCACGGCAGTGACAGTCTTTGTACACTAACCGAGTGAAGGCTTGTCAGCAAGGGAGTCTTGTCCAAGAGAACCTGGACGGGTCTCCACCTGAATGAACTGGCCACTGTGGGGCTCTCAGTGATACCTGGCATTGCCTGCAGGCTGTAAGCAGGGCTCAACAGCTAAGGCTCATGGGAAATTATCTGTACTCTAACCTTATACGGAGGAAGCTCAGCTCCCTCTTCCTCGAGTTCAGTTCTCAGGATCTTCTTCACCACCCATGGCTTTAGGAGCTGCCATGTCTTTTTTACCTTGATATCTACCCAAAGAGGTAGCCATGTGCATAGATGCACACACAATTTCATCTGTGACAACTGTGGTTCATTCCTAGTACTATTGTGGCTGTTGTACTTTTAAGCCTTTCGATTCCTAGGAATATTAGTCTGGTTCTTTCTGCTTTATGAGTAAACTCCAAAGGTTTTACTTTGATTCTGTTTTTGTTTTAAGTGGGGTTGGGGCAAACAAGAAGTGTGGAGGTCATTTTCTTCTTTATGTGCGCTCTTGGTGTTAACTGGGGTGACTAGGCTTGTGTGGGAAACACCACTAGCCATGAGCCATCTTGCCAGCCCTTAGAGTATTTAAGGGCATCATCATGAGAAGTCTTTATCTTGCTGGGGCACAGGCAGATCTGAGGTCTCAGGTATCATCATCATCATGATGCCCTTCTGCCCCCACTTAACACCCCAACTTGGCCCCCTCTGTCTTAACCCTGTTTTTAGTGAAACACAAGACAAGAGCTGGAAAGATGGTGGTGGCAGCTCCCACTCTATAGTCTCTCCACCTGTGGCTTCCCAAAAACCTCAGAAGTCTCTCTCATTGGCCTGATCTCAGTCACATGCCCATGACTGGACCAATCACAGTGACCAGGCAGATAGTAAGGAGCCATTTAGTTCAATCGCACAGCGGCAGGGCTGTTCCCAGGATGCCACTTTCAAGAAATGTGGGAAGAAAGAAACAACAGCTAAGCTCTGAACTAGGAAATGGAAGAAAGAATGGACACACACACAAACACACACCGACAGCAATACACACATATCTAGACAGCAAAGTGTTGACAACCCACACCCATTGGAATGGGTAATTCTATGTGTCAACATGCCTGGACTACGGTGCTGACATATGGTTAAACATTGTTTTTGATGGCTCTGGGACATTGGGTGAGATCAACATCACATTGCTGGGCTTTAAAGGAAGCAGACTGCCTTCCATACTGTGTCACGGGGAGTGGGTAGGAAAGCTGGGGGTGGCTCATCCAATTAGCTGCAGGCCTGACTGGGAGAGCATACTGAGCCTCCTTCCCTCCTTCAGGATTTGACTTTGGATTTGAGCTCCTGTGTTGGCTTGTCTCTGGCTCTCCAGTCTGCCAGCCCACCCACAGATTTTGGACGTGGCACTTTCCATAACCACAGGAGCCAATTTTCTAAGAGAGCCCTCCCCTCCCTTCCCTCTGAAACAGGCTCCCTGGCCCATGGTGGCTTCAAACTTACTATGTAGTCAAGGATGACCTTGAACTCCTCCCCTGCCTCTCCTCACAAGTGCTAGCATACATGCTAAGTTTCTGGGATACCAGGGATCAAACCCAGGGCTTCATGTATCTAGGCAAGCACTGTACCACTGAGCTACATCTCCAGTCCTTAACACATGTGTCTGCATGCACAAACACACACGCGCACACACACACACACACACACACACACACACACGCACACACGCACACATCAGGTCAGTCCTCTGGAGAACCCTATTTAGTACACTGTGCCCTGGGTTCGTCATTCGCCAGAGAGTCATCAATGTGGCATTAGCTGGGCCACAGTTGCTCCCAAACCGCTCACCTCTGGCTGTCCCCAGCTCTGTGGCAGACTCAATCCATTCCCATCTGGTGGCATTTCCTGCAGAGAAAAGGCCATTTGACAGATTGGCGTCCCCACTCCACCCCCATCCAACTTACTTTCTCTTCTTCTAATGTTGGTTCACGCTCAATATCACCAGGGTGGGGAGAGGAAGCGCAAGGCCAAGACGAGGGCAACGGAAGAATGGTAATGTGAAGAGCCTGTTTGTGTTTTAGGGTGTGTGCGTGTGTGTGTGTGTGTGTGTGTGTGCATGAGTGTATGGTGAGTGTGTGTGTGTGCATATGAATGTGTTTGTGTGTGGGAGTGTGTATCTGTATGTGTGTGAGTGTGTGTGTGTGTGAGTGTGTGTGAGTGTATATGTTTGTGTGTGTGTGCATGTATGTGTGATGAGTGTGTGTATGTTTGTGTATGTGAGTGCGTATGAATGTGTGCGAGTGTGTGTGTATATTTGCATGTGTGTGAATGTGTGTTGTGTGTGCGTGTAATAAATATGTGTTTATGTGCGTGAGTGTGTGTGAGTGTATATGTTTACTTGTATGTGTATGTGTGCGCGTGTACATGTGTGTGATGAGTATGTGTATGTGTGTGTGAGTGTGTGTGTGTGTGTGCATGTATGTGTGTATGTGTGTGCACGTGCATGCGCACACACAGCATGCTAGTTAATACTATCTTTTGAAGAGAGGGAGGGAGGTTGGTTCCTGACAGAGTTGTGAGGAGGATGGAAAAGAGAAGACCCTGGAGCAGACCCTGATCTGGCCCTGCCTCCTGCAAGGGCACCACTGTCAGCTTGCTCTGACTCTGCCTTCACCTGATCAACTGAGGAGCTTGGACAGGTTCTCTTGATCACACCCGCGGTCCAGTGCTTCTGCGTCTGCTCCTGCCTCTGCATATTCCCCCTCTTCCTGCCTTGAGACTGAATATAGAGTCCATCACCTGCCAGTTGGGAACCTGATCAGTGCCCCAACATCCATGACCTGGGGGGACCACAAGTCCAGTGTTGTATGAGCCCCCAAAGGACTTCAGGGTTCTCTGAAGCATTGAGAATAAAGTGAGCCCTCCAAGGCAGGACATGGAGACCTGCAGGAACGTGGAGCAGACTGAGACAGTGCTCAGGCCCTGGCTTCTTGACTCGGGTTCTTGGCTGAGATTCCACCTGCCAACAGTCAGGTCACCAGCTGCCCCTCTCTTGCCCTGAGCCTCCTGCCCACTGTGACCTTGAGGGCTCATGGGCTCTGCCCTCCTGGAGCAGAGAGTGTTGGCAGTTGGGTTGATTAGCATATCCACCTGCAAGGTCTCTAAGGCTGACAAATGGGCTGCAGAGAGCATCCCTCCTGGCCTGGGTTAACACACACACACACACACACACACACACACACACACACACACACAAACAGAGAGTGGGGCCCTCTGTCCCCTTTCCTAGGGACAGAGCCATCTCGGAGGAGATTAGATTCCCACATCTGCAGGGTCATGTCACGCATCAGCTCCCTGAAATGAGACAGAGAGACTCGGGCCCCAGCCCCACTGAGCAGCCACTAGGATCCCACTGTTGCCGGGGTGGGATGAAGAAGCTTGATCAAAATGGTAAATTGCAGCTGATATAGGATGCAGCCTGATGCCCGTGGCTTAAACCGTTTAACCCAGAAATGGGAACTGCTCTAATCGGCCTCCTGAGAGCCATGAAATAGGTTTGGGACACTTGAGACAACCATGGGGTGGGAGCTGCAGAACCAGGGATGGGATAAAAACTAAGTGGGGGTGCCACAGACACAATGCTGCTAACATGCCTGGGCCTGCAGCACCCCACACTTGGGATGTTGCCAGGGTGCGTCTGGGATACCTAGAAGCCGCATGCTAGCCACCTGCCACCTCAAACTCTATCCCAGAATTGTTGAGAGCCAAAGCCCAACTTCTGAGTCCCAAGCAGGGCCATGCTTGGGTTTGGCACAGAGCAGCTGCAGCCACTGACTCTGGAACACTCTGCTGAGATGATCGCCTGTCTGTCCTACTCTGTACTTGGATGACCCGAGACAAGCCCCCATCTGTTCGCAAGTTAGTGAAAACAAGGGGCCACTTCCTGCAATGGAATCTCTGGAACCGAACTACAAAATTTACCAGATCAGATTAGCAAAGCCAGGTGGACTGTGAGACCCTGGGGGCACTTGAGATGATAAGAGACCCGGCTCTGGAAGTGGCATGGCAGACTCCTTCTCAGGAGTCTGGAAGGTTCTTACTCCTGACTCACCCGGGGGCCCAGGCTGTTACAAGAATGCACATTCATGAAAGTTCGTGCTGGCCACAGTGGCTCATACCTGTAATCTCGGCAGCTGGTTAGTAGAGACAGGAAGACTGTAGGTTGGGGGACAATCCGGGCTTTATAAGACCCTGTCTCAGGAATAAAGAGAGAAAGGAAGGAAGGGGGAGACGCCTTAGTCAGTGAAGCTTCTGCTACACAAGCAGGAGGACCTGGCTTCTCTCCCATGGAAAGGCTGAGCACCATGGAAAGGCTGAGCTTGGCCGCACACGCCTGTAATCCTAGTACCGGGAAAGCAGAGACAGAAGGATGTCTGGGGATCCCTGGGCAGCTAGTTTAAACTAATCGGCAAGGTCCAGATCCCAGTGAGGGATATTGTCTCAAAAACCAAAGGTAGAGGAGAGCTTCTGAAAAATGACCCCCAAGGTTGACTTCTAGCCTTTATATGCACACATGTCTTATGAAAACACACACGTGTGTGCGCACAGTGAGAGAGAGACTCACTCAGCACTGAGATTGTGTAGCTGTCCATCATGGCATTGTTTATAAAGCATAACTGGAAACTATCTGACTGGAGAGATGGCTCAGCAGTTAAGAGCACTGACTTGCTCTTCCAGAGGTCCTGAGTTCAATTCCCAGCAACCACATGGTGGCTCACAACCATCTGTAATGGGATCTGATGCCCTTTTCTGGTGTGTCTGAAGACAGCAACAGTGTACTCATATACATAAAATAAACAAATAAATCTCTTTTTTAAAAAAAACTATATCATTCTAGGATAATGCAGAAAGTGGTCATTCTGGGCTACAGCTGGGAATAAAAGCATTAGATCTGTTAGTATTAACCACTGTGACCTCCCCCCACCTCTGCACATATCTCTATACGGGGAGAGGCAGACAAAATGCAACCAGGAAGTCTCATCTATGGCGGTAGAACTAGTTATACTGGGTCTTTATTTTCTCAGGATGCTTCCACAAGTTTTCTAGAAATAGGCTAATGATTTACAACCGCAAATATAAATATTTTCTAAACCACAGGGGCTGCTCAGGACCTAGGCATATTAGCAGCTTTGCTCATCTCTGTGCTAAAACAAACCAAAACAAAACACCACAGGAGCAACTGAGGAAGGAAGGAAGGGTTTGACTGTGGCTCACATGGAGAAGACACAGTCCATCGTGACAGGAAGTCATGGTGGAGCTCATGGTGGCCAAGCATGTGCATGGGACTCCTCAGACATCAACAGAACAGGAAGCTCAGAGCCAAACATGAAGCAGGTATGTCTATGATTCCTCACAGCCCAGTGGTGCACCTCCTCCGACTAAACATTTCACATCCAAAGCACATCAGGCCCCGGGTGCTAGTGTACAAAATACAGGGCTATTCACTAAAGCACACAGTTATTTTAGTGAGTGATACTCGATTTTTGTCAGGCTTAGGAGTTTTTTTCAAAGATAGAGTCTCATGTAACCCAAGCTAGGTTCAGGCTCACTATGTAGCAGAGGATGACCTTGAACTCCTGATCCTCTGCCTCCATCTTCCAAGCCCTAGGACTGTGTAAGTGGTCATTTTTAGTTGCCATAGAAACGATGACATCATGGCAGATCATTTTGGGGGGAATCACTCATCTACCTTCTCATAAAGCACAGTGGTCAAGCACCTAGGAGAAGGGTCTCACAAGAGGTTGGCTCTCAAATGGAGATCTCCTCTCAGCTTGTGAGTCAAGAGCCTTTTCTGCTCTTCATCAGCCTTGCTCGAGAAATGAGAGCAAGAACGACCTTTAAAACTTAATTATGAGTTTCCTTTTTCCGTGATAAGATCAAGGGGGCTACACATGAATATTCAAACTAACTTCTGCATTACCGGGAAGCTTCGGAAGAGGCATGTGATCTCCTAGCTGGCCTGGATAGCCTCTTGGCTGCCTCATACCCTCCTGACTGGCTTCCACCAGCCCAGGAAAGGGTCCAGGCTCAGGCCCAATTCCAGGCCTTCACACTTGCCTTGCCTTCTGCCTTTCCTGAGCCTCCTGCCCCTTCTCCCTTTAATGGGTTCAGGCTGCTCACCCACCTAACACACGCCCCTCTGTAATCTGGCTTTCTGTGCCTGATTATAACAGATTCTGACTCTGGAACCAGTCTAAGGCAGCTCATTCCTGTTATCACTTGGACTTGGCCCTGGCTACGTCATCACATTCTAGCCCTGTGGCCTGACGACTGGGAGTAATCTTACTCTATACCTAGTTCTTTGATACAGCAGTGCACGTTCCCACAAATCGTTCAGTAATTTGTATTCATTCGCCCATTATCTTTCCTCCCTGTAGAATGTGAACCCATGAAGCACTCAGGAGGCTGAGGCAGGCGATGTCAAATTCAAGACCACGCTGGGCTACAGGCTGAATTGAGGCCATGTCATTATATAAAAAGGTGAACAACAGACTGGAGTGTGGCTGGGGGTGAAGCAGTGACCTAGCATAGATGCCTTAGTCAGGGTTTTTATTGCTGTGATGGAACACCAAGGCCAAAGTACTTGGGGGAGGAAAGGGCTTACTTGGCTTACACTTCCACAGCACCATTCATCAGGGAAGGAAGTCAGGACAGGGACTCAACAGGGCAGGAACCTGGAGGCAGGAGCTGATGCGGAGACCATGGAAGGATGCTGCTTACCGGCTTGCTCCTCATGGCTAGCTCAGCCTGCTTTATTAGAGAACCAGGATCTCCAACCCAGGGATGGCCCCACACACCATGGGCTGGGCCATCCCCAAACAAGTGTCCTACAGCTGTCTCTATAGAGGCATTTTCAAAACTGAAGTTCCCTCCTTTCAGATAAGTCTAGCTTGTGTCAAGTTGACAGAGGAAGGTTACCGCTGATGTCTGCATGGAAGGGAGGCACAGCTTATCCACATAGCCAGGCTCTCTTGGATCTCCTCATGTTGCTGGAACTTCCAGGTAAAGCCACCTCTGCTTTGTGAGAGGAAACAAGGAGACATTCCCAGAGGAGACAACAGCAGGGTCCGAACCTGATTGACCCTATGAAGAAATCACAGATTTCACTGAGGTCTCCATAAAGCGGATCTTGGTCAGCATCTTCAAGGGACACTGGAGACACTCTGATGGCTTCCTGGTGTCTTAAAGCGCCATCTGTCCACTTGTTCCCCACCGCCAACTCTGTACCATCTGCTCCAGGAAGCAGACCAGAGGCCAAAGCAGAGCTGGCCTGCGCCCAAGGCCTTCTACACCTGCCGAGTACTGATGGGTCCCTAACACCCTCCCTGCTTTCTAGAAAAGTGGGGGGAGGATTGGGGGGGTAATTGGAACTACTTTTCCCAGACGGTAGATTCAAGCCCAGAGTAGAAGGGCTGCTGCAAAAATCAAATATTCTCAGGAGTTCAAGCAGTGCACTGGAGGAGGCATAAACTCAATGTTTCCAATGAGAAGGATCAGAGAGGCTGAGGTACTTGCACCTGGTCACAGAGCTCCTGAGGATCGGGAGGAAGACCTGAGACACTCAACTGCCAAAGGAGAGAGCAAAGGAGCATGCCTCACCCTAGGTGAGGCTGAATGGAATTATTTGGAACAATGCAGTTCTGAAAAGGGCCAGACCCAAGTGTGCAGAAAGATTGTCAAGGTATAGGGTGGCAGAGCCCTGGGCACCTGGGGACCAGGAACAGAAGAGGACATTTTTATGTTGAGGGCACAAGGAAGAAGAATTCTGAAGAGAGCCCTGAAAATTCCTAGGCTTCAGCTCTGAGCTGTGTGGGAGATGTGGTCAAACTTGTGAAGGAAACGTGGGATGCAGAGAGAGCTGCCACAGGCTCCTGCTTGAGTCCTGATCTGCTGTACATGGCATTAGATCTAAGATGGCTCCCAGAACACCGGTGAGACAGCAAAAAGGAATCAAGGCCAGGGCAGGACTTCTTCCCCTTCTTCACAGAAGTCCTAACAGGTGGTGATGCTCCCACCAACCCCCAACACCTCCTTCTGAGCAACCTCATCAGGCGTGGCTTTCATTGGAGCATGGTGATGGTGTGGTGAGATATGATTGGCCCGGGATTTGAGGGCTTGGGACTGGCTCAAACACTGTATATTAGCTTATGTGCTGCTCAATAAACTTAGTTCTGCACCCTGATGCTGGTCTCCGGAGTCTGATTCCTGGGATTCGCCATGTGATTCCATTGCTTCTCAGCCCCATCCTCCATCCTGTTCCCACAGAACTACAGGTCCCTGTGCAGAGTCCCAGACAGGCCATTGTCCTCTGAGTACTTCTCTTTCTGGGTCTGATGCTCTGGGTAAATATATCTGGCCTACACCTGAAGGTCCAGCAGCAACAGGTGTGATGCTCACTGAGAAGGCGCCATGAGCTAACACCTCCATCTTTGCCTCCTAGCCACTCAACCTTCAAAAGCAACACCTTGGGGATGGGGGGCTTCTGACACCCAGCTCTCCAGCCCACAGCAGTGTAGTGACAAACAGTGGGGACCAGGTGGGAGACTTACCACATAGCCAGCATCAGACTTGTTACAGGTGATGGAAAGCCTGACTGATCCATGTAAGGAGGACAGGGCACTTCCCCAGGTCCCCCAAGAAGGACCCAGTGTCATGAAAGTTGCACCATGGACTTCTGTGACAAGGGCAAGCCAGTTGTCACCCTCCCCTTCCAGTTCCTTGACCTCAGTCCCCAGAACTATTATCTTCAAATGGAAGGACTAATCCGAGACATGTGGGGCCACTTTATGAGAACACACTTGAACCTCACGTTGCAGAGAATCTACAAGTCTGCACGGCAAGTAGCCAGCACACACCCACAACCGTGTGTTCGTTCTGAGTTAGCCTCTAGCCCAGGTGGCACATGGCCAGGAGGAGCAAAGGGCTCAGTGGCACTGGGAATATGTAAAACCAGAGAGGCTTTTAAGCAGAGCTGTGGAGGGGGCCACAGGAAAGAGCACCAGCTTCATGAGTCTCAGAGGCAAGGTTGACTTCTGACCAGAAGGTCAAGGCAGAGTTCTAGAAGGATTCCTTGCATCTGTTCCCACTTCTTATATGACCTGCTGGCTGGAGAGATGTCAGGCAGACTGTAGTGTCCCTCCTCTGTCTTCTCAGATCACGGGCTCTGCACATAGAGTCATCCTGATCACACACTCTACAATGAAAAGGAAAGGAGTGTAGGGAATCCAGGAGCATTCTCACTGGCCAACAGATGGGCTGAGGTACACAGACATCAGGCCACACGCTCTCCTATCACCCCCTGTCCCTGAAGCTCTGGACAGAGCTTGTTGTGGCCTTGTGGTCTCCCTTCCTCTTGAGATTCAAGCCTGGCTCCTCCCCTCCCCTCTCCTCACCTCTATTCCCAGGTTCAAGACCACCTTGAATTAAAACCTTTTCCTAGGCCATCCTGATTTGTGACTCCTGGTGTAAAGGCTAAGTCACATGGTATGGGGCTTACTCCTCAAATAAATAAATAAATACCAAATAAGCGATTCCTTTTGCTTCTGTGAACGGACAGCAGGGCCCCATCATGGTATCTGTGTTGGTGTCTCTCCTCATGAGGCTCCTTCCCAGACCTGAAGGTTTACTCTTCTTCTCCATGACCATCTGTGTCCACGACGCCCTAAACTCTCCTAAAGAAGAAGCCCTTCTGGGGGCCATTTGTATCTGCTTCCTTTCTACTGAATCATTTTGCATTTATTTAGCGCTTATTATCTGTACAGCACCTTTATTATTTATGACACTTTGAAAATAAAGCTCAGTTTAGAGATTCAATCCAGGTCCCTGCTCGATGGCATTGGTGGTGACAACCAACGTGGGCTCTCATAGCTCAGTTACAGAACTCCAAATGACCCGTACAAAAGGCCTGGGGTTCACTCTGCTCCACTGAGCTCAAGATCCCTGACTCCCAAGCTGATGACAGTTGGGGTGGGGGTGGGGGTGGGGCACTCGGTATGTTTGCTTGCAGAAGGTAATTTAATATATTCCTCACTTAAAAATAAAACTAGGAAGGAAGAAAGGAACAAGGAAGGAAACAAGGAAGGGAGGAAGCAAGGAAGGAAGGAGGGAGAGAGAAAGAGAAAGTGGATGAGAGAGAGAAAGAAAAAAAAGATATGCTTTTCACTTAAAACCAAAAGAGATGAAGGACTGGCTCACAGTCTGGAGAACCTTGTGCCAAGTGAAAAAGGCCAGCACATGGTCATGTGCTTCTGCATCTACGACATGTCTCAAATAGCCATGTCATTGGGAACTGAAAGTGAATCAGTGACCCCATAGGACACCTGGGTGAGGGTAAGCAGTCCCTATGGACACAGGGTGACACATGTTTTGCAAAAAGCGGTGTGGAACTTAAACCTTGCAAATGTTAAAGACCACTCAGTGTCGAAGGTGGTGCTGCTTGCCTTTAATCCCAGCACTCAAGAGGCTAGCCTGGTCTACCTAGTGAGGGCCAGGACAGCCAGGGCTACATAGTAAGACCCTGTCTCAAAAAAAAAAATCAGTAACTTCAATTATATTCTTTTACAGAGCGAATTTTATATTAATTTATCTCAAATTTAAATGAAGCAAAATAGTCCTGATTTTTTAAATGCTTTCCATGTTTTTATATGTGTATTGGTATTTTGCCTGCATCTGTTCCCGTGCACCACAAGACATGGATCATAGCAGACAGGTCCCGTCTCTGCCTCACAGTGAGTTTTGAATTCTTAGTTAGTTGCCTTTAGAGTGGAGAGGCAGGACACAGCTGGATCTTTGTACAGAAAAGGCAGGTCCCTGGGGCCATCTCTAAGACTCTAAATTCTAACTGAAAGGTCATAAGATGGTGCTTTTGAGGCTAGCTCTTTTATGATGAAATCTTTTTACTAGAAAATTGAAAATCTGCAGGTTCTTAGAGCAACTTAACTGGAGGTGTGTTTGCAAGGTACCCAATACTACCTCAGATCACCTATGATCCTCAGTGTGCCTCCAGCATGGCAGTCCATGGTCAGGATAGCAGATCCCATGAAAATAGCTGCTCCATGTGCCCAGCGGGGTTCTCATTCCACTGATGTCATCCTGACACTGTGGGTAATAAGAAATAAGCCCAAGTCACTGGCAGCCTGTGTGGACACCAGGAAGGGGGGAAGGGTATACAGAGGCAGGAGCAGAAGCACTGGGGCATCCTGGGGCTCCTCGCTAGTGCAAGGACCAGCCCAGAGTAGCAGGTGTGATCAAGAGAGCCGGTCCAGGCTCCTCAGCAGGTCAGGTAAATGCAGAGTCAGAGCAAACTGACAGTGGTACCCTCGCAGGAGGCAGGGCCAGATCATGGGTCTGTTCCAGGGTCTTCTCCTGTCCAACCTCCTCACATCTCTGCCAAGAATAAACCTCTCTTTCTTCAAAAGATAGTATTGATTAGGATGTTACACACACACACACACACACGCACGCACGCACGCACGCACGCATGCACATACACATGCATGCTCATCTTAGCACATACACGTATGCTCATCTTACTGCCAGTCTTCTTTAGGGAAAATGGTCTCATCTGTCAGATTTCTGTTGTCTCTGCTGGGTCCTCTCCCCTGCAGGCCTGTAGGGCCCTGTATTGAGAAGAGCTTTCTTGAGGTTATTCACATTCACACCCTTCCTTGGTCTGCAATACCTAGCAAGTACTGTGCTACCCACTGCCCAGCCACCCCGGCAGCAAGCCCATGGTGGGCATGAGGAGAGGCTCTGGGGGACATAGAGTGGCCTTTCCCAACCAGAGAACCATTTTTGGGTTCCAGAATGGTAGGCGGGAGTGGGAAGGGCTTAGTTCCAGGGGGTATTGTTTTCATTTCACCTGAAGAACTTTCTAGGTAGCCTGTTCATGCTTTGGGACTTTGCATGTCTTAAGGTACCCTGTCAACCAGTGCTGCAGACCTCAACCTCAGGGTCCTGCCCAGAGCCTATCAAAACAGACAGGGAGGACTGTGAGGCTGCTTAATGTAGGAAGGCCTGTCAGCTCCCAGCTATCTTACCTGATGTTCATGGTTGCTGGTCAAAGGATCCTGCATGTCACACATCTGGAATAAAATTGGCTGGACAGTGTCTCACAATTTCCTGTTCTACACAGTGAGAAAGCATGTGGACAGTTAAATTTTAAGTGTGAGGTAGGGATTCCTGGCACCTGCCAAAGGGGCCAGATGTCACAACCTGGAGGCCAGGGAAAATGGCTCTGGAGAGTGACCAAGCTGGTAAAGGACAGGAGGCAAGAGAAGCTAGCCACAGTGGCCTCCCTTGGCCACCCTCATGTGTGGTGTCCTGAGGTGTGGTGTGCCCTGTGAAGCCTGGATGCAGATTGTCTACATTCATTTCTCATGCTCTCCCTGGGGTGAATCTCAGATGCACCAGGATCTGTGTTCTCCTACAGGGACATGACACTGTGCAGTGTCACCAGGATTGTGGTTAACACTGGGGCACAGGGCAAGGGTCAGACCCATACTCAAAAGCAGGTGTAGGCCACAAAATGGAGACAAACCACACTCACCACCAACTTGATGCTCGTTCACTGGGGGCAGAGTGGCTTGTGTGGGACAGAATCCGTAGGCTCTGCCTGGATGACTTTCATCTTCTGATAGAAGTCTCTGACCCAAATTCCCAGGCCCCTTGCCCAGCTCTCTTGGTCAACACTGATCTCGTGGGTCCCTGGGCAGCTCTCTGGCAACACAGAATATGCTGTTGGGGAGGAGGGACCACACCATCTCCATATTCTTCCTGACTACATGGACTCTGTCATGTCACCCCACAAGACACCACAAAAGCTGAGCCAAGGTCAAAGGCAGGAGGAGGGGCAGGCCCTGATGGCCTGACACTCTTAAGTGGTTTCTCATTCGCAGGGACACAGATCAGGACCTGCCACCTGAAGACAAGTTCATACATCATCTGTTCTTCGCAAGCAGTGCCAAACTCCAATTTTCCTGTTGGGCAGTTGATACAGGAAGGAGAGGATGTCTGTGAATCTGAAATTGTGCTGTTTACCTGCCAGGGGCCTTGAACTTGAGAGTGTCCTTCCTCAGAGTGGGGCAGGTGGCCAGCAAGGCAGGAATGCTGTCAAGTCACACACATGGGCGTCAAGAGAGCGGATGGGGAAGGGAAGGGGGCCATGACAAGCTGAGAGGCCTTCCAGGGCTTCAGAGACACCTAAAGAGAAGGTGTCAATGGTACAGCTCCAGAAGTGACAGAAAGAAAGGGCCACATTGGGGACAGAGGTCATTAGCACGGGCAACGGGCAAGCTCTAGGTGCTGCAGGAGGGAAGCTCGCCCTGGCAGGGAACAGCGTGCTTTATTCCTTCTCAAGAGCTATAATTTTCAGATGATGCCTCAGGAGGATGAATGACCTGAGGAGGCTCAGGTGACAGTTCCTCCTTGGGTGGGAGGAGGAAGGCGGCGGGCCACAATCCAGCTCTTCTGAGCAGAAAAGCGTTGCTCAGAGACATCATCACCGAGTTTGTAAGAAGGAAGGCCGAGGATATAGACATAAACTTTAATTAAGGGAATCTTCAGCAGGTCTTGCCATGTAGCCCAGGGAAGGTGGCAGGCTGAAGAATGAGCCTCCTTGAAATTCGGCCACCACTTGTCACCCCTTAATTATTCACAGTGTCCCTGTTGCTATTTTACTTGCTCTTTGTAATCCTTCCTACCCCTCCTCCCACACCACCCCAGTTTGGACTCTGAGTTACTCGTGTTACGTAAGGAAATAGTTAACTCTCACAGATGTACAGTTGTCGCCAGAAGGACTGTTTATCTCCCCTCCCCCAACTTTATGTTTTCAGCATCATGCAGGGACGTCACAGTGGCCGGGAAGTCATTTGCAGAGACAAGCTAAGTATCTGAGTCCCTGCAGAAACATACAGCTAGAAATCCCTAGTCCAGACCCCAGAGGCCCCTTCGGCAGCCCTCGTGTCCCCTCCACCCATCCTACTGCCCTGCATCCGAGTCCCGAGGGCAGGAGCTATCTCCTACCATACTCCAACATGACACTTCCAGTCTCTTCCTTCCTTGGACAGAGCAGGCTCTGCAACACCCCAGGACCTTTGCACATGCTGTTCCCTCCCTGGGATGTTTCCCCAACCTGACCTTTCACTCAGGTTCTTCCGGGAAGCTGGTTCCCTGTCAGGTCTCAGATGAGTTTTGCTTCCTCAGAGATCCACCCTTGTCTCACCATTACTCTTCAAACTCTAGGCCCTGGTTGGGGCCGGTTCACCCATCGTTACTTTAATAACTATTTTCCATTATTTTGTTCATTCCAGCAAAGACAGCTAGGGGTAAATATAAAGAATCAGGTGCAGCGGTCCTCAACAAAATCTTCCAACTTTGGGAACAGCAGAACCTTAATGCTGAACCATCTCTGTAGCCCCAAGCCGCAGACTTTTATTTTTTTTTTTAATTTCTTATTTATTTTTTCTGGGTTTGGTTAAGTTTTGGTGATTGTCTGCCAGTCACAGCACAGTTTCAAAAGATTCTCCAGTGCAGACACACACCCCCCTCCATGCAGATGCCATCTGCCACCACCATCACCTACCCCCTTGCCCCCCCCATCAGTCTTTGTTGTCTGCTGATTGGGAGCAAGTTTAACCCAGAAGCGGATGAGTGACTTTTGCAGCTGACCCCTCCTGAGGTCACACTCTGGCCAGGTAGATGAGCCTGGGCCTTATGGTAACACTGAGGACTTACGGGTGCTGCAGCTGAGGAGAAAAACTGAGAACAGAGTTCATACTGAAAAACAAAAACCACACCCCTGCTCCCACAGGAGGCAGACCACGCCCACTCTGGTTGCCATCCTAAACAAGATGTTTCCCTGAGTTGAACAGAGCAGAGTCCAATTCAAGGGTTCAAAGGCCAAAGGCAGCAGTGACTGTGTAAGGGCAGAGGTGCCTGGGCCATTTATCCCGTTTCAGTTGCCCATCAGATCTTCCAGCTCTGGCACTTTAAGCAAAAGTGACCTTCGGATGTCTGCAAGGTAACCAGGTAAGCATTATGAACCTCACGTCAGAGGAGCCATCTGCATGGCAGCTGCCCTGCTGCTCCTGTGACCTCTGAGATGGGTGTGGATGGCGTTAGCTAAGCAGGGCAAAGTGAGAGCTTACTTAGATTTTTGCTCAGTAGCAATTCCGAAATCTTTGCTGACCATGCATATTAAAATTTAGCAGTTGAGCTTGCTTTAGTTGGACAAGACTCACAGTAAACATTCTGTCCCATGATGCTCTCTGTTTTGGTTTTTTGTTTGTCTGGTTGGTTGGTTGGTTGGTTTTGTTTTGACAAAGCTATTGAAAGTATGCTTTAGCGGGTAACACATGAAGGTCCTGGAATTTATTCATCTGTTGTCCACTTAAAGTGGTTCCCGCCTGTCTCAGTATGAGGGACAGAGTCAAAGGCTTGTCCTTGACACAATATCTGTTCCCTGTCTGAGTCATCTGATTCAGTTTTCCTCAGCTTATTAGGATGGAAAAAAAGTCAGAAAACATTAAAGGATGCCAGAGCGGGGGCTAGAGAGATAGCCCAGAAGTTAGGATCGTGTACTGACCTTGCAGAGGAACCAAGTTCAGTTCCCAGCACAAATACCTGGTGACTCACAACTGTCTGGAAGTCTAGCTCCAGGAGGATCTAACGCCCTCTTCTGGCCTCTGTGGTAACTACACTCTCGTGCACTTACACATAGATACACAGGAGCGTACATAATTAAAAATAAAAAGTACTAAAGTGATAAGAACAGATATTACACAAAAGGTGGAGTATATGAACATTCATTGCATGAGAGAAAGACACAGAGAGAGACAGAGGGGGGAGAGAGAGAGACAGGGAGAGAGGGGGGAGGGAAAGAGAGAGACAGAGAGAGGAGGGAGGGAAAGAGAGACAGGGAGAGAGAGAAAAAGAGAGAGTTCCCCTGACTTGCTATCCATTTGACAATATGACGCAAACAATATGATCAGCCTGTCACATGACAGGAACAAGGTCTCAGGGTCATGTCATTAATTGGTTTTCATCTGTATGCCAATACCGCAGTAATCACAGCACACATGCACCTCACAGACGTAGCCACACAGGCAAAGGTCCTGTAACAACAGTGGGTCCTGATGACAGCACCTGTGCCAAGGTTCCAACTGACACTCAGGGACAGCATGAATGGGTTCCCAGCCTCCATCTGCAGCTACCTTGACAATTCCAGGCCTGGATCTAATCAGGGATACTGTGGCCATCCTGCAAGTCACAGAGCTTGGCTCCCTATTATCCTACCTGGGCAGCTGATGGAATATCTCACCTTAAGCAGAGCTCTGTTGAAAGGCAGCTGCCCTGTGGGCTCTGGAGTTGGGGAACAGGAAGGAACCCTTGCCTCAGGGATGGGGAGAGCTCTCAGGAGCCCCAGTCCTCAGGGCCTTAGACATTGGGGCAGTGACCAAAGCCTCTCCAGCAAACCAAGGAACAAAGATACATATGTCTGTCAGTTTCCTTCTCCTGATCCAACTGGAAGGACCAGTTTTGGAGACACCTGACACTAGGGTTGTGCTTGGGGCAATTCCTGGGCTCTTCTGCCCCTCCAGTTGACTCCTGTAGTAGGGACTATCACAGTCACAGCTACCGTCAGGACTACTGGTCACAACAACCTCCAAGAGTGTCCTTTTAGAAGTCTCTACAGATAGAAAGCAAAACAGAAGGTGTTCTCAGCAGGCTGAGCCAGCGATAGGCATATGCTTGCTGTCTGGCGGGCTTTTCATATTTATAGGATTATGGGACTACAGGAATTCAAAGGCACATGAGTGAAAATCAGTGTGCTTGTTTATTTGTTAATATTAGTTATGTTTGGAGAGAGAGAGAGAAAAAAAAACAGAGAGAGAGAGAGAGAGAGAGAGAATCCCAGAAGGTTTTCAGAGTGAAAACGTCCATCTGACTCCATGTATTCAAAAACACAGCCACATCTGGGCCAGAGGGAGGCTCAGACCTGACCCCCTGGCCTCCAGTAGTGGGGAAGGTAGACCCTGGCACCATCAGTCTGAGACTGAGAAGGGAAGCAAGCCAGGAATGACAGGGGGCTCTGAGCCCATCTCAGAGGGTAACATGACAAAGATGGCAGCAGTACAGGATGGAAAGAATGCCTGGCACAGGACAGCAGCTGAACAGAAGAAGGCACGCAGGAAGCACAGGTGACATTCCACCCTAGGTGGACACTGAGAGCCAGAGTCCAGGCTGTGCTCTACAAAGGCCCCAAGATTTCTCCCCCTTATTCGGAGGTGGGACTTGGGTCTAGAGTAGGATTTAGATCCTGTCCCTCACGTGATAGGGCAAAGGTAAAGGGATTTCTGAGGATGTAATTAAGGCTCTTCAAACAGTTGGCCCTGAGTTAATTGATAGGGAGATTAAGTTGTATGTACCCAGCCTAATCAGTGAGTGCTTAAGAGAGAATTCAAAACTTCCCTGAAGGGACAGTCTTGAAGTCAGAGATGGTTCCCCACACCCACTCCTACTCAGCCCTACCACCCACCCCACATACCCACCCATCCCCTAAGACGCGCACACGCACGCGCGTGCACACACACACACACACACACACACTGCACACTGAATGAGCATGTGCACATGCGGGTACACATGTGCATGTACATACGGGCGCGTGGACACACACATGAAAGCATGCATGCACACATACACACAAATACACACGTGTGCACACATGCACACACATGCATGCAAACACATGCATGAGCACACACACTCACACCCACAAATATATTGTGGCTGCTCAGAATTCTGCAGTCACAGGAGATGAATCCTTCAACAGTTCTGGAAATGTGGAAAAGTGACACACCACATCTTACCTGTAATCTTTGTGTGTATGCACATGTGAGCAGATGTGTTCACCTACTCATGCGTACATGGCGGTCAGAAGTCTGAGTGTCTTCCTCTGTCATTGTCCACATTACAGAGACAGGGTTCCTTCACTGAACCTGAAGCTCACTGTTTTGGTCCTGCCAGCAAGGTTCTGGGATCTGCCTGTCTCTGCCTCTCCAGTGCCAGGGCTCCAAGCTCACATTGCCAAGCCCAGCTTTGACCAAGCTAAGGTCCACTTGCTTAGTTAGCAAATGCTTTACTCCCTGAGCCTTCTCCTCAGCCCTTTGATTGAAGCCTTTGAGTCTCTGACCTGGGGGCCTCGCTAAATCAGATCTTCAGTCCTGATCCACAGACACTACACATGCCAAGTTTGGGGTAATTTATTGAGCAGCCAAAGAAAACTAAAGCAGCCTGCTGGGTGACAGGACCTCTGTGGGCTCTGGGGAAACCACACTGGGCAGTCTAGACCTGCCTGCCTCTAGCCTGCTGGGGCCTTTGGTTAGTCAGACACAGGGGACAAGTACATGCAAGAAATTCACTCCGCAACCAAGTTACTTATTTAAATGCTTTGAGAAGAATGAGCAAGAGCTGAGACGGAGGGCAACTGCACCGAGAGCAGCCTCACTACAAAAGCTGGGGGGTTGTCAGAAAAGGCCCATCTGAGGGGATACTTTTAAACTGAGATACCACCAGCCTCAAGGGTAAGAAGGTATTGACTATCTTAGATATGAAGGAAAAGAAATCCCAGCTAGGGGAACAGCATGTGCTAAGTCTGGGAGATGTGAAGCACTCGGTGGTGTTTGCATAGAACACAGATGAAATCACGTCTCACTAAACACAGCTCCTGGTTGTCTGCTGACATAGGCTGGCCTGGTCATGGAGTAATACCAATGCTTTCCCACACCAAACCGATGCTAAGTTATGTCCACTCAAAATATCTACCTCCTTATGGTCCCCAGCACAGTTCGGGTGGTCTACTATGTGGTGAGAAGGCTCTGCAGATGTGACCCCCAGCTGGAGTCTTGAAGCTCACAAAGACAAACTGGGGCACAGCCACGCACAGCAGCTGGGCTGTCTGTTTTCCTTTCCGACCCTTTTAAAATATATGTATTTGTTTTTACAGTTGCCTGCTATTTTGGCAGTGAGCGGTGATTTGCCATTAATGTTAGTGACATAATGCTGCTTTTAAAATACGCTTTATGGGAATTTAATTGCAGACAGTGAAAGTCAGTTACTTTAAGTGAGCATTCTGATGAGTTTTGACAAGTGTAGGAAACCTCATAACCACCGTGACAGTCACCATCTAAAAGACGCCGTCACCAGAGAAAACACAATCCCCTCCTGCCCGTCTTCCCGGCACCTGCAAACCACTATCCATCAGCGTCACTTTAATTTTGAATGTTCTAGAATCACATGCAAGTGAAGCAGTACATTGTGTCTGGCTTCTTCGCTTAGCATAATACTCTGGGATCCGTGCACAGTGATTTCATCGGCAACCTTATCTTTTTGTTGCAGCTGGCAGCCCTGTCCACGACTATCCACTCTCACTGTTGATGGGCATCGTCATGGGTCAAGTTGAGCCTATTCTGCATGAAGCTGTTCTCCTGGAGGTGGCCAGGTCAAATGGTAAGTTCAGTCAGCTTTATCCCATCCAAGTACTAGCCAGGCAGACACTGCTTAGCATCTGAGATCTTTGGAGGCTTAGCCTCCAAAGACTAAAACTGTTGGCTCTTGGTGGTGGTACCTCTGGAAGAGCCATTGTCTCTGTGATCTTGAAGGTAGTCTGTTACATGGTGATTTTGCCTGAGCCTCTGTGCCTGTGCTCAGTGGCCACACACATTTCTAAAATTTCTATTCAATATTTACCAGTTGGGTTATCTCCTCACCATTGAGTGGGTCCCTTGAAGCTCCGTCACCTGAAGTGTTGCCCATGGTCACATTAGTTAACATGGGGCAAGGGTTTCATAGATATAACTGAGAATGACAACTGACTAGCCTCACCGTTTCAGTCAGTCCCACCATCCCACTAGCTCTCACAAGCTGACGGAGGAGTGCACAGACCCTTGAGGTGTGACAGGAACCCACACATGTGGGATGCTAGAAGATGGAGAACGCACTGGGGCACAGAGCGACAGCTTCTGCCGTCAACCAGAGACGTTAAAAGATGAGTGAAGTGGGACCAGCCTGGGCTGTGCCTCCCTCTGTGTCAAAACAAAACACTAAGGACATTTTTAAAAATATCAATCAATAAGATGCACCCAAGTTCAGTCAAAAGCTAGAGAGATGGCTCAGTAGTTGAGAGCACACACTGCTCTATCAGGAGACCAGAGTCCAGATTTCCAGGACCTACATCAAGTGGCTTACCAAAGCCTATCACTCCAGCTTCAAGGGATCTGATGCTCACTTCTGGCCTCTGTGGGTGGGCACACATACACATGTGCACGTGGGCTTACAAACACACATACACACATGCACATACATATTCACGCACACACAAACACATGCACTCTTGCGCATCCACACACAAATGCACACACACACTGAATTATACCATTCAGTCTAGAGTTCCATAGAGCTTGGGAGATGGCTCAGCATTTGAAAGTGCCTAGCATACAAGCATGAAGACCAGACTCCTGAACCCCAGAAACCCAGTGGCCTTCCTGTATATAACTACAGCCTCTGAAGGCAGACAGGGCATCCAGAGCAAGCTGGAAGGCAAGAAGCAGCCATGCCAGTGAGTTCTAGGTTTGATTGAGAGACTCTGCTCTATGGCCAAAACAGAAGATCCATCGGGGATCCCCAACCTCAGGCCTCCAAGTACCTGCACATTTGTACACACACATGTGCACACACAAGCACACACGTGTGCACATGTACATGTGAAAACTAGGAAAAGAGAATGCTAAGTTCCTTCAGTTCCAAGGACAGCTGTAAAAGGGCCGACTCCCCAGAGTGACTATTTTTTCTAAGTGTAACTATGCAGATAAAGTGCACTTGCACGGAGAAACAATGTATCCTGCTTCACTGGCATGCGCCTCCCACCTGGACCCAGGGCAACAGAACTGATCATTCTAGCTTCCAAAACCTCTGGTGCCCCGGAAGCTCCTCCAAGTCTCCCCCAGTGAACGCAAGAGTCCCTGGCTTCCATTCTCTGGACTTCCCATTTCTCCAGTGACACCATGCCAGCATGGCCAGATCTCTACTTGGAGGTGTTTTCTTCTCCCTTTGTGTTTGCCTTTTAATACCCTTAGAACCAGGAACCAATCCAAGCAATGTTTGCTTCCCACCATGTTAGCACCAAGTTGCCCCTTTCTGAGGCGAGACGTGCACGCGCTGCCTTAATTGTGCAGTTGCTATTGAAACCCAGAGTGAGAGACAAAGCCCTTCATTTGGGAGGAAAACTAACTGTACACAAACAAGAACACATTTCATGGGGAATTAAATTCTCTGGCAGAGAGCTTTATGGCTGCTGCCTTTCTGTCTGACGGTCAGCTTTCTCCCCTTCTTCTCTGGGAGACTTTCTTGGCAAACCAGGAGTGGAGGTCCCCAAGGTCCCTTTACAGCGCCTTCCCTTACACTGAGGCTGCCATTGCTCCAGCCCACCTCGAGCTGTGACCCTGTCAACAGACAGTCCCTTCTTCTCCGCCTCTGAGGAGTGACAGCCCCTCAGTCCCCGGGCCTCTTCTCCTCCCCAGCCCCCAGATTCAAAGGTAAAGGAAAGATTAAGCATGATGAATCACAGGACAGGAGGTAACCTGGGGAAAGAGCTCGGCTCCACTGCAACTGCGAGATTTATTACTGAACGCCGCAAGTAATGAAACCATCCATCTCCCACCGGCTGGAAAAGGAACCAGCGCACATCTGTAAAGGGCAGAGAGAAAATCGGCCTTGTTGGAGCAGTTGGTGGCTGGGACGCTCTGTGATCTTGTTGCCCAGTGGAGGTGCTGCGAACAGACTAGCCCCCTTGTAACTGTTCTGACAGGAGAGAAGATACCTTTGAAAGAGGCACTGTGTCCCTCTCTCTGAATGCCAGACTAGTAAGACAATGGATCCCCAAGAAGTTCAAAATTTCCCCAGGAATCCCATGTACAGTGAAGAAAAAGGCTGCAGCCTGCTTCCAGCCAGAGGAATTTGCCTTTCAGAAAGAGATTCCACACGCTGTTGGCAGGTCACAGGACAGACCTGAGGGCCTGCAGCTGAGACAGTGATGGGCAGGATCATGCTTTAGCCAGGACTGCCGAGCTGTTTAAACCTGACCCTCTATTCAAACCTAATCCTCATGTGAGGGACCCTAAGGTAGAGAACTCTTTTCTCTGCGTTTCACTGTGACCCGCCCCTTCATTTGGAGTATTAGAGATGAATGGCTCAGCCTAGTCTGTCAGGGTTGCCAGGGCCCAGGCTCAGACCTAACACTCTGGTCACATCCTGATATTTGCTCTGATGGAAGAGGGGCACCATCAGCACCCTGACCTGCCAGCTGAGGTGCCATTCTTGACCCCAATATTCACTGAGAACTCAGGTGTTCATAGAATGTTCTCATTTCTGGGCCATCCCAAGAGCCCTGCCCTTGGCCCTGGGCTCTGGGCACATTTCAAAGTTCCCAAGATCTCAAAATATGCCCCACCCCAATCCCAGCCTTTTCAATCTTAGCACACACGTCAATGACAGGAAGCAGGGTACCATCCAACCTGGTCAACTGAGGGTCACTTAATCAGGAAGCAACTCAAGGAGGCTAACCAAGAAACATGAAACAGAACGGGAATGTCACTGAGCCTTGGCCTGCAAGTCCGCTATAACAGGACAGCGAGGGCCTGGACCCTCAGCCGCACTGTCCTGCCCAGCCCAAGCACCCAGGCGATTCCTTAGAGAATCTCTGAGGCCCAGCCATCAACTGGGAAAAGCTCAGTCAGAGGGCGAAGGGCCCAGACAGTGGCACTTAGGAGCCAGCTCCACAGGTGTGGGGCAGAACGCAGAAGGTATCTGTGTTGGATTCGTGCAGCTGCTGTGCTACCACATTCAAATGGACCAGCCTTATCTCTCAGAGCCCTGATGTTTAGAATTGATTTATGGGCTGTGTTCCTCCCGGGGAGAGTCTGTCTCCTAACCTCCTGTAACCTCTAGGGGGTCATGCCCATTCCACAGCTCCTGGACTTATCCCAAAGCCAGCCATGTAACGCTTCTCTTCCCCCCCCCCATCTTAGTTTCTTTTCTGTTGCTGTGATAAAATACCCAGACTTAAGGGAGAAGGGTTTTTACAGCTCACAGTTCAAGGTACCTCAAAGTCCATCACCACAGGGAAACCGCGGCAGCGGGCATTTGGACTGGAGCAGCTGATCAGGAGCAAGAGAGCAATGGATCCTTGCGTTCAGCTCTCTCCTTTCCACCCAATCCAGAGCCCAGCCTATGAAATGCTGCTACCCACATACAGGGCAGGCCTTCCCACCACAATTAAGTTAAGAAAAGCCCGCACAACCACAATGAGGAATAATCTCTAGATCCACAATGAACCATGTGAACTAAGTCTTCGACCATGAAGACACGCATTTACTATATTCAGGAATTCCTCCACCGTGAACATCCTGAGGACTGTCTCTCAGCTACAGACAGGAGCTGGGGGCAGGGAGGCTGAGGAAGGCACCGCTGACAGGAACTGTCATGCTCAAGCACACTGCACCTGTTTACAGACGCGCTTGCTACCAAGCAGGAGTCGCTGGGTGCAGGTCCAGCTGAGCTGCGGTTCTCTGCACATGCCTGAGAGAGATAGTTAATGTGTCCGGACCTCATGTGACCATTCTACTTGGTGGACAGACTTCCTGTAGCCTCAGCCAGCCCCAGGGATATCCCTCCTTCTGACTTCCACTTCTTTGTTAAGGCTTCTGCCCACCCTCTAGCTGGTAGGTCTCGCCTATCCTCCCACTTACCTGTGCTCCAACCCTGAGTATATTCAAAGGTACCACCTCAGCCTGGCGCACACCCAGACAAGACCAGTTCTCCAGCCCAGGGATAACTTTCTAGCTACGATTCCTTTACCTCTCTTCTCCAGCCTCTTGGAAAAGCCCGAGCCTCACAGTGGCCACCATGTCCTCCCCTCAAACCCATCTCCTCTCTGCTGTTCCCTGTAATCCAGCTCCTCCATGCCTATTCACCACCTCAGCCACTCAAGACCTCGGCAGTCCATGCAGAGGCAGGCTGCAAACTTACCTTGTTACAGAGGTCCCCCTAGGGTCTAGCTTTCATCTTCTGATTAATTCTTAAACATTGTAAGAAGGTCTTCTTCCACCACAGTTCCTGGCCTAGCCCCCAGAGCCAGCCATGCACCACCTTCTCACACACACACACACACACACACACACACACACACACACACGTGTGTGCGTATGGATGGATCTCTGCCTCTCTCTCTCTCTCTCTCTCTCTCTCTCTCTCTCTCTCTCAAAAGTGCAAGTCCAATGACATATATAGCCCAGAGTGATTACCCAGCATGCACAAGACCCTGGTTCCATCTCCTGTATTACAGAAAAGAAAAAAAAGTAGCTCTTTGCTGTATCCTATGTCTAGACCGAGCCCTATTTGCTGAAGGAGACAAGAGCATCACAGTACCTAGCTGCAATTCCAGAACTTGGGAGGTGGAGCTGGGAGATACATTGTCTCCATCTCACGCCCTGCAGGCCACTTTCCACACGGTAAGCACAAGCCTCCTGTTAAACCTCCCAATGCCATATGGTCCTGACTCCTTGGCTGGATCACACTGCACCTCACTGCCCACTCTGGCCAGAACTTCTGCTGACTTGCAAAACTTCTACACACCATGCAGGCACGTACTCGGTGTAGTCAGGAACACTGTCCCCTTGATATCCCTGCAGCTCGCTCAGCCACAACCTTCAGAATGGCCTTCCCTGACCGTTATTACTGCGAGCACCATATGCCAGTTATCACTGAATAACAATACATTCACAAGATTTAGCTATTTCAAGGACAGTGGTTTGTCATATAATCCACCTCGCTCAGTTACCTGGTGAGACAAATGCCGATTGTTTTATTCTGGTCTTAATTACTAATATTAACTCTCATATCACACAGCACAAGGCACATAGGAGATAGATCTGTGTCTATAGGCACCTTTACAGAAAAAATTTCAGATTAAAGAGGATGTAGCAGAATCCACAGTGCTTTAGAAGTGGCCTGAGAATCTGTATTGATAAGATAACAAGAGATGGAGAGATGGTTCAGTGGTTAAGAGCACTAGCTGCTCTTCCAGGGGTCCTGAGTTCAATTCCCTGCAACCACATGGTGGCTCACAACCATCTGTGATGAGACCTGATGCCCTCTTCTGTCATGCAGGTGTATATGCACATAGGGTAAGATAGATAGATAGATAGATAGATAGTCATACCACACCAATGCTGGGAGGGGCCGCCACTCCTGAAGTCAGGGTTTGGGGGTGAAACTGTCCAGCTGTGGGGTGAAAGAGCAAACCTAGGCCCAGAGAAGGAAATGACAAGTTCATGTCCAGATGGATGACGATGGTCAGGCAGGCAGTCAAGTAAGCTGCCTCAAAATAAGGAGACTGAGCTGAGCTGAATAGTCAGGCCACTCTCTGCTTGTTGGTCCTTGAGGAACACACAGGTATGGATCATGGGTTGTCGTGGGGCTATGCCATTGTGCTGTCAGGTGAGAAGGAGTCATAGTTTCCTCTGTCTGGTATATCTGGGCTTCCTGATACGATCCCAGTGCACCCCACACTGGTGCGCCCCCTATGGTCTCAGTTTACCCTAACAAATTTGTAAGGTCACTCCCTTACTATTCCCAGGGATAAGTCTCTTACCAGTCTGGTCTGGGTGGGTGGTACCTGGCAGATGATGCAGTTTTGGGGTCCACCCAGAGGCTGCAGTCATTCACCACCCCCATCAAGATGGAGTCCAAAACTCTTTGTAAAATGGAGTCTCCTAGGTCAAGGTCCATCCTGAAAACCCACTGTGTTATACAGTATGCAGTAACTTAGCATAGGGTCCAGCTGCACTTAGCAGTCGCCCTCCTTGTCCTGAAAGGTGAGCTCTGGGGACTTCCTTTACCTACCTGCCAAAAACCTCAAAAGGATGATGCTGGACCACAGGGTAGGTGCATCAGTGCTCCCCGTTGCTCAACAGCTGCTGTCAGGTCCCCTTCTTACTGAAGTTCAGCCAGGTCCCCATATGCTGCTCCTGGCCTCTCCAAACCTCACTGCTGGGGTAGCAACGCCACCCTGTTTGGCTGCAAACATAGCCTCTCAGGTCATTTAGCCGTCTCTTTGCTTCCTGCTTCAATGCATCATGTTAATGAGGTTTTGTCTCCTACCCCGAAGAGAAGAAAATTAAAAACAGCAAACGCTTGTCACATGGCACCAACCCAGGCTTTTGAGGACATTCAAGATGGGAAACATACCTCTCAGAGCCATCTCTTGATAGTCCCTGTCCTTCCAGGTGTCAGCCTCAGGAATGCAGTCCATCTCCTTCCAGACGGGTCTCTCTTCGGCCTGGAGCTCACCAGTTAGGCAAGACTGGCTGGCCAGTGAGCCTCCTGTCTCCACACCTCCAGCTCTGGGGTTTCACATACATGCCACCACACCCAGCTTTCTATGTGGAACTGAAGTCCTCAAGCTTAACTACCTCCTTGTCTCCTCGAAATACTTTTTTTAATAAAAGAGAGATATCCAGTTGGTGGTAGCTGGCCTTTCGGGATCCCCGTGCCTTGGACACCATGAACCTTCCCACACAATGCAAACTCGATGTGCAGGGCTGGGGAGGCACATTTGGTTAGGAAGGGAATGTGGGACCAATAGCCACAGAAGCAAGCCCAGAGTCTGACCTTCCCTGGCACTTATAAGAACACCCTCAGGCCTGCAGTTGTTCCCCACTGCCAGCCTGCAGTGGATCTGGAGCCCCCCCAAGCCAATCAGCAAGTGCCCGGAAGTCCAATCCTCAGAAACTGGAGGCAACAAAGGCTCTAGTGTAAGCCACTAATATTTGAAGGGTTGAGGACTTTGTTATACAGCTGAAGCTGACTGGTACAGAACACATGCCCAGTGAACACTCCCATGTGTCTAGAAACACCCCAGGCACGACCCATAACCCAGCTCCCACTACCTTCCTGCAGCATTCCCATCTTGAGACACGGCCCACTCTCTGCCCTCAACAATCCTTCAGAATGGTCCCCATCTTCCAGCCTGAGCACCAGTCCAGGAGAAGGGGGTTCCTAACCATTAACCCAAGTTTCCATGAGCTCTGCCTGCCTCAGCCCACTTTCCTGCAGACCTAGATATGCTGGGGTCATGGACTCGGGAGGTCATATGTCCATGAAGCACTCAGCCACAGTCTGAGATCCACCCTGCAGAGATTTTTTTTCAATGTAAGACCAGCTTCTGCCTTCATGTAAATCTTCCAGACTGCTTAAGGATGTGAAATCTTTACCTCTGACTACTTCCTCATCCAGGCCCACATGGAGAAGTGAAAGGACTCTTTGGGACTCTTTCTTGTGTGTTCCTTTAGAAGGGACAAGTGTTTGTGTGCCCTTTATTCAGACAATGGGCACAGGAATGTCTGTCTCTCCCTGCGACCAACGCATTCTATCCCATAAAACACCAACTGTTGTCGGGGACACGAGGAACCCATCTCCATGCCTGAAAACTCCAAACAGCCTGGATGCATACAGTCACACTGTCAGTAGGAACAGAAACCATGAAAGTGGGGTAAGCACACCCCACAAGGCATCAGAAAGGGATGCAGAAGAAGAACTCTCTGACTAGAGTGTGGGTGGGGCCTGTGAAGGAGGAGTTTGGAGCATGGAGCAACAGAATGGAAACTGGAAAGCTGCCAACAAAACTATGGGTGAGAGAGCCAGAAGGCACCCGGGACGTTTGTTCAGGACTGGAAGGAGTGAGGCGTCATTAAGCTGACTTGCCTGGGCTTTCAAGAGACAATGGGATTCATTTAATGAGAGAGGCCCCGACACGGCAGAAATCTAAATTAATTCTTTGCTCGGCAGTTCACAGGGGAGGATGAGGAAGAAGTTGTCTTCAGAAATCATACTTTTTCCCCACCAAGGTAAAAATCAGAGAGGAAAGAGAACGGGAGAAAGAGAAGAGATAGAGAAGAAACTGAGATGAGAAAGGGAGACAGGAAACAGTGTCTTCATTCCTGATGTGGAAGTGAACATTTCTCAGGCACAAACAAACTTTCATAACTGGCCCAGCCCTATGCTTCCAGCCCTGGCTGGCTGTTCCCCCAGGACCTGTCCCGGAGTTCTCTGGGGAAAGCTGTTTCTGGGACCCATGAGACTTCTCTCCCTTACTGCTGGCCTCACCCCTCAAACTCTCCACTCAGCTGGCCAACTCCCTGGCTGGGTTTTCTTCTGGTGATTAAAAACACACAAGTCAATCTTTTCCAGATGCCTGTGGTTGCGTTCCTGTGCACTGGGGCTTCTGTTACCAGGCAGAGTAGACTCGAGATGAAATTGAAACCTGCCAACACAGGCAGGTCCGCTTTCAAAGACTCTAACTCATAAAAGGGGGCAGGGGGATTTGCAAGGAGTTCTCAAAACAGCTGGGATGGGCAAATCCCAGCAAGAACCTGGGCTCCTGTGTGTTAGAAAGGAGGATGGGCCTGTCCTGCAGGGATTCTGTCGGTTTGTTGTGATGTGACTTCTCCCAGGGCAGGTTGGGGTGTACACGCCCATCCTATAAGATGGGTGCTTTTATTATCTGTCTTATAAACAATACTTGCTACGCACAGTGCTCTTTTGACCAAAGACAGGAAAGTAATTTTCCAAAAGTGAACCACCAGCCCCTAAGGGTATCAACTCCAGTCCTGAATGGCTCAGCTCCTGATTTCCTGCCTTGACCGGCCTATCCAGGGCCTCCAAAGACAAAGTCTAGGCCAATCCCTCCCACTCCCCTCCCCCAGGTTGTTGCTATGGGCAACATCTTCTCAGGCATGCCTCTCTTGACCTCTGCACTCTGCATCCCCGTCAGCTGGCCTCCAAGGGAACCAAGAGCTTAGATTTCTTCTGTTACAACAGGACTTCAGGCATAAATCTACTCTTCTGAAATTTCATTTCGGCTCTGCATAAACCCAGAGGGAAGCAGCTACACATAGCCACTAGGAAATAGGTGTGTAGCTCAGCCCGTAGAGCACTTGCCTGACATTTGCAAAACCTCTGTCAGCATAACCCCAGCATGGTGGCCCACACCTGTCACCTAGCACTAGAGAGGTGCAGGCATCAGGATTGAGAGTTCAAGATCATCCCCAGACACTTAGCAGGTTTAAGGGCAGCCTTTAGAGAGCTGAGAACCTGTGTGGAAAGAAAGGGGAGAGGGACAGAGAGAAAGAGAGAGAGGGAGGAGGAGGAGGAGGAGGAGGAGGAGGAGGAGGAGGAGAGGTCAGGGAAGGGGGAGGAGGGAGGGGAGAACGGGACCATTCAGAAGGAAGTGTTGTCCACTGTCTGCTGCCTCAGGCGGCCTCCCACCTGCCTCCAGAGCCCCCTCAGTCCTGCCTCAGCTCTGTCTGATTCCCTTGTTCCCATGTCTTTTAGTTCCAGAAACAGAAACCTTCCCTTCCAGAGAGATGCGCTTTATGGATTCTCTGCCTTCCTTTCTTTCGTCTCCTGTTCGTCTCTTCTCCTGGTCATCTCTTCTTAGGTTTTTTTTTTTTTTGGGGGGGGGGGTGAACAAGGGGGTGGGGGAGCATCTTTACCATTGTTCAACCTCTGGGGTCCTTTAAAACCCTAAGTGCACTTCTGAGTTCACTGCAGCTTTGGTGACAGCCCCTGGGTTTCAAGTTGACTGTTCCCCTGGATGTGGCTTCCTAGCCGTCCCTGTTTAAACTGTGACTTCTAGGAGTGACCATTGACCCTCTGGATCACCCAGCCCTCGGATCAAAAATATTAGTAAGAAAATTGCTTCTGGCCAGGGGTGGTGACACATGTCTGAAGTTCCTGAACTTGGCAAAGCCAAGGCGGCCAAGAGGATGGTGAGTTTGAAACCAGGCTGCGAGTGGTGGCTCCTACCTGTCATCCAGTATGAGGAAGCTGAGGTAGAAGAATTGCCTTCAGTTCACAGTTACCCTAGGCTACAGAGAGAAAGACCTTATCCTAAAAGAGAAAAAAAATTTAAAGCAGGTGTGAGAACAGGGCTCAGTTAGAAGACAATTGCCTAGCACACACAGGGCCATAGGTTCAATTCCCAGTGCTGCATAGAACTGGTGCTGTGGAATGTTCCTATAATCCCTGCTGACCACAGCTCAGGGTCATTGACATCTTGGACTACATAGCAAGTCCGAGGCTAGGTTGAGTTACGGGAGACCCGGCTTTTTAAAAGAAACAAACAACAATAACAAAAACAAAACTGGAAAGAGAAAGAAAAACCTTATCTCAGAAAGATACCTCTGTACTGTCGCGTGGAGACTTTTTGTCTGTTTTCTCTATCCAGCACCATGTGACAGCGACCACACAGCCTTTACGTTGGATCAGGGGTTTTAACAGACAGGTGTACGGGAGGATGCATACAGATGTGAGCACAACACCCGTGAATACAGCCGACAAGAGCACTGGCTCTACAAACCCATCCCCCACACACACCAACGCAGTGCCTGGGACCCCTCCCCTCCCAGAAAAAAAAGGGGGGCCGGTTCAATGAGTTTTTACAAACGTGTCCACCTGGATAAACAACCACCCCCTTTGAGACAGAGCCTTTCCTGTGGGGCTAGTTTTTACTACTCCTTTTTAGGTTAGGTGATTTTAATCAGCCCACGGCCTGTGCAAAGAGTTTGAAACTTTGTGAAGATTTCTTTTGAAATCTTTTGAAACAAAAAGAACTGTGTTTGGGTGTTTTGTTTTTTAAGGAAGATCAGCTAGATGGATGGCTCAGTGGGTAAAGGTGCTTACAGTTCTCTCAGTATTCATAAACTAAGTTCACTCTCCAGGACCTACGTGGTAGAAAGAGAAAACCAACCCCCAAAAGTTATCCTCTGCTTCCATATGTGTGCCATGGTCTGTGTGCACACACTAATTAAATCCACATCATTTTTAAGAAATTTCAAAACCTGGGGAGGGCATGCTGGAGAGATGGCTCAGCCCCTGAGTTCGGATCCCCTGCACCTAGGTAAAGAAGCCAGGCATGGTATCGAATGCCTGTAATCCCAGCCCTGGAGAGTCAGAGGCAAGAGGATCCCTGGGGCCTGGGGCCAGGGTAAGTGCCACGTTCCGTATCAAAAAATAGGGTGGAGAGCAAGAGGAAGACACCTCATGTTAAGCTCTGACCTCCACTTAGGCATGTGCCGAAACACACATGTGCACACACACGTACCCAGCTGGTTTTCTCCAATCCACCGTTGACCACGCTTTCATCTCTGATTGGGTTGCCATGTTGTCAGGCCGTTTTGTGCCTGTCCCCACTCTCCTGCCTCCAACACATGGTCAGTTTGTAGCAGGCAGGGCCCTAATCCTTTCACTCTCAGCACCCCTGGGTAGACAGTCCTCAGTGGGCAACATCACCCCTTGCTGACTCTAGCTGAATGGACTCACCCTCCTTGGGTCCCCGGAGTCCACAGGGATGGATACATGATTGGAGGACCTTTGTTCTCAAGCTTCTCTCGGTGGTGGTGCAAAGAAAGATGTTTAGGTTGCCCTTCCTTCCTGGGCCCCCAACACCTATTGGCCTTTCTGTTGTGGGCTTGAAATATGCTAATTGCTGACAACAGGGGAAGGAGCTGAGAGACAGAAAGTCGATGGCTTCAGTCAGGTCAGAGGGCATGGATGCAGTGAGATCTCAGGACAGGATGTCATTGCGCTCTTCAGGCTGACAAGGGCTCTGAAATCCAATCCAGAACACTTCCCAGGGAACAATAGCTAGGGCTACTGTCCATGTTGCGTCTTTGTCACAGAGCTAGCCAACAGTCCCTGCTGAGGGACAGACAGGTAAGTTTAACATAGGAATACTCTGGGTCTCCTCTTATCCCATAAACTTAGCCTTGGAGGACTGCACCGTGCACCTGCTAAGGAGGGAAGGCCAGATGCCACACTGCCATACAAGTGAGAAAATGCCATCCTGCCTAGCTGGGCGCAACCAGAACTGGGTGTGAATGGGAGCCAGCCCCTCTGCCAGCCTCCACGACTGTCCCTTGCAGGATACTGGCTTCTCTATGTTTGTGTGGGCCAGGCATTCCCTGCCCTCTCTCTTCCCTGTGTGTGCCCTAACCCCCACCCCACCCCCATCCCCTGCCTTGTTCCAGGCGTTACAAATAACAAACTGAGAGGACTGCCCTAATACACCCTTCTGCCTCAAAGGAAATGCCTCCCCTTGATACTAAACATTGTCAAGCCAAGCATATCAGCCTCTTGAGGAGGGAAAGAACAAGACTGAGCTTCTTGCAAGTGCAGCCCCTCTGTTTAGGACCACTGTTTTCATTTCTATGGTTACCTCAGAGTTGCTGGCCACTGGCTTCCTATTTACCCTGGTGATGGAGCTTCCTTTCAATAGAAGTGGCTTGGCGACAACCAAAACAGACATATCTAAAGAAAAAAATACCCAGTAAGCCACCATCCAAGGGATGAGTGGACACGGGGAAAGAAGAAAGGAGACCAGAGAATATTTTCATTTGACGAACAGTGAGCTGTGGTTGGAAGTGTGGACCCCAGATGCAACCCAGAGACTGCAAGCCCCACCCCCACACCCCCACACCCTCGCACATGACCACCAAGTCCGGTCTCCTAACTGAGCCCCAGCCTTCTGGGCTAGGAAATGGGAGCTGCTCTCGTGGGCTCCCAGGCCGACAGATGAGGTGGCGGTACGAACCATCAGCCGGGAAGCATCCACAGGAGGATCACCACAGAGCAAGTAGGAAGAACACCCTACAACTAGGGTATAGGTTGCTAAGAAAGCAGAACTGCTCACAGTCTGGGAAGATGATCCCCGGAAGCCACCAGGCTTGGAACATATGGCCCAAGGTTGAAATAAGCCTGGGAAGCCATGGTTGCTTAGAGAGCTGGAAAGAGGAGACGAGGTCTAGAGAGGGAGGGAAGAAGAGATTGGGTTGCTAAGCAATACATCCTGAAGTTGGAATTGGCAGAATGGGTCTGGGAACCAGGACATCTGTAAAATCACATCCCCTGTGTTGCTCCAGTGTTACCAGTAAGCAACTGGCTCTGAGACCCTGGGACTTGGAATTTGGGAAGGTTAAAAATGAGCAGAGGGAGCCGGCTGGAGTGGAAGAATCTTGCCGAGGAAAAGACACAGCAGCAGGCAGAAGTTCAAAACAGCCTTCTCGTAGACCAGCACCTTGCTTGGTCCTGTATATGGGTCAGGCTTTCTTACACACAAATGGTAATTCTACCTCTGTGTTAGATCACTGGTGTTGAATTTTCTACATCTTAGCACACAAAAGAATCCCAGCTTCCAGAACGCAGAGCATGTGGGCATAATTAGTCTCCTGTTTACAGACAGGGAAAACTGGGCCCCAACTCCAGCTATTTTATACTCTGGGTTTCGGTGCAGTTGCCTTCTTTCTCCCAGATACCCGGACCTTAGTCTCTCCCAGCCAATGAAAACAGAAAAAGAGGCAATAGTGTACTCGATTGGCTATATTGTAACCACAAGGCAAACTGGGAGATGTAGTCTTTGATACAGTAGAGGTCGCTGGTTTTCCCAACTGACACATGAAGGAGGGACACTGGGGACACCCAGAAGAACTGAGAAGCCCAGCCACCAGTGGGAAAGATGCCCTTAAGTCCCACACCAGTGTGACAGGGCATGTTAACTAGGCTGGCTGGGTAAGACAGAGCCTGGCTCTGGTGGGATCAGGGTTCTATGGATGGAAAGGGGTTAGGGCCCCAAGTAGCCATGGGGTCACCATCCACAAACATACATCCAGCTGGTCCCTGCCACCCTGGGCACCTGAGGCAGTACAGACCTGAGGAGACACTGGGCAGCCATTCAGAGTGTGACTGGAGGCTCCAGCCTCGGCAGGAAGTGCTGATCTGGGCTCTGGTGCCGACTACTGCCTGCTAAAAATACACCTCTCCTCTCTCCACAGGTGCAGCCATCAGGGGACCAGGCTGTTTTTAGCACTGGGCAAGCAGGAGACAACTGACTTCTAGATTCACAACCTGTCTGGCTGCGTAGGAATATGTTTCCAGGAGGGCCACTCGTGAACAGCAGGCCAATCAGAGGAGGCACCATAGCATATAGCTGAAGCCCTTGTCAGATGGCCCAAGATGCCCAGAGGAAGAGACACTGGTCACTCAGACAGGAGGAGCTATGACAGCAGCCCTGGGGAGGGTATGAGACAAAACCACTCAAGAGGAGTTAGAGAACAGATAAGAAGAGATGGGGGGTGGGGGGTTCCTGGAGACAGTGCAGTGGAGAGGCACTCATGGGTCCTGAGAGATTTCATTCGTTCATTAGTTCATCCATTCAACAGATACTTACTGAGCCCTACTATATGCCAAGGTGGGGTGTCAGAAGCTAGCACCATCTCTGCCCTGGTCCACTATCAGTTGGATATTCAGGAACCACATACAGAGTTAGCACCTGCCTTGGGCATAGGACAGCACAGGGAGGTTCATCCCTCCCTTCCTGGAGCTGAAACTGTAATGGGAAGGGAAGAAAGGGGGTCAATATCCCTCTGCAAGAGCAGATGAATGAAGAAATAATCACAAGAGTTGACCGCACTAGAGACCTTCCTGTCCCTCAGTCTCCAAGTCTGCCTTTGGGGCAAGAGAAGCTGCCTGACACACCAGTGCAACTTTGTAGCATTAGTGAGCTCCACCGGTGGAGAGACAGGCCCAGCAGGCAGCTCTGAGGCGGCACCTGCCAGAGTACTGAGTAATCAAGTGATTACACAGGTGAAGGAGGGCGGCTGAGGAGTAGGAACCTAGAATTTGGAGTTGAACATGGTGGATGTCAGGAGCCAACAGGAACAAACGATCCACACTTAAGGAGTGTCTAAATCAGCAGCTTGGTTCGGTTAGGAGAGGCTAGAACCCTGGGAATTGGGTCCATTTGTGACCTTTCCGGGATTTGGCACCAGATGTATGTGAGGGGGCACAGGAATGAAATTGTCAATATGGTATGGTTAAGTGGAAGGTTTCTGTTGTGTATGCATAAGAGAGAAAATATCCAGAGATATCTGGAGAGTCCAGATCAAAGAGAAAAGAAAGCCGACTGAACATGGCCAAGGATATCGGCAAGATGGAGGGAGAGCAGCGGTGGGGGTTGGGGCAATATCAACAGAACATAGTAGAGAGCTAGAAGGTAGAAAGGGGGGATAGAAGAGCAGGAGGGGTGGGGGGAGGAGAAGCCTTGCTTTGCCTCTATAAAGAGAACAAATGGGTACCAGGAAGGAAGGAAGCCTGAGGAGGCAAGGGGAACTTTGACTGTACCTGTGTGAGGAGGGAGCCAACCCAGAGGAGGCAGCACAGGCTTTGATAGCAACCACAGGTGTCAGGGAGTAGAAAGCCCTAGATCCTTCAGCCAGAGGGGAGGGAAATGACTCACTGGGCAGATGGGAACTGGTTTCAAGCATTCCAGAGGAGTGGTGGCTTTTATCTGACTGCCAGAAATCCTCCTGCAGTCCTGTTTGAGCCCATTTCTAGACATATATATGGACAGCCTGTGGACCCTAACAGCGACTTCCTTACCTGGAAGCGCTTTCTTTGTCCCCTCAGAGTGTAAGCCTACCTAACAGGGTTGTGTATGCACCGCAGCTTTGCTGTAAGTTTGAGAACAGAGAGAGGCATGCACGGGGCCTTTGGCTTAAGCTTAAGCTTGACTTTGGAGGTTGTGTGAGATTCGGCATAAAGTTTAAGGTGGGTTTTATTTATTTATTTATTTGTATTTCTGCAAAGCACATCATGGATTTTGGTGGGGCACGTTGTGAACTTGTACCCTAAGTCAGGGAGTGTGACCCTTGTCATGCTGCGTCCTCCTACGCATGGGCAAACATGAGCATCTGTGTATACATAGTGTTGTCTTCAGCCTCTCTCAGTATAGTTTTTGGTTTTAGCGCATAAGCCTGTCGCTCCTTGGAAATATCCCATCAGTGTGTGTTTGCGTGTGTATGTGTGTGTGCGTGTTGATTCTCTATTCCACAGTTTTACTGAATTTATTTCTTAGCTGCAATAGATTTGTTTGTTCTAATAAATGGAACAAAGGCTTTCTGTGTATAAAATCACATCAGCAAAGAACACTTTCACTTCTTCCTTCCCATTCTGCATGTCTGAGATTCCTTGTTCTTGCCTATTTGCTTAGGCTAGGATGTCCAGGACTGTATTAAATAAAAGTAGGACCTCGCTAGTTTGGGGGGTTTTTTGTTTGTTTGTTTTTTGTTTTCTTCCCCTGGTAGATTCCTTACCTTCACTCAAATCTCAAATAAAACACTGTCTCTTTGCAGAGGGCCATCTCCAAAACCCCAGTCCTTCCCCCTTCACTGACCCATCCATATAGTTCATTTCATACTTTAGGCGATCAGACCATGGACACTCATTTAACGGCTCACTTGCTGTCTCTACCTGCATGTGGATTCCATGCACACTGTGTCTGTCATTCCTGCATACCCCAAGCACAGAGTCTCCCTGGTATATGTTGATTGAATAAGAGTGAGACCAGGGCCCTGGCAGATGGAGGCTCTCAGGCCCCTGGCAAAGCTTCCTGCTCCCTAGATTTGCTTTTTTGCCTCCCTACGAAAGGTCTCTTCCAACCGAGCCGATCCCTCACCATGTTCTGCAGTAGTCCAGCAAGAGTTTTAGACGGTGTTACTATGGCCAGAATGCAAACTAGGAGGTGTCCCCTTTAAACCCTGCCCAAGTTCAGAAGAG
>JADRCH010000158.1:2878505-2926951 GCA_019843965.1 Rhynchomys soricoides
GCTGAGTCACATACCCAGAGCTGGAGATGGGGTCCTAAGTAGAACATGCCAGAGAGGGCAACTTTAGGGAGTGGGGTTATTTTGGCTCTCGGTTGAATCCATTGGCAAACAAAGTCTGTTTATAGCACAGCAGCCAGAGGAAAAAGGGAAAGACAGGGGAGAGGGAGAGAGGGAGAGAATATGCCTGTGGCTCTAGGTTGCAACCCCCTTTTAAGGGACAAAGAGTTCACTTCAGCCCAGAGGTAAAGGCAGCCAGATCTGTTCGAGTTCCAAGTGCAGTCAGGAAACAGAGAGGGACTGAGTATTTCCTTTCCTCTTTTGCTCCAGGTTGGTAATCTATGGGATGGAGCCACAGTGGTCTGAGTGCCCCTCCTCCTTAGCTGCTCATCGCAGGAAAGGTCCTCAGGACACACCTGAGGGGCTTTACTAACCCCAAGGCCATTGGGAGTCAAGAGAAAGCATCACAGCCCAGGGCTATCCCACCAGAGGCACCGGGGATGGAAATCTGCAAGAGAGCATTTTCCCAGAGAAACAACCGGATTAAGCAGGTACTGGGAAGACTTCCCTCCTACCTCCAACACCTCCACCGCCCACTGCCACCTCACACATGCTCTCTTCTGACTGTTTTCATTTGTGAACTTGCAACACTGCCCTTGTCTTTACTAATTCATTCTCTCTCCCCACCGTCAGCCCGCGCGCGTGCGTGCGCGCGCGCGCGCGCGCGCGCGCGTGTGTGTGTGTGTGTGTGTGTTATGCAGATCTATGTGTGTAATACGTGTGTGCTGTGTGTGCTGTGTGTGCTGTGTGTGTGAGTATGGCACTCCCAGGAGCACACTCAGGCCAGAAGAGAATGTCAGGTATCCTGAATCGTCACTCTGCTTTATCCCCTTGAGAAAGGGTCTGTGGCTGGATTCAGAGCCAGGCAAGCAGCCAGGAAACCCATCGGTCCTCCTGTCTCCACCCTCACAGCCCTGGGGTTATGGCACCCACGCAGCCACACCCAGCTTCTTACGCAGGTGCTGGGATCTTTGTTCATGTGTAGCTAGGGTTCTGGACCACAGAGCCACTTCCCCACCCCCACCCCCAACTTATACTGAAACTTAAGATCATGACAATGTAAGCTGAAAACCCTCTATGTTCCTGTTTATGAGCACCCAGTATTATATACCTACTGTGTAGAGGCCAGAGCTAAAGCAAAATTCATACCAGAGCTACAGACAGCAAAACTCCAGCTGCTGGGCTCCCCCTCATCCCACTGAGAGATAGGTCTCTGACCCCCTCAACCCTCCACTGCCTTCTAGGTATCACCTCCTTAGCAGCCTCTAAACTAGACTTTCAAGGCTGAGAATCAAAATATTTAACCACGGGCTCTGGCCCATCACACCAGATGTTGGCTGTAAGCAGGCAAAGCTGTCTCTGGGCCAAAGGTGGAGCTGGCTGGTCAGTCACATGACAGCACGTGGCCAGCAGTGTGCTAGCATCCATTCCACAATGAAGTTTCCCCAGGAGGGTACTGCGGGGAGGCAGTGTGAGTCAGTGAGCAAAGCAGCCAGCAGGATTTCAAATCAGGGTCTCTGAGTAACCCATATCATGTTCATTAACAGGGCTCGGCCAGTGACATGGTTCCCTCAGACCCAGACACTTGCTGCCAAACCTGACAACTTGAGTTTGATCCCTGGGACCTATGTGCCAGAAGGAGAAAATGGACTTATGAAAGTTGACCTCTAATCTCACACACACACACACACACACACACACACACACACCATGACATGTGTATTCATGTGTGTGTGCGCACGCGCGGGCGTGCAGGTGTGGAGCGTGCGCGTGCACACACACACACATGCACTCACAAATAAAGAAACAAACAAGAGAGTATTTGAAGTTCTAGGTAGGCCTTTGTAAGCCAGACACCATTTAATGCATGACTGTAGATGCTGGAGACAGACACCATGCCCATTTGAAAGCAAGGTTCATGGTGACCCAGAGCTGGTGAGGGGCAGCTTGGAGTTCTAGAACTTTGGATTCATTCCTAAAATACTGGGGTCCAGCTCATTTTTGCCATCTCTTCTATTTGGAACTGTCACCCACCGGATAATCATTCATTTGCCAAGTATGTATGGATTGAGGTATGGTAGATGACATTCTGGACAGTAAACTATCATGGGGATGGACATGGCCTCTACCTTCGACAGCTGGTGTCAGATGGAGCATGGGGTGGGGAACACAACCAGTGGCCATAAATAAAAACCACAGTGGCCACAAAATAAAAACAAAATCTTAGCCAGATATGATGGCATGAGCCATTATTCCTAGCATTCCTGAAGCAGAGGCAGGTGGATTTCTGTGAGTTCAAGACCAGCCTGGTTTATGTAGAGAGTTCTAGACCAACCAGAGTCGGGGGGAAATGTCAGATGTTGGCATATTATGGCCAGGAAGTGTCTATCAATAAAACATACAGGGAAGAGACTTGGGGAGGTGACATCTGGGTTGAATCCTGGGGTGACAGAGAGCGGAACTTCTAGAGAGGCTTTGGAGCAAGTGCAAAGGCCCCGAACCAGAAAAGGGCTTGAGAAACAAAGCAAAAAAAACCCCAAAAAACAAAAAACAAAACAAAACAAAAAAACACTCCTGTGGCTCTGTTAATGGGAGCAAGCTGAGAGCGATTATAGAATTACTGTTAATTTTCTTAGATGCCATAATGGCGGGAAGACCTTCTGGGAAAGCAGCATACTCCTCAGGGATGCCCACTCCAGTCCTGAGGGGCAAGGGTGGCACCATGTCTGCAGCCTCCTGCCAAGGGGCCCAACAACATATACAAGCCCATGTGATAAACCTAATCAACTATGGCCCCAGGGGAGGGGTCAACTGCATCCACTGTGCAATCCTTCCAGTGTTGCTATGTGATAACTTCATTGTAAAAAAGAGAACCTTGGGGAGACAGGTCAGCTGGTAAAGTACGTGTCACACAACATGTATCCCTGCGTTCAGATGGCTGGTCAATCTTGCAAAACCCGTGAGTGCCGGGTTCAGTGTGAGATGCCGTATCAGAAAACAAAGTGGCCGTTTACTAGAGAAGACAGAGGTAAGAGACTAATGTCAGGCTTCCTCCTGGATCATTCCCCCCCCCCCCCCCACGCAGTCCTGGAGTTGAAGGTATGTAGTCATCTTTGGCTTTTTATATCAATTCTAGGGATTGAACTCAGGTCCTCTTGCTTGCAAGGAAAGCACTCTCCCAACCAAGCCACCTCCCTAACCCGTCTTCATTCTTTTTTTTATTATTATTATTGTTTTTTCATATTTTATTTACATTTCAAATGTTTCAGATCTCCCTTTTGGAACCTCCCCATTCCCTCCGCCTTCCCCCTGCCAATATGGGGATATTCTCCAACCCACCCTCCCACCCATCCACCCACTCTCGTCTTTCCTCCTTGTCATTCTCCTATACTGGGGGATCTAACACCTTCAGGCCTCTCCTCCCCCTGACGGATAACAAGACCCTCCTCTGCCGCATTTGTGGCCAGCACCATGGGTCTCTCCATGTGTATTCTTTAGTTGGTGGATCAGTCTCCAGAAGTATCGGGGGTCAGGCCAGTTGCCATAGTTGCTACCTCCCTGGGGCTGCACACTCCCTCAGCCTCTTCAGTCCTTTCTCCAAGCCCTCCATTTGGGACGTCACACTCAGAACTACTGTTGCTGCGAAGTGACTCTTGGGTATTTCAAACTTTTGGGCTAATAACCTCTTAACAGTGAGTACATACCATGTTCATTCTTTTTTGACTGCGTTACCTCGCTCAGGATGATATTTTCAAGATCCATCCATTTGTCTAAGAATTTCATGAAGTCATTGTTTTTAATAGCTGAGTAGTATTCGATTGTGTAAATGTACCACATTTTCTGTATCCATTCTTCTGTGGAGGGACATCTGGGTTGTTTCCAGCTTCTGGCTATTATAAATATGGCTGCTATGAACATAGTGGAACATGTGTCTTTATTACATGTTGGAGCATCCTCTGGGTATATGCCCAGGAGTGGAATAGCTGGGTCCTCAGGTAGTATTATGTTCATTTTTCTGAGGGTCTGCCAAACTGATTTCCAGAGAGGTTGTATCAACTTGCATTCCCACCAGCAATGAAGGAGTGTTCCTCTTTCTCCACATCCTCACCAACATCTGCTATCACCGGAGTTTTTGATCTTAGCCCTTCTGACTGGTGTGAGGTGAAATCTCAGGGTTGTTTTGATTTGCATTTCCCTGATGACTAAGGATGCTGAACATTTCTTTAGGTGCTTCTCAGCCATTCGAGTTTCCTCAGTTGAGAATTCTCTGTTTAGCTCACTTCCCCATTTTTTGATAGGGTTATTTGGATCTCTGGCGTCTAGCTTCTTGAGTTCTTTGTATACTTTGGATATTAGCCCTCTATCAGATGTAGGATTGGTAAAGATCTTTTCCCAATCTGTAGGTTGCCGTTTTGCACTATTCACAGTGTCCTTTGCCTTACAGAAGCTTTGTAATTTTATGAGGTCCCATCTGTCAATTCTTGATCTTAGAGCACAAGCCATTGGTGTTCTGTTCAGGAACAATTCCCCTGTGCCCAAGTGTTCGAGATTCTTCCCCACTTTCTCTTCTATTAGATTCAGTGTATCTGGTTTTATGTGAAGGTCCTTGATCCACTTGGACTTGAGCTTTGTACAGGGTGATAGGAATGGATCAATTCGCAATCTTCTACATGTAAATGGGAAAACTGAGTGGGTGAAGGGTGGCAGAGTCAGCAAAGGAACCACCTGCCAGACAGTGGCTGAGCTGACTACAGGTAGCTAGACTCTCTCAACCTTAGAGCAGCTCGAGCCACTGCCCACCATCTGTTGATCACAATCTATGAACTATATAATCAAGGCTCAGAAGTGATTTTTCTGGAATTCGATCATAAAACTAGATATGCTGTCCCAGAGAAAGCCCTAGATCCAACAGCACTTACAAAGAAATGGACTGTACTTTTCTCCTCAAGAAAACAAAGGTTCCAGGGCTGGAAAGATGGCTCAGAAGTTAAGAACACACAGCATACACTGCTTTGCAGAGGACCAAAGTCGGGTTCCCAGCACCCATGGCAGGTTGCTTGTAACTGCTTCTATCTCCAGTTCCAGGAGACCTGATGCTACGTTCAGGAGGATCTAACGCCCTCTTCTGGCTGCTGAGGGCATTGCACACATCTGCACATACCCATACACAGACACACAGAAATATGTGTAGATAATTTTTTAAAAAACAACAATGACAACTTGAAAAGAAAAGTCCCTTAGCCAGGCAGTGGTGGTGCATGCCTTTAATCTTAGCACTTGGGAGGCAGAGGCAGGCGGATTTCTGAGTTTGAGGCTAGCCTGGTCTACAGAGTGAGTTCCAGGACAGCCAGGGCTACACAGAGAAACCCTGTCTCAAAAAACGAAAAAAAAAAAAAAAAAAGTCCCTTTGTTCTACATAATTCACAGAGAAACCTCTGCTCTGCCCAGGGCCTCGTGGTGGCTATTTTCATTGTCAACTTCACCTGTCCTCACATGTCGATGTACCCTCATATACCAGAGCCACACAGTTGACGCAGATCCACTTAAACTGACCAATGATATAACATCAAACAACAAGTCCGATTGTCACCATGACCTGTGGCCTTTGAAGAGTGCCTTAACTGGGGACTGCCCCACTCTTTCCCTGGTAAGAATTCACAGTAAACACCATCACTCTTTGAGATCGCTTGTGGCAATTACAGTGGTTTATAATTCTCCTCCTTCTCAAACTAGACCTTGATTCCTAAATGTGCACTTTTAGGCGTCAGGCGTTAGAATAAATTAGACTATACAATTACATGTAATTAAGGGAGGGAAGGCAGTGGTGATGCAAAGATAGCTGTGTTTTGCTGAAGTAAAGCCTGTCCGTGACCGAGTGCTGGCCCAGAGAGGCCACATGAAATACAATTAGTGTTCTGTTTTAATGGGGGCTTCTGGAGCCACTCTCATTATCACAGTATCTGAAGATATATAAACAGCTTCTCGCTAATACCAGGGTATTTCTCCTGACAAGACAGCTTGGCTTCTGTCTAACTAAGACTTCAGCAGAATTAACCACAAATTCATATTGTTGTGCAAGATACCGGAATTTGTATTTTTTTAAAAACCCTGAAAAGCCAATCTCCACTCAGGAGCCGGGAAGCTTGATCTCCGCCCTGGAGAAGCGAGTCACAGCCAAGCTTGCGTGCCTTATTAAAGCCACCTGTGCCCCAGAACTCGGGGTCTCAGCCAGAGCCCCCAGCCTGCAGCCATGTCCCTACGGTTAGAGTTTCTCCTTTACACGCCAATTTGTTTGAGACATGTTAAAAGGTTGTCTTTTATAACCCTCGTAAAATACCATCGACTTCGCCCAGATGCAGCCAAAAAAGAGGCTTAGACAATCTGACTCGTTTCAACCTGTGGGCCAGGATGCAGAAAGGCTCAGAGGCATTGGAATTCCCACCCTTGTCAGGGAAATAACAATGCTAAGAACCCCATTGGGTAAGCAGGACCCACGATGTCCTACCTAGCAATCCACCAAGGCGCTGCCACAGAGGAAAAGCAAGGTATGGGGGTGTCAGGACAAAGGTTCTCAAGGTTAAACCAACAATGGGGGGTGAGCCTGGGAGTCTGGGGCTGGGACGGCTCGACGGTTGTCCAGTTGGGGCATTTTCGAGAAGGGTATTATCAGAGGCACAGGGGACACAGAAGAAAGGCTGGCCTGGACCCTGTGTCTAGAAGGCAGGATCTGGAGACTCAGGTCCCAGGGACTCTGTGTAGCCCACCCAGGCCAGAGCTGAAACTGAGGAAGAGACCATGACTCCCCAGGCTGGGAGATAGCTGAGCCTGAAGCCCCTGGCATCTATAGATAGACACAGAAGCTTTTGAGTGGGGCCAGCCATTATCATCTGCCTGAAAGGAGCCCAGGCATCAGACTGAGGCCCGGACCAGCAGCGTTAGGTGTGCAGTAGGAATTAGAGGGGATCCATTTGTCTTAATTGATGAGTGATTCCCTGAATCTCTCTCTCTGTCTCTGTCTCTGTCTCTCTGTCTCTCTCTCTCTGTCACACACACACACACACACACACACACACATACACACACACACCCATAAGCTCTGTTCCCTCCACAGTAAAGAATGAGAAGGGGTCAGGTGCTGGTGTTACCATCACTTTGCATTTCCATTGCAGAAAAGAAAGAAATTTAAGAGAAATCACATGATGCCAACCTCCTCCAGCACTCAGTCCTAACTGGGAGACTTTGAACTGCCCTCTTTCCTGGAATTTCTGGTGGGCACACCCATCTGGGGGAGAGCCCCGTCAGAAGTGCAAGGGTGTGGTCGTACTGTTTTCTGATGTAAATCCCCGACTTCTAGAGCATTCTCCAGAACCTCAAAGCAAACAGGGCACAGGATTCCATTCCCTAGCCTCCCTTCCTCTCCTGCCCCAGACCCCCTATGGGACACTGGGGGCCTGCTAGAAAATCACTGCTGAAATAAGGTACCTGGCTCTAAGCCAGGTGAAGCCTCACTCCTGTGGGCTGTGGACAAGACCCTGACATCTCTGACATGTTTTCCAAAGAATATGAATGTACACTTCATGTGATGACCAGGTGCAGAAGCTCTTCATTGGGCCACAGAACCTGCTGGATCAGTGCTTCCTGGGAGGAGAAGCCCAAGCCAGGAAGAGTAAAACACATAAAATTCCATGTTGCAGAAAAAGAGGATACAAAAAGACCACATGTATACTTCATTGTTGCTTTGTGTGCCTCTGAGACAGTATCACTCTATAGCAAGTTTGACTTTGGGCAATCCTCCTGCCTCAGCCTTCCCAGTGCTGGCATCACAGGTGTGAGCCACCAGAATACTGTCTGAGTTGATCATATAAAGATATTTAGTCAATTAAATGTCTGGGATGTCAAAACTGATTATGCCTGCTTTTCTACCTGTTTCCTTGGTTTATTTTCTAAGATTTTCCCTTTTGTTTGTTTGTTTGTTTGTTTTTTTAATAGGGTCTCCTAAACCTTCAATTGGTCTTAGACTCTCTGTGTAGATAAGGGTGACCTTGAATTTTTGATTTGCCTGTCTTTGTCTCCCAAGAGCTGGGATTGCAGGTGTGCACTACCACACTACATTTGTTTATTTGTTTATTTATTTATACTTTCTAACATGGTCCCTTCCAGACCCATGCATCCCCTGGAAGAAAGGGGGGCATGCATTTGAGGGGGAGTCGTGAAAGTGAATACTCAAGCCACGACTGCACACTGGCCAAAGGCAGGGCTTGCTCTGGCTTAGAAAAGCAAGTTCAGGATTAGTACAAAGATAGTAAGGGCAGAGTCTAGAGCCCCCAGTGCAGTCAAGACAATCCGTTTGAATTTAGATAAACAGTAAGGATGTGATTTTAGTGCATCTCCATGGGTGCCCTGTGATTTTAGTGCATCTCCATGGGTGCCCTGTGATTTTTACTTGGTGAACTTGACAATGCTATTCATCAGGAAACTAGAAGAATCCCACCAAGGGAAGGATGATCTTGAAAATAAGCACAGCCTGGGGTTTCAGATATAACCAAGCTTCATGGGTTCAGATCTTGATCCAACTGTCTGACCTTGGGCCAATAACTTAACCGCTCTGTCTTGCTTTCAATATCTATAAATGGATGAACACAATGGAAGACTTTCAGGGTTACATTCCCATCCGAGGCTAGCGCTGCTCCACCGCAGGGTCGATTCACCCCTAGCACACCAGCGGTACTTTCTGAAGCTACTGGTAGGTTCTGGGGAGGTTCTTCACCCACCCCTGGCAGCCAGGGCCCCCTCAAGCTTCTGGTGGCTTCGGGGACGGCAGAAACCGCGCAGACAGCACCACCTGGAGTCGAGTTTTCCTTTTACCAAGGGAACCGGCCTCCCCTTTCTTTCCCATTCCCGGCCCATGTCTGGGCAACGCTTCTGCTTTCGCTTGAGCTCAAGTTAATTTCTCAGAGAGCGTCGGAGGCGCGTGGGAAGGTCCCGGGCGCGTGGGCAGTTCCTCCCGAGATCTAGCTTGGGGATCAGCCCGAGCCGACGTCTCCAATGGCAAGTGTGTGCGTGTGTGTTTAGAGGCGAGCGCGGGGCTTTCAGCAAAGGCTGCCGGGTGTTTGCAAACCAGGGCGAGCCCCTGTGAAAGCAGATAAAAGAAAACATTTATTAACGTGTCATTACGAGGGGCAGCGCCGGGCCGGGGCTGTCGCACGCCTCAGGGAACACTTGGCTCCTCGCTGCTGGGAGGGAGGAGGACGGAAAAAGCGGAAAGAGGCTGGATTCTCTGCGCGCCAGCCCGGGGGCCTGAGCCATGGCCCTCGCGACTTCGCGCCGGTGTCTGGTGGACTAAGAGATGCGCCCCCGGTCCGAGTGGCACACACGCGCGCACACACGCACGCGCGATCCCGGCTCGGCGGCAGCTCCCTGCTCAGCGCACATCAGCCTCAACTCCGCGCCCAGGGCGAGCGGGAGCGGGTGCGGGTGAGTGCGCCCCGGGCCCGCGAGGGTGCGCGCTCGGCGGCGGGAGCGCGGCCGGCCACCGGCTCGGCAGGCAGCAGGCCGGGAGGCGCTGGGACTTCGGGCCGGAGCGCGGGGCGTCCGCGGAGGCGGAGGTGAGGAGCGATGGCTGACTCGCCGGGTCCCCGGCGGGGCGGGAGGCGGCCGGGTCCTGGGTCCTGGCGCGCGCGGAGGCCGGGGCGGGCGGGGCGGAGCAGAAGCCGGGATGCCGCGGCGGCGGCTGGAGCAGCGGCAAGGCAGAGTCCCCTACGCCCCGCGGCCCGGCCCGGCTGCGGCAGAGGCGCGGTGAGGCCGCGGGGGCTGCGCGGTGAGCGGGGCCGGGCCCGGATCACGGATCCCAGGGCGAGCACAGCTCAGGTGAGCCCAGCCGGTCCCCGCTGCCCGGCTCCGAGAGGGTGGCACCCGGAGGCTTCGGCAGCGGCCGGCCTCAGGGGGGCTGACCGATTTGACCCCGTCTGCAAGGCTGGGTGGCTAGGGAAGGACTTCCCGCGCCCCGGTGCTTCTCAGGGAAGGGCGGCTGGACCCGCGGGCTGCAGGAGCATGGCCCGGTTGACCCCTTGGGGTTTAGACCCTGAGGGCCAGCTAGAAGCCAGACCACGTGTGGCTTGTCCGGGCAGGACCCGAGCAAGCAGGGACTAGGAACTCGCCGAACAGAGGACAAATGAAATCGGAAAACTTCTCCCGCGCCAGGTCAGAACCCATCGCCCTGCAGACCTGCGTCCGCCGTGGGCTCCAGAAGCCCGGAGGGGACGCTGTAGTGGGGACTGCGACTTCGTTTAGAGAGTAGTAGCTCATTCATTCATTCAACAAGCATTTGTGACGCTCTGAGCGTACCAGGCACGGAGTGTCACCCAGGGAAACGTGGATGGCAGTGTTAGTCCCTGCGAGGGCGGCTGGTGGCGAGAGGAAGCTCAAAGTGGGCAGATGGAGGGAGCCACCCACGGGCCATGGGTCTGCTTAGTGGCATCTGCCTGGAGAGGACCCTGAGAGCCTTGTCTCCCTACACTGTAGGATGCATTGCACAGAGCGCGGCTGTGGTGACCCCCCACGCACCCCCGCCTCTCCCCACTTCCTGAAAGTTCCGAGTGGCCCCACCCCTTCAGGACTGGCTCTCCTGCAGCTTGTTTTAATCACTTTTTGAGTTAAAAGTCAATATTTAATTAACCAAGTAATTACATTCAGCTTACGTTTGAATCTGGATATTTGCTGTGTCTGTGGGGACGCCCGCCCTCTCCCCCTCTCCATCTGTCCCTGCCTCTTCCCACGGTGCACCCCCAGGCTACTCTGGAGGTGACAGAGAGCAGGTGACATGTTGGTTTTCCCTGGGTACACCCTGGATTTTGTTCACCTTGCAGTTAGTGGTGACCAGGTCCAGCTCCTTGCCCAAAGGGGATCAACTAAGATACAACCATTGATTAAAAGGTGTGGGGGCTCCCTGAAGACCCCTCTCCCCAAGATTCTCCACCCAGCCTGGCTAGTCCCCAGGGAAATCAAAACAACCTGTTTCTTTGTGGTTTAGTGTTGAAATCAGCAGTTTATTGAGGATGGTGTTAGCTTGGCCGATGGCATGCTGAACCCGCTGTCCCTGCCCTGGCTGAGGGTAGTGTGTGGCTTTGGACTTCGTGTAACACTCTTGAGGGTTTTTTTAAATTTGAATTTATGACATTCTCTGAAACCTTAATAGCATGTTAGGTTTTCAGACTTAAGGTTGGAAGGATGGTTTGCTGAGTCAAGACTGATCCTGAGGGAGGAACTACGGGGCACCCTTTTACAGTCTGTGTGCCGTGTGTGTCCCCTGGCCAGAACGGACTCCATGCAAAGACCCCATTCCTTATACAATTTCACACTTGATGTTCACATGGCTTTTCCCTTGGGAACTGAGCACCTCGCTGTAGTCTGGGTTTGGTGGCTTCTGGCCCCTGCGTATGTGGGGGGTTATCACACGGCCATTCTCTTTTCCTAGACTTTGCCCTCTCTGAAGACCTGAGGCCCTTCCTGCCTTTCTGACCAGTTCAAAGAAGTTTCCCCTTCTCCTCAAAGATAAGAGGCAGGATGTGTTTGAGCCAGGCCCTTAGACATAATAAGTCACGTGTCCACACAAAATCTGAGGTACATTCCTCATGCTCCAGGTCCATTTTGAACCACTGGGTTGCTCTTCCACCACCGGCTTGCTGTCTAAATGCAGGGGAGGAGAAAACCTGACTAGTGAGATCAGAAAGCTGATTACATTAGAAGCTGGTCTGAGTCCTTTCCCTTTTCCAAGAGCCTCTGCTCTTTTGAGGGGGAGGGGGGAGGTGCCCTGGTTTGCATTGTCAGGTGTTTTCTCTGGTTGTTTGGGTTTTTTGTTTTGTTTTGTTGGGGGGGGTTGTTTTTGGTTTTGTTTTTTTGGGGGGGGTTGTTGTCGTTGTTGGGGGGGGGGTGTTTTGACTCCTCCCCCCTTCCCTTCCCCAGGGTTTCATCTCTCCTGGTCTAGATTTGAAGGTTCTCTCAAATGTAGCCAATGAAAAACATGTAGAAATAAGGATTTTAGCTCTTAAAAGGCACAGGGAATGACATAGGACATTGTAGGAGTGAGACCCTCTTGTGGCTGCTGGTGGACTGGCCTCGGAGGGTGTCCCAGGCACTTGGTTTCAGGCTGGGCTCTGTGTGTCAGTGGACTGGAAAGTGAACCTCTCCATAATGACCGTAGCAGGTCAGGACAATCTGGCTGTGGCCACCCCTAGGGGCTGGCCTGGTGGGGACCCCAGCAGATGCCCATGATCCAGCCGGCTTCAAGGCGCTATCTAATTGGGAGATCATTAAGATCATTATAATTAATTGGCATCCTGATAAATGGCGTGATTGCCTAATTGGGGTGGTTGCTAGGGAACTAGACCTCACTTGGAGCCTAGAGGGGAAGAGGCAGTGGCTGGCTGCAGTTGGGCGCTGGGGTTACAGACCCTGCAGCTCATGGGCGGGAAGCCAGAACTGTATCACCCACATGTGCTGGCAGCTGCAGAGTGCAGTTGCAGATGGAATGTGGGTTAGGGGTGTTTTCTTAGAAGGGCTGCAATCAGGACCCTTTCTTGCAAGCTATTGAAAAAGAGGCTCTGAAATCACTGGGAGGTAAAGGAGAAATGCCCGATGCCTCTCACACAGCCCCAAATCCTAAGACAGCCCTGGCATCATGAACCACTAGATCAGAGACTCAGCATTTGCCACAGATGCCATTCTTCCGTCTCTGCTCTGCCCTCTACCTCACTCTGTGCCTTCATCAGAACTAAAGCTGCAGTCTCTGGCAGCCCCAGGCTGGGTATTTAAGACAGCCAGTCTGTCTGGCCACCTGCCCAGCAATGACATGGGGGCGTGTGACTCAACTGTTCTGTGCCTTTGTGTTCTCATCCAACAAGTGCTGGGGATAAGTCTTCATTCCCTTCCTGGAGTATGTGGACCAGAGTGAGATCATCAGTACCAAGTGCTTAGCATCTGTCCCAGGTAAACCTGGACTGTTGTCATTATGGAGATGCCCAGACAAGGCCACAGTGTGGCTGCTCTCTTACCCCTGTGATCACAGCCCAAGAGTCGAAGCAAGCCTCTTTGCAATGACAGTCCCTAAGCCCCCAGATGCCCTCCCCTGAGACCACTGACTGAGGTAGTAAGTTACACATACCTCTGACTACAAGCTGACTGAGAAGAGAGGACTGCTTGGTCCCACGAGTTGGGAGTCCCTTAGAACAAGTAAGCCTGGCCATTTGGGGAGCAAGGAGCCACCTGTATGGGCAGCCATGGTCAGAGGGGCCTGTGAGCACCCTGGCTGAAGTGAGAAGCACAGGGACATCACCACATCCCCCTTTCCACAGGGTCCTTGGGAACCAGAGCCTATCTTAGCTGCTTCAGCCGAAGCCTGGCTTTGATCCAGGACTTTCTGGATCCAGGGCTGATGGGCCCTCCACCATGAAAATTATCTTGAAGTGTTTGTTTTAAAAAATGTTAAGTCCCATGGAGAGAGCAGGCACCCTGAATATATTCCAGTCAGTAAAAGGCTTGGAAAGAGGGCCTTGTCTACTTACGGCAATGGCAGTAGGAGACAGTATCCTAGATGAGAACAGGGACAGAGAGGTGTCAAAATGTGCCCTTGCCTCGGACATGACAGCCTTCTTGGTATTGTGCCATGGGACAAAATTGTGTTGATGGTTTGGGTTGGAGAGAAATTTGGGGTGTGGAGCCAGCAGGACTTGAGTGGGTCCAGGGTTCAGAATAGGAAAGAGCCATTGATTCTCAAACAAGGGTGCTCTTGATGGCTAGGGGACATGCAGTATTGGTGAAGACAGTTTTGAGTGTCACAAGCATGACACCGTGAGTGGAGACCATCAGTGCTTCTCAGCATCTTCTGTTCACAAGGGAACCCACCCAAAGAGTGACCAAAGTGCTGAGCAAAATGACCAGGTGGCCTGGGACGGGGTGATCCCTAAGCAATGTGAGGAGGGAGCAGGAGGGAAGGTTAAGGAGGATTGAGCCTGGTGCTTTTCTAGGCCCCTGGACTCCTGTCTTAGATATGTGAGTCTGGAGTCTACTGAGGCTGAAGGCCTGAATTTGGGAACTGTTGCACTTCCTGGTTATTTTAAGCTGTGGGGCTGAACATACTTACAAGAGAGGATTCATATTGTATTCGCTGGTGTGGTCCCCTGTCTCCGGGGCCTGTCACACACCTATTTGATAAATAGTTTTGGACACCCCATTTGCTCCCCTCTACATTCCTGGGAGCACTAGAAGGCTCTGACTGGGCTTCCCATGACTGATTCTTCACTCCTGGGTGATTAGCAGACAGAAGTCACTACTGTGGCAGAGGCTGCGAGGTAGGGGGTGGGGGCATCTCCACCCTGGCAGGTGGCACAATGCCTCCTGAGTAGAGCAGTCTTCCAAGCCTCCTCTGCAGCTGAGCGTAGCACTTTGATAGAGGCTCACAAACCAATGTTTTATATTTCCAGTCTTGATAGGATTGCAAAACACACATGGTCCCAGTGGCAGGGGCACCAGACTCATAGCTGCCTGTTGTGAAAGACTGGGCCCCACTGGAGACAGCCCTCCATTCCAGCCCAGACTCAATTCCTTAAGCTAAGAATGCCTGTGGGGCCTTGGGGTAGGGGAAGCTGAGGCCATAAGCTGAGGGACATAAGATGTGTTTGGCCAGGTGGGTGCCAGATGTGTCTGGGAGGTATGTTGCTGACAGCTCTTCTTGTGGGCCCATGGCTAGAATCCTAGCAGGAGTCTGACCCACCTTGGTAAGCCAGAGAGGTGGAGATCTATGCAAATAGCCGAGGGAGGGATCTGTGCTTGGTGAGCCCTGCCTCTTTGCCGGCCCTGGAGACCCATGCTGTCTGCAGACTTCTAAGGCAGTTACTAAGTTGGATGTTTCAGAGACTAGGGAAGCCGAGCAAGAAGGTCGTTCGATGATTCCGCTAATCACCATGCTTTCTTTGCTTATAGAAAAATGGAATTCCTGGCTTAGCGATCTAGGTACTTGAAGTTTCTGTTTCCCATGCAACAAAATGTTCAAAGTAGTGGAGAGCCCAATCTTGTCTTTTGAAAACATCTTGTAATGATGTTTTCAGTTTTCTGCTATCTACGGTCCCTCTGTTCTTACTATGTCTTTGACCTTCTTGTCTCTTGGTTTCAGGGTAGCTGCCACAGCTCCAATCATCAAATCTCCCTTCAAAGTAGGGATATAGGTCCGAACTTTTTTCTATCTCTTCATTTCCAAAGAACAAAATCCTTCTGAAGCTCACCCTGCCGCAGGCTTTGCTCTGTCTGTGTCTCATTGGCCCCTGGCTGGGTGTTGTACTGGATTCTAAACCAAACACCAGGAAGGAGGGAGGGATAAGCAGGTTTTGCTGATAGTCTTAGCTCATTGCTTTCCAAACCAACAGATCAAACACCTTCTGGTTTTAGCAAGTGCTTTGAGGGGAGGTTTACCTGGAAGGGACTCACAGATAACTTATCTGCACAGTCATCGATGAAATACCCTGATTAGGAATGAAAGGGAAAACAAAGGCAGAGTGGCTTATAATTAAACACAGCAAACACACTGCAGCCCAGCACCAGGGTGGGACACCTGGGCGGGACACCTAGGTGAGACACCTGGGTGGGACACCTGGGCGGGACTGGCGAAGGTCCCCACATTGTTCGGAGGGGCACCTCGCAGCAGGCAGTGCAGGTGGATGTTTGGCCAACTTGACCATAAACATTTTCTAGTAGATGAGGAGACTTTACTGGGTGGATAGCCCACTTGCCAAGAAGCCACAAGGACCTGAACTGGAATTCCCCAGCATCTGCGGAAAGACCCAAAGTGTGACTGCAGCACCTGCAATCCCAAGCACTATGGAGGCTCGGTCAGGAGGGTCCCTAAGGCCTGCTGGCCAGATAGTCTAGCTGAATTGTTGAGCTCCAGGTTTATTGAGAGGCCCTGTCTCAAGACAAGCAACAAGCAAACAAACAAAAAACCAAGGTCACAAACTACAGCTGCTGTCAGCCTCTGGTCTCTGCGCTCACACACACACACACACACACACACACACACACGCGTGTGTGTGTGTGTGTGCGCGTGCCATGTACCCATAAGACAATGGCAATTTTATAAAATACTGAACAAATGGCCAAATTTTCCAAGTGAAATGAATTTTGCTCTTCCCTTTGGTTATTTGGGTGTAGGGTAAAAACCATCCAACAGTGATCTTGTTTGTGGGCAACGGTCCTTTTCTTGGCTCTGGAAGCTGCCAACAGCTTTCCCCTCTGCAGCAATGTTCAGCAAAAGTTAGGAAATCATACTGGAACTCCGCCTCCTGGTGCACACTTGTGATCCCAGTCCTCCAGAGGCTGAGGCGGGAGATCATACATAGTTTGAAGCCAGTCTGGGTTACCTGAGATTCTGTCCTCCAAAATCAAAAGTAACCTCTCCTCAGCACTCCAGTCAGTCCTATGGTGCCTCAGATTTACTCACACAGTCCCAGGGTACACCCTTGGGCAAAGAGAGGCTCCCTGTGAATAACAGTTTACAGCAATGCAGATTTGGAGGGGGTTTTGAACTGGAGGCATCAACCCTAAAGATGCCTGTAGCTCCTGTCCTGCACCAGCCTGCTGTGACACTGAGTGCAGCCAGCAAAACAAAGCCAGTCTTTGCCACCATCAGGGCCAAGTGTCTCTGGTTGATCTTGGGATCATTGTCATCTCACCAGGATTAGATGGAACAGGGGTAAAAGAGACGTCCCAGAGGTCATGGTGTCACAATCAAAGACAATGGCTCTAATCAGAATGCCTTGCTCTGCTTGGCCTCTCAAGAGCCGTGTGCAGGTGGACGAGCCACTCTACCCCTCTGAGTCCCGGTTGCCTCCAGTGGAAACCTGAACAACGATAGCAGCCTTTTCCCCAAGTAGCTAAGGGGACCCAGGTCAATGCCTGGGCATGAGGCCCTGGCTGCAGGGAAGCTGGCTTCCGGTGAACCCCGTTGTAGCTACTCCTGCTAGTATCTGAGAATCCTTTCTTAGCTTTTGCAGCAGGATTGGCTGTGTCTTTGGGGCACTACCTCTAGGGAAGGCCACTGGCCCCCCTGTGGCAGGTGAACACAGTTCAGTGGGTCAGGAAGGAAGGTATCATTGGACGTACCGCTCTGCCCTACCTCGCCAGCTCCCCACCCACCCTACCTTCTCTTCCATCCGAAGGAGCCCAGGAAAGAAGCCAAGCTCAGGGCCTAGAACCCAGGGTGGCACCTGCCACTGTGAGCACAGACAGATGATTGGAAAAGGAGGTCTTAGAATCTCCCAGTGCCCGGGCCACAGCCTGAAGGTTAATCAAGCACCTCTGGACTCACAGTCCAAGCCTTGAGATGCTTCACAGCTACCTAGTGAATGCCTGTGTTCTGCACTCTCGGGAACCATAAAAGTGGGAGAGAAGATGACTCAGGTGTACTGCCTCCACCAAGTCCCAAAAGGGTTCCTGGAGGTGACACACATCCTGCAGTAGCATTATGTCAGGGCCTGTTCCTGCAATAGAATGCAGGCTCATTGCACTGTCCTGTCCTGTCTTTACCCCCACCCCGCCCCATTTACCTCTCAGACCCTTGAATGGTGTTGCCTGCCCTCCTCCACTCCCCAGACACTGGCCACTTCTCTCTTCTCTGATTCTGTAAAGCCTTCTCCAACCCCACGCCTAGGCACTTGCTCTTCCACTAACATCACATCTGGCTCCTTCGGCCCCATCTCTAATGTCACTCTAGGATGACACTGTTTCCTTTGGAATTCTCTTATTTGTTATTGGAATTCTTTTATTTCCTCTCCCCTCACTAAAAAGTAAGCCCAGTGTGGTGGGGCTTTGGCCTTGTTAGAGCTCAGCCCAGCCCTGCAGGTGCCCAGGAAAGCGGCCTGCAGGTTGGCTGCTGAAAGGAACAGAGTCTGTCCTTGCTGGAAGGTGACTGCTCAGACCCTGGAAGTCCAAACCTGTTTGTCGCTGGCAGAGAACAAGTTTAAGGTGGAACCGGTTAGATTCCCACATTCCCACAGTGGCTGGCAGAAGAGAGGTCATCCCCCTGATGCCCTGGCAGGGACAGCAGGCCCCAGAAGCACAGGGCTGGTCAGTCTTGGGCCACCTGGGAAGTGAAAGTTCACCTTTGAGACAGATTGTATGTGGGACAGGGCTGAGGCCTCCCTCATCTCCTCCCCTCCTCCAGACATCTAAGCCTATCCCAGAATTAGCTCTGAGCACTGACCGGGCTCCAGTGGTCCCAGGATGATTTAGGGCTAGAGCAGTATCCTGCCCCATGTGTATAAAGGGTTCCTGTCTGCAAATCTATTGTCCAGGAGGCCTGAGAGTTCAGAGCCCTGTCTAAAAAAGCAAAGGAAAATGTAAGCCCTCCAGGCTGCCTACCCAGGGTCTGTGTTTGGCTTTTATGTTCTTTGCCCATGTGTTATTTCGAACCTTTTGGAAAAAAATCAGTTAATAGAATGTTGAGGGATTGGAGTGGGGGCCTGACAGGGTCTTGTTAGGTAGCCCAGGCTGATCTGGAACTCTCAATCCTCCTGCCTCTGTCAGTCTCCCAAGTGCTAGAATCACATGCATATTTTAAAAGTTAAAGAGTTTTAGGTAGAGTCAGTGTGTGCCCTGTCAGGCCATCTGAGTGCCTCTTGGCCCTAGCCGAAGGCTGTGACTGAATCCAGCTGCCTCTGTTCTTGCCCTGCTTGGTTAGTGGATGGAGCCTCTGCAGGAAACAAAGCCAGGGGGGGTGCAGGGGAGCAGTGACCCTGTATCAGGCCCATTCCTCCAATTACAAGGCCCACACAGATGTCAGCACCCTGCAATGACATGCTTTTAGGGATAACACACTACACATATGTCTGTAGTGACACTAAAATCTTACACCTGGCAGGTAGCACTCACCTATAATCCCAGTACTCTGGGTATGGAGGCAGTAGGATCATGGGTTCAAGGTCATCCTTGGCTACATATCAAACTTGAGACTTAGCCTGGGCTACATGAGACTATTTCAATACTACTACTACTACTACTACTACTACTAATAATAATAATAATAATAATAATAATAACAATAATAATATATTAAATCTGCCCTGTACTTGTTGCTTGACACTTAGTTATCCCCAAATCTTTAAAAGCAGGAAGTTGATCATGTCTGCCTAGTAAGGGGGAAACTGAGGCACTATATGGAAAGCTTCCGTGTGGGTACTTTACTGAACTCTGTCATCTTTCCATCTCCATTGCTGGGTTTTGAGATATTGGTAGAGGTGGCAGCAGCTCTCCTGTGTTCTGAGGATGTGTGGGCTGCCAGTGGGCTGCTTTGAGTGACCCCAGCTGGGAAGTCCAAACTGGCTATTCCCTGCTGCCCACACCTAGTGCTGGTCACAGGCATGTTTTCCTCAGCCATGCTGAATCCCAGGTCTCTGTGTGGCCTGAACAGCCTCATGGTGGCCTAGTAGTCTAGCTTCAGAAGATGCAGAAATGAGAAATGCCAAGTCTTAAGTCTCACACTGGTCCTGCGTCACACTGACCAGTTTCTCTAAGTCAGAAGAGGGTGAAGAATAGCACCTGTTTCCTGGGGTGGAGGCTGCACAGGGGTGGGGCTGCCAGGCAGAGTCTGAGGAAGTAACCACTCACTCACCCCAATGCTTGCCTCAGGAACTGGATTCATTTGGAAGGCACTGGAAGGCTCAGGGGTCTGTAGGAGGGCTGGGCTTAGGAGAGCACAGGACACAGTCTGGAAGTCTCTGGGGGTCTCTGAGCAGGAGTTGCTAGCTGCCTTTTGGAATGTGGAATGAGGTTCTCAGAGAGACCATTCACCCCTGCTGGGGCCCTTGCTCTGAGTACTATCTGGGAGGCCTGAGCTCAGGACGGGTCTCATTGGCTAGTCCTGGTCACATGGTCACTCTTGGTAAGAGAAAACATCCTCTATAAAGTAAATTAAGGTACTCTTTTCCAAAGAAGGAAGGGGAGATGGGTGCTTCTCAGGCAGGAGAAATGAGAAGTCTGTGTGGCCCTTACAAAGGTGGAGCAGCTGTCATCTGCCGGTAGCGACAGCTTTTCCTGTCCTCAAAACCCAGTAGTGACGTGCTGTTGGGGTCTGGAAGCCCCCCTTTATAGGGCAGAGTCAACTCCCCTCATCCAGCTGTTCCTCAGTGTTCTTGTCTGGAAGATGAAGACCCATGAGACCCTCCCAGCACCCCAGGTGCCAGACACACCCCGGTCCCAGCCTTGTCTGGACCTGGGTTGCTCACTTTCCTTTCTTACAGGCCCAGGATGTGCCTACCTAATGACGCTCAGGTTGATGCCTGTCAGTCTGTAAGCCACTGCCCCAGCTCAAAGGATCCACAGCCTCCCTTCAGATATCCACTAGCCCATGAGGCACACAGGGCAGGAAGTGGGGCCCACAGGTTCGCTATCCATCCCATACATAGCTGGTTAATTGGCCAAAGGGATGTCAGGCATCTGTCCCACCTGTGTGTCCCAGTCTCTGGAATGGCCAGAGCTCGGGGTTGTTTATATTGGCTCAGGATGGAGGGATAACATGCTCAGCCAGGCGTCAGGCAGAAGGAGAAGAAATTATTACCCCCAGCAGTCAAAATGCCCTAGTGTTCCTGGATGGTCTTCCTGAAGAACACAACAGCACCCTCAGCCAGAAACCCCCGAGCACCCACGGGGCACCCACGGGGCACGGGAAGTGTGGGGCTGAGCGGTGGGGCGAGAGAGGCTGGGACGGGTCAGTCCCCACTGAACACCAGCCCGCAATTAGGCGTGAATAACGACTCTGTTCAAGTTGGGCTTTATTGCTTTTGGCTCCAGGCCTTTTACAGAAATAACTGTAACTCCTGCCAAGGAAGCTTTTGTCCTCAGCTGAGAGGAAAGAACAAAGAACAGAGGTGGGAATGTCTGCATCTGATTCTAGTTCCCCGAAACACCCAGGAAGGACAGCAGGCGTGGCTGCCCACAGGCATGGGCTAGGGTACAGCTGTGTCCACTCTCAGCTGTGCCAGCCAAGCAACTCTCCTGCATGCATACGCCCTCCGAGCTCTCTGTGCTTACTCCAATCACGGGGCCTTTGCCTTTATTAGTATATTCCTGTGTGGTGTGGGTGGGGGAATGGGTGCCGTGGCGTCCATGCAGAAGTCAGGTGACAACTTTGTGGAGTTGGTTCACCTACCTTCATGTGTGTTCCAGGATTAGAGTCCAAGTTGACTGGCTTTTGTAGTGAGTGCCTTTGCCACTGAGACGTCCCTCGGGTCCTTTCATGTGCCTCTCCTTTGCTTAGAAGGCATTTCATGAGCATTGCCTAGGATACCCAAGGCCCAAGGGTTAGTCCCCAGCAACGTGAGAAAGAGGTAGGGAGGGAAGGAGAGAACCAGTGTTTGAGCTATAACCAGCTTCTCACTGACCTTTGGGTCTCAGCTCAATGTCACTTCCTCCAAGAGGCCTCCTCTGATTGCCTCTCTGACATTCCCCCCCTGACAGATTCCTTCAGAGCTCTCAGAAGAGTCTGAAATTCTTCATTAGTTCATTCTCTGTTGTCCTCACCAGAGCACCAGTGTCTGGAACCAGGCCTTCCTCATATTCCCTACGGCACCCACACACAGTGGCTATCACACACACAGTAGGTGCTCAGGGAAGATCTGGTGGCCTGGAAGATTCCCTCACAGCTCTCCAGCCAAGGTGCAGAGGGGCCTCATTGTCTGTGGGTTTAGAATGGACTGGCTTTTCCCTGTGAACGTTTAATTTTTAATTATTTGTATGGGCGTGGGGGTTGTGTATGTGAAGGCAGTGCCCGCAGAGGCCTAAGGCATAGAATCTCTTGTGAGCTTCCCAATATAGGTGCTGGGAACCGAACTCAAGTCTTCTGGAAAGTTGTATGTGCTCTAAACCACTGAGCCATCTCTGCAGCCCCTAGGTCCTTTGTCTGTGCCCATGTCCCCATCTACAGACAAAGGCCTCTGCAAACAGGTATCTTTTTCCAAAAATGACCAGATAGTACTGAAACTTCTGCAAAGCAAGCCTTTCTAGGGCTGCCACCTCAGGTCACAGCCTACCCTGTGTGAGGTTTTCTGAGCATCTTGATTCTTACAAACAAGGAGGGGGAGTTGGAAGCAAAAGCAATGGAAAGAAATGAATGTTTTCTCGAACTGCAGATATAAAAGTTATCTCTGTCTTTCCCAGACCTGACTAGGAAGGTTTGTTGTCAGGAAAGCCTACGGCAGAGGCAGGCAGCTCGCTGCTGAGGTTCATAGGAAATTCCAGACCAGACAGGACCAGACAGTAAGATCCTTCTTTCTCTAAAAATCAGAAACAAGGTCTAGGGGTGCAGCCTGATTGGTGGAGTCCTGCCCAGCATGCACAGAGCCCTGGGGTCCAACCCTAGCACTGCATAAATGCGGTGTGGTGGTACATGGCTGTAATCCTATCACTCAGGAGGTGGGAACAGGATAGTCGAAAGTTCAAGGTTCCCTTTGGTGAGTTCAAGGCCAGCCTGGGCTATGCAAGTCTTTACCCTTAACTCACACCTGATGCCAACCTTCTCGCCCTACAGATCCTGGTATCATGACTTTCACTCTACTGAGTCATACAAGAAATTAGAGATAGCTGGAGACCTTCAGGTTACTCCAGACTTTCTGGGGTTCTGAGGAACCTCTGGAATGGTCATGGGACAAACTTACAGCCCAGTAGACAGACAGCTTTCACTGCCCAGAAGGGCAGGGACACTGAGGTGATGGCCTGTGGGTTATTACACTGTGTGTGTTTGATAAGGGCCACAGAGCCTGGTGTGTCCATCTATACTGTGACCTCTAGACTCTCCATGGAGAGGCGAGGCTCATGTCCTCTGCCCCCAGGCTTCATCACACACATCAAGAGAATGAAGGGCAAGATTGCAAAGCCACTGAAAGGAACAGGCAGCTCCCTCTGTTGCTGGACACTCAGCTTTGGAGCCCTCTCTTGGCCCCACCCCAAGTCCACCAGAAACAGGCTGCATGTAGGCTTGCTCAACAGCCAGCAGATAACCCAAGTCACAGCTCTGAAGCCTTGCCAGCCATGGCTACAAACAGCAGAGAGCAGCCATTCTCCCTGAGTCTGACAAAAATAAGTGAGTTTGATTCACATCCCAGAAGGCTCGGTGGGGAAACTAACCTTAAAAACAGAGAGAATATGGGGTGGGGTGAGCTGGAGAGATGGCTCAGCAGTTAAGAGCACCGACTGCTCTTCCAGAGGTCTTGAGTTCAATTCCCAGCAATCACATAGTGGTTCACAACCATCTGTAATGGGATCTGATGCCCTCTCCTGGTGTGTCTAAAGACAGCTCAATGTACTCATATAAATAAATAGAGAAAGCTAGAGTACAAGATAGGCAATGGTGGTGAACACCTCTGGAGGTAGAGGCAGGCAGATCTCTGTGAGTTCGAGACCAGCCTGGTCTATAGAGGAAGTTTTAAGACAGCCAGGGCTGTTAACATAGAGAAACCCTGTCTTGAAAAAACAAGAGAGGGAGGGAGGGAGGGATGGCGGCAGAGAAGGAAGGAGGGAGGGAGGGAGGGAGGGAGGGAGAGAGAAAGAGAGAGAGAGAGAGAGAGAGAGAACACAACTCACAGCTGAAGGAAATGAAATCTATGGAGCCTGAAAGATGGAACCAAGAAGACAGCCTTCTTCTTTCTGGCTTAGCTAGAACAAGGCTCCTAACGTCACTGGCTCATGCCACTTCCCAGAACTGGTCTCTTCCTGTGTTGGCTTCTTTCTCCACTCCGAAGGTGGCAAGATAGTGACAGGACCCTTTGTTTTTATAGAATGGGCTCCTCTTCCTGACCAGTCAGGCCAATGCACCTATGTTCTGATTAGTGAGTCACTGAGGCAAGGTGATTGAAAGGCCCTGCTTGGCTCAGGTCTTAATCTCATGGTCTAACCTTAGACCTCTGTAGCTGGGCCTAAACATTGCCTGGGCTTTTGCTGTATGCTGATCTACTTCTAAGGGTTGTTAGCCATTTCTCAGCTCTATGCAGTGGATGCTGTTACTTCTTCCGCTTTATAGATGGAGATACCAGGGCCCTAAGAAATGATACACCAGTGGGCATCCGAGCTGGTTCAACCCTGGGCAGCCAGTTCCAGATCACAGTGCACCCCATTCCTCTCCACTCAGTGTGCTCCCTGCTCCCTTGCCCCACCCACCCACCATTGTGGACTGCCCTGCTCACCAACCCCACGGAGCAGGGATTTGGGTGCAACTTTCACTGGGCACAGCAGATGTGCAGGTGTGTGACTGCAGGGGTTGCACAGCCTGTCTGACCATCTGCTTCTTTGTCACCTTGACGGTCTGGACACTCCGCTTCCGAGCTTCCCAAGACTTTGCATGTGTTGTTTCTAGCCTCTCCCTGAGCTCAAACTGGGAGCCTGGGTCTTGATGCCATCTCCCATCCTGTCTGCTGCCCCCTCCTGGAGATGCCACTGGCTTCTGGTGTGTCAGCTCGTTAGAATGTCAGTACCATGAGGGAAGGAACTTTGCCTCCCTCTGTTTGTTCACAGTACTGAGAAATGCGCATGGTGCACAGGCCTTCTAGAATGTTCTGGAGCCTCGATGGTTTTGCGGCCTGTCATCCTGCTGGAGCCTTGGGCCCACTTTGCACTCTTTACTTCATGCCTGAGTCACCTGCCCAAATGCTTAGCCCTGTGTTGAGATCGGGCCTCTACCCTTCTACCCCCACACCCTTCAGAAGGGTCTTTTTGTCCCTGTCCTGTTTCAGGACTAGCTTGGTTCTCTTGTTTCTAGCTGGAATCCCAGAAAAAGGCACCAGGGTGCCAAGGTCCTGGACCTAAGAAGAGGACATGGGAAACTGTCCTATAGGCCCTTTAGAGGCCAAAGAGTACTGGAGAGAACCTGTACCTAGAAAACAGGAGATGCCAGCAGGGCAGACCTGACAGGTGCCCCAGCTAGACATCTGCCTGGCCACATGTTCCCCTCCCACCCAGCATTCTTTCCCTCAGCCTAAGGCCACACCCTCTACCATTTCTTCAAGCTCTCCCTGAGCTCCAGGGCTTCTTTGGCCTTTGTACCTACCTATTAGCATCTCAAATTGATACTTCCCACCCTCCTCCAGGCAGCCTTCCCTGACTATCCTCACCAGCAATTTCTCTGAATTCCTCCTATTCGCTAGACCTAGTCCTGGCTATTGTTCTTGGCTTCTGAGTGGGGGTTGCAAGAGAAAGACCTGGGGTCAAGAATCTGGGTGCACTCGCTGGCCTCTCATGAGTGGAAGGCATCTGTGGACAGAGCTGTGGCTCTCAATAGAGCCATGAGCTTACTTCCCAGAGACGTGCCTCCAGAGCACCCTCCCTTCTGTCCCTACCCGCCCCCTCCTGTGTTCCCTTGACAAGCTCCTGCAGAGGCAGATAGCACTGGCCTTCTGATGTAACCTGTTCTTAGGAACCTCCTCATTCGTGGCAGGTCTTGAACCCCTCCTGCCTCTGCTTCCTCATCTGTGCCTCTCAGTGCAGTTGTGTGTGTGGCTGAGTTAACATGGGATGGGTGTGCAGAGCCCCTGGCAAGCACCAGGAAACTTTAGTTACCCCTCGACATTCTGTCAGAGTATTACGTTACTGCGTTGGGGGTATGCTCCCTTCTGACGGACAGCCTTGACTAGTCTTTGATTGACTACAGGGTAAGTCTTATTCCAACCTATTATTAACAGAATCCTCTCTGGGCTCCATTCAATCCCTGTGTAACACACATGCGCATACATGTACATGTGTATGCACACACAGTGAAAACACCCAGAGCAGGGCTTCTGCAGGCTCCCAGGCTCCCACTCTCTTATTGGTCAGACTTGTGTCACATGCCCACCTCTGGGCCAGTCACTGGAGCCAAAGACAGGAGATGCTCATTGGCTCTACCTGTGTCAGTGGACCTCTCTGCAGCAACCACACTGAACCACAGTGGCCTCTGGGCACAGTGGCAGGCTGTTACTGGAGACAGGTGGGAGAACATTCTATGCTAAATCAGGAACAAACCTGAGCACCCGCTGGTGTTGGGGACACAGAAGGGGATGAGACTTACTGACAGAGATCTGTGCCTTCAGGGAGGTGACATTCTATCAGGAAGATTGGCAGGTAGAGTAGCTACTGGCAGAGGTGGCCAGTGCTTCAATCTCATTATGCAAAGTTGGGATGTGAGCAAAGACAGGGCAGAAGGGGCTGGGAAGATATCCGAATGAGTAGCCAGTGCAAAGGCACTGGGGTAAAGACATGCCAGGCATATACAGAGGCCATGTGACTGGAGCCAAATGTAGGAGAGAAAGAGGATGCAAAGAAGGGCTTGTCTAGGGTGAGATTGTGAAGGGTCTTGTCGTTGTGCCCTTTAGGGACTTTGTGGTTTAACCCCGGGTGGGATAGAACTTTGGAGGCTTTTCAGTAAGAATAGGCTCGGGTGTTTCTTTAGTGGAATTCCAGCTGCTTGCTAAGAAGAGCAGAACCCGCTAGGGGTTGTGTCACCGTCCTGGGGGGACACTCCTGCCACCAAACACCCTACTTCATATCTAGGCAGCCCCAGTCTGTGGCAGGACTGTGCTCCCAGCTCATGGAGATCTCTGTGTACCCCAGACTAGTCCCTCCTCCGCTTCGACCCTGTCAGCTACGTGGGCCTTCCTGTACTTCTCTATCCTTGTTGTAGGACCTGGAGACCCCCAGAGGAAAAGAGCCATTCTAGGTATCCTGAGTGAGACCTTGGGGATTCCCCAAAGCTGTGCTCCGTGGGCCAGGGATTTCCAACCACACCAAGACCTGCTCCCACGTAGAGTGGCACATAGATCCGGAAGTGTAGCAGTGTCTTCACACTCTTGGGACTTGAGGTGTCTCCAGAGATATTTTGCAAGGCTCAGGGGAACCTTTGCCAAGTCCAGTGAGAAGAGAAAGGGCTGGACAGGCCTTGAAATGAGCTGATGGGAGAGATAGTGTGCTTGGTAATGGACAGGACACTCTGAGAACGAACAAGGTCCAGAGTCATTCTGTGCAATGATTTTGAATCTTCTTACCAAGAAGGGGAAAGCAGAATGTCTCCTGTCATTGTTAATTGATTTCTTCTGTGTCCAGAAAGAAGCTGGCACAGGGCCAGAAGAAGTCATGGTGGTGGAGGTTGGGGAGACTCATCAGAAATCGACCCACGGAGAGCTCGGGCTGACAGATAATTAGCCCTCTCATGCTACAGCTCTGTGTTGTGGAATTCAGCCTCTATCCAGAGCAGGAAGGGCTCCTTGAGACCAGTGTGCAGAGCCAGAGCTGGGATTGGAGCCCAGCAGATGACATCTGCCCCACCCACACCCACCACTCTGAAAGCTAAAGAGGCTCTGGGAGTGTACCTGCCCACCTGCGGCTGCCTTTGGGGGGCAGGAAAGACTAAGAACCAGCTTACAGACCTGCTTACGGGGTTCAGTCATGCCAGCCAAATCCAGTCTGGGTTTAAACCGTGCCCGCCCAGAACCTACAGTCCTGGGAAAGTGATTTTAGTGTTCCGTGTCTTTCTCTCCTCATTCGTAGAGTGGGTATGAGGTCACTGGGCAGGTCTGTGTTTTAGATGGGCTGATAGCCGTGAATTGCTTAGAGTGAGGGCCACCTGGGCCTTACAAGCTGGAATCTCAGGAGTGTTTGCTCACGTGAGTCCTGGCTGGAAAGCTGCCAATGGAGGCTCTGTGGGGTAACCTGTGGGAATTCCCTCGGGACTGTCTCGCTTCCTGGAGAAGCATGAAGGAATACTTCTGGAACATTCAATGCACCTACATTGGTGCTTCTGAAGGGGCCCTTGGCCTCTTGATAAGTGCCCTTTTCAGGATGACCCTGATTTGGAGTAGGTGGGGGGCGGGGGGCAGCGCCATAGTGAGAGATCTCTCTGATCATGTGAGCCTCCTGTTCCCTCCAGACTGGGTGGCAATGTGTGTTGGCTTCTTCTGGCATCAGCTGGTATCCTCACCCGGGAGAACAGAGTGTGTAAAAGGACCCTTCTGCAGAGCACAGGGAGACCGGCAGCTTTCTTTAGCTTTGTGTGAACCACTCTACAGGGAAGGCATGGCTCTGTCCCACTCACACTTGGGAAAAGAGATTCCCACTTCAGAGTGTGTATTAGTTTGTTTATTTATTGTGATGGTAGATGCTTCCAGCTTGTGATCCTCCTGCCTCCGCTTCCCTAGTGCAGTGATGACAATGCCACCTCACCCGCCTTTTAAAATGAGCCTGAAGACATCATGGATCAGGCTGCAGCCCAGTTGTGAGCTTGCCTAGCATGTACATACCCTGAGTTTGATTCCCGGCATATGCACCCCTGTAATCCCAACACCCAGAAGTGAAGTCAGGAGCTTCCAGAGTTGAGGTCATTTCCGGCTACATGGCAAGTTCAAGGACACACTGAGAGCTTATCCCCAAAACAACAGAAGAGTGGATTAAGCAAGGAAGGGTTAGTGGTTAGTTGGAGGGTGGCGGGAATGGGGACTATGGTGTTGGATGGAAGAAGTTGGGGGGCAGAGTTTTGGGGCTAGGAGAGGCACCAGGCAGCCAGGAGGGCAAGGTTCAGATGATCTCTGCTGTCCTCTCTGGGTGCCTGTGGGACGGAGCATCTGTCTTCTTAGCTGTCATAGGCAGAAGAGAACCCACGGAGGGGGAGGGATCACAGAAGGGACTATGGAAACCCTGCAGGATCACTGCCCAGAGATCATTCACACTGCAGTGGGAAAGCTCTGCTTCCACCTCTGGGTGACCTGTTTGATCTCTCATGCCCAACTGTCTGGTAGGGAAACTAAGGTGCAGCAGTTTTAAGTGACTAGACAAGAAACTTGAAAGTCTGCTTTAAACTGTCATGCAGGGTGGATCAGAGAGGCCATTGCATTGGCTCTCTGTGGTGGTAGATGAGGGTTTTAACATGGCAGGGGGCCAAGGCGGCCAGTGTCTACCCTCTTGGATGCCAACCTTCAGTGAGCAGGCCAGGCTTCCCTTCTTACTGTGTCCTCAGTGGCCTGGTGCCATGACTCTCCCCAGCCCTCTGTGGGAGCACTGGGAGTCGCTCACAGCACAGTGGGAGAGATGACCACAGGCACAGAGGTCAGGAAGGATCCATCAGCAACAAGGAGAGATACAGACTCTGGGGGCTCTCAGCAGGCAGGGCCCATAGCTACCCTGGAGCAAGAGATAAGAGGAGGGATACCCCATGTGGCTCCAGCAGAACTGGGATCTACAGATAAGGAGCTACTGTGCGGATGGGGGCAGGAAGATGGAGGACAAATAACCTCGCTCTCAGATGGCTTCCAGAGGTTGAAACAAGCTCTGCTCTGTATAGAGATAGCAAGGGGGTGAACAGCACCTTCCCAGACCGTCCCTGGGACCTCTCTAAAGATGACGCCTTCCAGGGAACCAGCATGGCTGGCTCCTCCTTGGGGGCCCTCACAAGTGTCTGGAGAAGCATGTGAGTGCCCTAGGTCTCTGAGTTGTGTAGGCCCCAGGTGTGACATGGCCCTCTAGAAGCTAGTATCCCTCCCTTTGCAGAATTCAGAGTCTCCCAATCTCCACCCCTCTAGTTACCTAGTCATTTGCATCAGGCACTGCTCAAGGAGCAGGGGACCACCGAGCTGTGACCAACACAAGCCCCATCTCTGCCCCTCATGGAGCTGTCTCTCCTGTGTGTAGGGTCTTTGTCAGGAATGTGTGTGGATGGGTGCAGTAAATATTAAATAAGATGGTACCAAGGTGGGGTGGTGATTGAGGACATCAAACAAGTGATAAATACCGAGTGCTTGGCGGGGAGCCAGGCTGGGCCTGTCTGAGGGGGTGACCTTAGTGCCTAGACTTGGCAGAGCAGAACAAGCCTGTCACACCAAGGCAAAACTCTTAACGGGATGACAAAAGGCAAGTGTCGGAGTCTCAGGGTAGAAATGACCCCATCTTGTCCAGAAAGAAGCCGATGGGGATGGAGAACATTTGGGGGATAGGAGAAGTGGGGTGAGCAAGAGTTGGCGTCAAAAGGAGAAGGTGAGAAAGAATGATCACAAAGACCGAGACCAGCCAGAGCCGGCACAGCCAGAAGCAGGTACTCCTTCCCCCGATTTGGGCCCCATGATCTAAGTTGCTATCACCACAGTCAGGGCCTGCTTGTGTTGTAGGAAGTTCCCTCCTTCTGCCCTAAGGAAAGAAACACCCCTGGGCACTTTACAGCGAGTGGCATGGTGATAACAGTCGACCCCACAACCCCATGTGACCAGGGGCATCTCTCGGGGCTCTGGGTAGGGCTCTGGGCTGGTGGCTGGCATCCCCTTCCCATACCTCCGTATTCAATAGGGTAGACAGACTCCTTTGAGGTCACAGTTGTGGTGATGTGTCCTGACTCCATGGCACATAGCCCTACCTTCTCGGCCTCTCAGCAAAAGGGGGATGAGCCCCCCACTTTGGGACTGCCATCCCACCTCCCTCACCCACCTTTGCTGGAGATACAGTCCACCTGGGGTCAAGGATGACCGAGGTTAGGGTGAGATGCTCTCTCTACAGTCATTATGTTTACTGCACAAGGTCAATCTGATAGGAACCCTTCCACCCAGCTGTGGGATCAGGGGATGAGGGCCTTGCATCCATGGCCCTGTTAAGTTGAGTAATTAGCTTGGCCATGGGGAAACAAGTTCTTCTGTTTGGTTTGTGAGGACAACAACCCCCAAGGGGCGGGTCAAAGCATCCCAGTAACCCAAGCCATCTGTTGCTGGAATTGAAAGGGAAGGGCCAGGCAGGGGTGCTGGTGGCTTGTCCCCGTCTGTGTCTGGGTAGATGGCTACTCAGCTCTTGTCTGTTAGGGGGTTCTTTACTATGCTTCAGGACAGTCTCTTCTCCAGGGGAGTCCCTGTGGACAGTTCTGCTGCCAGTCTGTCCCTGAGACAACTTCTCTAGCTTAGCTGGCACTGCCATTCTAGACAGCGAGAAAGGCTGTCCTTGTCCCCACTGGCCCTTCTTTGTACGAGGCAGCCTGCAAACCCAGCAGAGGCAACTGTTATGTAAGTACTAACTCTCACCTATCCCTCTCATCCTTCAGATCCTGAGGGAAGAAGGGAAGGAATCCCACCCTCAAGACATCACCTCAGCCTCTGCATCCAGGAAGAAGCAACCGACTAGCAAGCCACGCCAATGGCACCCCCTGGCCTGCCGCTATGGCTGCTGTCCACCACTCTCCTCTCCCTTCTGGCTGGCAGCTCGGCCTTCCTCTCCCATCCCCGCCTGAAGGGCCGCTTCCAGAGGGACCGCAGGAACATCCGGCCCAACATCATCTTGGTGCTCACGGATGACCAAGACGTGGAGCTGGGTAAGTGGCTGAACTAGCCAGGAAACCTGGGACTCTAGATGTACCATGTCCCCATACCCCCATAGAAACTCTAGGTGCCAGGTATTTGTATAGAGTTTGCACCTGAGCAGGTGCAAGCCAGCTCACACTTGGGGACCTTGAGAAATGTGGGCTTGTAGTGACCCTCGAGGGTAGGGATCCCCAACTTCCCAGTGTCTGCAACATAAGGAACAGAGAGACGTGCTCAGTTCGATCTTGTCAACCATTTGCTCTCCCAAGCTACTGGGCCGTCCGTGGCTTTGGCTGACAGCTAAGCCATCCCCTTCCCTTCCCATCTGAGTAATGTCACAGCTTTCACTCTTTCTGCTACAAGAAGCACCAGTAGGAGACGCCAAAACTGAGGTCACCAGAAGGGGTTTCAAGAGTCAATCTAGATCTGTTCTCGATCACCTGTGGGGTGTCTCCCAGTGAGCCCGATCTCTCCCTCCCGTATCTTCTCACCTTGAAGTCAATCTATGGGTTCTTCTCCAGCTGAACCCTACATCCATGCTGCCCCATGGGGACACTCAGCCCTCTTTATCCTCGGTTCTCCATTTGCAGATTCAACCAAACACAGATCAAAAATATTGGGAAATGCATGGACATTCTCCCTAGTCATTAGTCCCTGAGCCGTACTGTAAGACCGCTGCACCTAGCTCAGGGTGTCAGGGTCACCTAGGATGAATAAAGGGGACACATGCTATTAGCAAAGAGCATAGCAGTTAATATAGGGGCTTGAACATCATCAGAGCCTGGTCCCCCAGCTCTGAGGGACAACTGTGTGATCTGAGCCACAAATACAAGTGGCTGGGGATGTGGCCCTGTTGGTAGAGCCCTTGCCTGGCATGTGCAAAGTCCTGTGTTCCATCTCTGCCCAGCATTGCAAACATCAGGTGTGGTGACATGGATGTGTTAAGCCCGGCACTAGGGAGGTAGAGGCAAACGGTTCAAAAGTCCCCGACTCTGCAGCTAGTGGGAGGCCAGCCTGGGCTACCTGAGATCCAGAAATTTAAAAAAAAAAAAAAAAAAAAGTAAAATGAAATTTTGTTCAACCCAATCTACAATCATCTGAAGTGTGATCAGCAGAGTAAAGCACTTGGGACTATTTTGCCTTCCCTTCCCTTCCCCCCGACACCTGGCATGTTGTATCTTGGTTAAGACTGGCCACCTCTCCAGGGCTTCACAGCCACGTGTAGCTTGGGACCTTCATACTGCACAGTGTGCATGGTAATGCGGCTTCCTTCTGCAAGTTAGATGCCCCTCCTAATCATCTCTCCTACCATGCGTTGTGAAGATCTTGAAGCAGGTGTCTCAGGTAGGGTAGAATCAAATGTGCAAAGGCCCTGGGGCAGGATCAAGGAAGTAGATATGGCTGGAGCCTGGAAAGGGAGGTAAAACGGAGACCGGCAGAGGATGGGGTTGTGGTTGTTGTTGCTGACCAGGTGAGGGGTGGGTCCTTTCCTCTGCTCTCTACGGACAATGGAATATTGTTGGTGACAATCAATGGCAGAGCAACTTACAGGATGGATCTTTGCAACACAGTGGATACTGATGACCCCAAGCAAGGCTTCTTCTTGGGGGGGGGGGGGGGGGGGGGGGGGTCTAAGTGCAGAAGGAAACAATGGCCCAGAAGCAGTCAGGGCTCAGAGCTTTATCAACAGCCTGACAATCGGGGTGCTGGTCTCCTGCTCATTGGGAGGGAGGGATCTGTGGGGAGCCTGCATTATGAGGCCAAGGAATAGGGGTGATTTGCATACAGCAGGACCTGATCTCTGGGCTCCCTTTCTGTGGCCCTCAAGCTATTGGCTCCAGTATGGGACACCTAAGGCATCCCACATGGCCCCGAGGTCAGGCAGCACCAGTTTAATGAGAACAGTGCTTGTTCAGCAAGGTTCTGGGGGACCGCTGGCGGGGTGGGGGTGGGGGATACCATGCCAGCAAAGGGATACAACATGGATGCAAACCAAGGTGGAGCCACTGGGATCAGGCCCATGAGCTCTGTGACCCCAGTGAGGGGACAGAGGGATATTGGGTTGGGATTGTCGTTGTTGTTAATTTTGTTTTGAGACAAGGTTGGTCTTACCATGGAGCCCAGGTTGGCCTTGAACTCAAGATCTTCCTGCCTCAGCCGCTTGAGAGTTAGGATGACAGGCATGAGCCACCACGGGCACCTTGAGTATCATTCTTAGTGAAACAGGTCAGAAGAGTGTGGTGGGCATGGCCTCACTTGAGTTCCCATGGGACCCCACTGCTATGCTAATGACATCAGGGACAAGAGCAGGAACTCAGCAAGATGGGTAAGGATGGAGGCTCAGAGCGGGGATGGCGGAGATCAAGCTGGGTATACTTGGATGCATGGGTGCAGGACCTGACCCAGCAGTGACTAAATGCTGACTTTCAGGACAATGCCCTTACTAAGCCAGGAGAGAGAGAATAAACCATGTCTGACCGTAAGGAGATACAGCCCTCCCCCTCTCCATCTTATCAATGGAGAAAGTGAGGCACAAAGATGTTAAACCTCATGTCCGGCTTGCACAGCTAAAATGTGTTCAAAGGGAATTTGAACCTAGAACTATGACCTTCATCACTACAGGGCTCAGCCCATTTTGGGGATGGATGATGGGCTTTCTAGAGAGTATCCATGTTAATGCTTAATTGTCACAAGTACTATCGCTGGCAGAATCTGCAGATGTGCATCTTTGCTCACGAGAGTGAGTATTCTGAAATGTAAATTTCAGGGAGCCAGTCAGTGGGGACAGGGACTCACATATTCTGTGCTATGACAGCTCCTGCCCACACCCTGGGTGACAGAGATTGGTGCTCACCAACCATTACCTCCTCAAGTGTCGAGTTCTAAGCAAACAAAACTGAGCCTCTCTGAGGAGGGTGGGGCAGGAAGTAGGTGGTTGGGGGGATGACTGGCTTCTTATAAATATCCAGACAGACCCAGATCAATAATGCATGTGCCCAAAAAGCCGGGCACATTATCTCACAGTTGGCCACCACTGGCAAACCAAGGGTGGTCCTGAAAAATTCATTGGCTGCTATTTTCTGCTTGTCTGTGAGGCAGCTCCAGAGGGCCTCTGGCTCAACAGAGCTAATCTTGGGCCTCCTTCCAGTCCCAGGTGGGGACAGCTGTCCACACTCATCAGGACCCAGTGAGAAGAAGGGCTCAATCTATGTCATGGTTGCTGGCTGTGGTCACCGTGCCTTTTCTGTGGACCTGCAGTTCCCTGGTTGTCATTTTGGAATTTTGGATGCTGGGTTACCAGAGTATTTGTGAGTGAGCACTTGGGTTGTCTGTCCACTTGCAGAGAGTGAGGCAATCTCTGAAGATACACAGGAATATCAGCAAAACAGTCAGATGGACCTATATGCAACACCACAGTCCTGTCATAACACTGTGCTGTGCCCAGGGAGACCAAGGAAATGCTGGGTTCTGTCAGCACTGACCAAGTTAATTGGATACAGGCAACTTAAGGACATCTCCAGAGCTCAGCTGGCCTCTGAGAGAGCCCAGGGAGAGTCACACACAGCCTGAAGCAGATCTGTTAGATAGGACCGTTCCATCATAAGTGTCAAAGGTCAGCTATGTGGGACTGTCAGATGGGCCATTAAGGAGCTGTGGGGACAGATGTCTCATCAGCTCTGACAGCTCATGAATGAAGCCAGACATGGTCATGTATGCCTGTCACCCCAGCACTCAGGAGACAGAGACAGGAGGATCACAAGTTCCAGGTCAACCTAGGCTACATAATGAGACTGTCTCAAAAAGAAAACAATCAGACAGGCATAGCCCCAGCCCATTGGTCTTGCCTCTTCTGGTTACAAGTGACTTCCTACAACTCAGCCCAAGCAGTGTTGGATGAACTGGAACCAGCACCTTACTGGGGATGGAAATAAGAAGTTCAAGCGTACGAGATTTGGGTGCATTTAGATCCAAGGGTGCCTCCTCCAGATGTCACCAGTCTGTGTGACCTCATCCCCGCCTTCCTCCAAGCTGGCTCTGCCTTCAGAACAGCTCACTAAGCACTTCTGCCTGAAGGCCAGCGCAGCCTTTCCATTAGACAGCCTGGAAAGCTCTGGACTGGGATAGAGGGGAGCTGGGCAGGTTTCCCTCAAGGGAAACTGAACATTGGCTCTGGAGGACACAACCAGCCAGGACTGTTAAATTAGGGGGCGTTCTGCGTTTCCCCCACAAGACTGCTACAGAGCCGCGTGCACCACACTTGCTCCCTCCTCCTCGTTCACTGAGCACCTGGTATTAGAGAAGAGTAACTAGCAACAAAGTAACAAAGTAGACAGAATCTTGACTGATGCTGAGCTGCCCGGCTAGCACAGCTGTGTGTCAATAACCAAGACAAAACATAAAACATAAAAGCCCGGCAGTGGTGGTGCCACCTGTAACCCCAGCACTTGCAAGACAGAGGCAGGAAGATCTCTGCGTTCTAGGACAGCCTGGGCTACACAATCACTTCCAGGACAGCCTGGGCTACACAGAGAAACCCTGTCTCGAAAAACCATAACAACAAGAAAACACACACACACTGCATATGACAGGGGACGGTGGTGAGAAAGGATCAGAAGTCAAGCAAAGAGTTAAGGGGGTGGGGCCTGAAACTTCACAATGATTTCATTGATAAAGGGGACACAGTATCAAGAAGGGCCAGGGAACTTATCAATGGGAATTCTAGGAAGAACATTCAAGCAGCAGAAACAGTTGGTGCAAAGGGCCAGAGGCAGAGGCATGCAGGGTGACAGAGTGGCAGCATTGTGATCCAGGGCACAGAAAGTGGGGAGTCTGAGGGTGGCTGGTGGTGATGTTCATCATGCCAGGGCATGAGACTGAACCAGAGAGAGGACTTGGGCTTTCTGGGGAGGGTGGATGTCAGGGATACATGGATCAGAGAAGGAAACAGTCTGACTTCCATTTCACTATAGAGGATGATCACAATGAGGCAGGTGAGGAGTCCACTGCTGTCCAGGCACAAGAGGAGCCCAGCGAGTGCTCTATTGCAGTGGTCCAGGCTTAGAGGCAAAGCTAGAAAGATGTGCGGATGGGTCACAAGTGAGACCCGTGGAGAACAACCCCAGGGACTGCAAAGCTGTGGGGATAAGTTGATGGGGTCGATCAGTGCCCCCAACTGAGGAGCCACTCCACAGCCAGCCATGGTGGAGTCTGAAGCTGAGGATGAGCCTTGACTTCTGAGGTTCAGGCATGTAGTGGGGAAGGTGGGACAGAGTGCAGCTTCTAGGCTTGTTTGCACCTTACTGGGTGAGACCCTGAGGACTTCATGTCCCCAGCTCTGACATCCACACGTGCAAAGCAGACCTGGGAAAGAAGAGCCCGGCAGCCCCATTTTCCACGTTCCATCTGAGAGATGAGGAAACTACACTGTGCTGCTGACCGATAACCAAGAGATGGATTGGAAACTCTCGGCTCTCACGGGGGCCAGATGGCAGACAGCCCAGGGCGATGCACCCAGATTGCAGGCAGCAGTTCAGGGCAACTTCGTCCACCACCGACATCCATTCTGAACATTCCAGCTGCTACTTACCAGAGAAAGGAAGGCTTGTGGATGCACATTATCTCAGGAATGGCCCATCTGGGTTCAAACTGCCAAGTGCATTCCTGTGAGGTTTTTCTAGTTTTATTCATCAACAAGGGCAGGTTCACTTGAATTCTAGAAAGCATGTCAGAATTAGGCTTGGCTGCTTGCAAAAGGAAATGAAACCTAGCATTGCTTCTTCATCACATAAAAATGTCTGGGGACCGGTGGTCCAGAATTGGTGTGGTATCATCAAGAATGGCCCCCGTCTCTAGGTTTCTACTCTATCATCCCTTCTGTGTAACATCTGTCCTCAAGGCCACTTTGTGCTTCAGAACAGCTGCCGGAGCTCCAGCTGTTACAGCCACGTGCTTGGCAACGGGAAGCGAAGGGCAAAAGAGGATAAAACAGTAAATTAAGACCAGCCTTTGAGGACCACACCCCAGCAGTCACGTGGGACGTGGATGGACATTCTTACGTAGTCACCTGATCTCGGGTTTGGCCAAGTCACAGAGGGCTTAGCGACTTTGCTAGGGTGTGAACAGGCATGAAGAAAGCTCCAGGGAAGATGCTGTGTCCTCAGGTTAGTTACTGGAATCCGGATGCAGAGCCACCGACACAGTCACACCCTCTACCCACACACAACGAGGAAGGAGGGGGAATTCAGATTCAAGCCTCAATTTCCTTTTCTGATCTCCTGCCAGGACCTCCTGTGAGACCAAAACCAGTGGGTGCAGAAGTTTGTTGGTACTGGTCACTGTCTGAGGTCAAGGGTGCTGAGGTCAAATGTGATTGCTGGCATATTAGTCACAAGAGAGTCGGTTGTGGGCTAGGTGCACTGTGAGACAGAAGCTGGACCCACTGAGGAGGAAGAAAGGGAAGCCGGTGGTGGTGGGCAGCTGGGGTCCGAGCCACAATGGGACAAAGACAAGGGTCCCGGCAGGGGCAGCACCTCTAGCACTGAGTGATGTGGTGAAGATCTGTACACTAGGGAGCAGCTGCCCACATGAATGGCTCCAGAAAGAACACTGGGGGAAGGGGAGAAGGTGCAGAGCCCTGTGGTAGGCACAGTCTCACCAGGAGATGCTGCCCAGGCTGGGGAATAAGGGCAGATGACAGGGAGATATAGGGACCCATGTGAGCCATGCGGGAAGGTCAGGATCTTGGTATGAGGCTGATAGAAGTCCGTGCACATGCTCTGAGCAGGTCAGGTGCCAAGAGCCCTGTTGCAAGGGTCCTAACTGTGGGTAGGGAGCGGCTGGCTTGAGGATGAGAGTAAAGCAGGAAGATCAGCTTGGGGGGGCTGGCTGGTCAAATGGGGTGCTGGTGCTGCCAAGCAGGAAGCTAAGGAAGAACAGCAGTGGACCTCAGTTCTGCTTCCAGGTAGGCAGAGCATTGTGCTAGGCACTGGAGTTGCAGCAGGCAGGTGGTACAGAGCCAATCATGGTGCCTTGTGCAGAGACAGAGCTAGAGGGGGAACAGTGGTGTCTTAGCTCTGCTTTCTGTCACTGTGCCAATAAAACACTATGACCAAACTTAACTTGGAGAGGGAAAAGTTTATTTCATCTTACAGCTTGTAGTCCACCCGGAAGCTGAGGCAGGAACTGAAGCAGAGGTCATGGAGGAACTGTGCTTACTGGCTTGTTCTCATGGCTTGCTCAGCCTGTAGCCTTATAGGAATCAGGATCACTACCTAGGGATGGTACCGCTCACAGTGGGCTGGGCCCTCCCACATTAATCATCAATCAATAAAATGCCCCACCAGCTTACCTACAGCCAATCTGGTGGGGGCATTTTCTCATTGGATGTACCGTCTTCCCAAATGACTCCAGCTTGTGTCGGTTGACATAAAACTAGCCAGCCACAGGAAGCAGGCTTCGCCTTGCAGGTGTTGCTTTTAGTGACTGGGTAACTGGCTCTGTGATACCCCCCAAAACCTGAGGCAGCACCGGCAAACACTATGTCCTTAAATACTTATCAGGTGTGGCAAGATTGCTATGCATGAATGTTCCTATCTGAGCAGGCCCTCAGTAGGGACCAGCCGTTCAGAGTTCCCCCATTTATACCCTGCTACACTGAAGGGCACCATTGGGGTTTTCTCCCAGAAGCCTCCACAGCAGAGACAGCAGATGACAAAGGAGAGATTAACAGAATAACTGTGAAATTTCACCCCAGCATTCAGCAGCTGAGCCAGTGTGGCCTCCTGGGCATCTGCCTGATTGGTTTGGGGTTTTGTAGCACCAGATTTTGGAGTTCCCCAGAGTCAGAAGGGTTCCCCTTGACACCATCAGCCAGGAAACCATATCTGAGATGCTGGTCCTGCACTATTCATCTGGCCCCTGAGAGCCTGGTGCTGAGCATCTAGTGCACCATGAACCTCAGCTCCTGCTTCTGCCCAGATGTTGCTTCTGGCTGCTGCTGTTGCCCCCACCCCTACCACCAGCCCACTCCCTGGGCCTCCTTCCCACCCCCTGCCAGGGACAGAGCTATTCTGGGACATCTCATCTCCCAAAGTGACGCTTAAACAGGTATTTCTCAGGGAGGTGGGGTCCTTGACCAAAGACCCTCACTGGAACATTTTGTGCTGGGTTATCTGTGGCTAAGATAAAAGCAGAGAGGGAAGGCCATGGGCATTCCCATGAGGCCAGAGACACACTCACTGACAACCCCTGTGCTCAGTCCCCTGAAACAGCTCTTGGAAACTTTGAAATAACTCAGAGCAAAGATAATAACCCTTCCTCCCGAGTCCGTGGAGATAAGTGGAGGTTACAGTGATCTTAAGGCCACCCAGCAGGAGCCTCGAAGGAGATGCTATTTAGAAAAACCTAAATGTTGTAAAGGTTGGAGCTATGGCAGCTGGTGCACAGGTCCTGAGACAGGGTGTGCTTGGTGCCTTTCCACTGTGGCTAGAAGAGTAAAGTAGCCTAAGAGGGGAAGGTGGGATTATCAGGACAGCGACCTTTCAGGGAGGTTCTATCAGCCAAAGGTGGAAGTCTTACTTACCGTTTCTGTCACTGCAACAAAGCACAAAGACCAAAAAGCAAGTTGGGGAGGAAAGGGTTTATTCGGCTTACACTTCCACATTGCTGTTCATCACCAAAGGAAGTCGGGGCAGGAACCTCATAGCAGGAGCTGATGCAGAGGCCTTGAAGTGATGCTGTTTACTGGCTTGCCCCTCATGGCTTGCTCAGCCTGCTTCTAGAACTCAGGACCACCAGCCCAGGGATGGCTCCTCCACCCACATCGGCCTGGGCCCTCGCCCATTGATCACTAATTGAGAAAATGCCTTACAGCTGGATCTCAGGGAGACCGTTCCTCAACTAAGGCTCCTTCCTCTCTGACTCTAGCTTGTGCCAAGTTGATGCAAAACCAGCCAGTACAGTGGACTTTGCCTTTTGCTCTGGATGAGGAAGGTGTTCAGGGAGAGTGCCAGGAGCACCGTGACGACATTGCTTAATTTGTTAGAAATTGCTGTCTGTGAAGGGAAGAACAACACAGATGACTACTGCAGTAGTCCGGGCAAGAGCTAGCTAGGATGCCCACATACAGATTAGTGTCAAGACTCTGAGGTTACTAACTCTGGGTGTTTGTCCCCTATAACAATCTACCTCCTACTACTTTCCCAAGGAGGCCCCACCCTCAAAGACTCTGTTTCCCCACGATGTAAAACAAGCAAGCATAGGTCGGCATCGTCTTAGATACCCGTCCAAAGAGCCTCAGGAGTTTATTGCGTGGGGGTGGTATACACCCCACCCCAACCCTGGGTAGCAAGTCTCTGGGAAAGGAATCAGACAAGAGTTGCTTCAGCACCAAGGATGGCAAAAGCCGGCTCATGTTTTCAATCCTGAAAATCCCTGGGCTGGAAAGAGGGCTCGGTTGTTAAAGGTGCTCGTAGCACAAGTGTGAAGACCCAAGCTTCATCCCCAAGGCCCACATAAAAACCAGGAAGTGCTGGAGAGGCTGAGGCTCACTGGCCAGCTAGTCTTCCCACGCTGGCAAACCCCAGGCTCCATGAGAGACTCAGGCTCAGAAGCCAAGTTAGAAAGCAACTGAGAAGGCCACCCACATGTAAACGGATTGCCAACATATACAGGTAGATACCTGTACACGTGTTCACACGCATATAAAGGGAAGGAAGTCAGTCTTCAGTACCTGCTAAGTCCCCGTAGATAGCTGGTGCTCTGACTCAGGTCTTTACAGAGCAAATCTTGTCTAGAATGTTCAAAGGCCTGAGTTCTATCATCAACATTGTAAAAATAAACACAAGCTAATTCAGCATGGTGGTGCCAGAGACAGACAATCTCACAATCAACAAACACCGACTTTTAGTGTGTGTGTGTGTGTGTGAGAGAGAGAGAGAGAAAGAGAGAGAGAGCTCACGCACATGCACACGCACGAACTTGCTTTATAACTGAGGGTGGCATCTGATCCTCCTCCCTCCACCTCTCAATGCTGAGATTACAGGCAGATGCCCAGAGGTCAAACAGGGCTTTTGAATGCTTAGTACTCACTCTACCGACTGATCTCCAGTTCAGCCCAGTAAACCGTGGCTCTACTGCCTGCAAACTGTACAATGCATCAAAAAATAGGCAGTGAGGGTGTTCCATCCATAATCTTAGTTCCATGGATCAGAGAGCATAGGGTTTCATCAGATAAAGACCCAGACAGCCAGCTAAGGAGACAGCTCAGTTGGTCAAGTGCCTACCACACAGAATGAGGATGTGACCTCAGACCCCTAGCACCCATGTGAGGAATGTGGGTGTGGCGCACTTATGCCTACCAGTAACCCTGGCTCAGGAGGAGGGGAATGGGAGGGGAGCAGAGACAGCAGACTCTCCATTGCTCAGTGGCTATCAGTTTTGGCCAGTCAGTGAGCTTTGAGTTCAATGAGGGGCCCTGAAGTTTAAGTCCCACTGTGAAGGAGGGAGACTGCCCATTAGAATCACCCCAAGAGATGTCAGGCTAACCTCACCCTGGCCTTGTGCTGTGGCAGGGTTTGGTCAAGGAAGAAACCAAGCCTGTATTTGTCTATATGTTCCCAAATTTGTGTTGGACAACCTAAGTTTGGGTTGGCTGGCCGCTTCACATGAAACATGAAAGCTGTCCCCTTTCCTGTGTTTGGCTATGTCTTCCTGGCCAAGGGCCATTAGTCCTGTGCGCCATTAGTCCTGTGAGCCATTAGGTCATCTGTTTTCACATTACAGAAGTGAGTTTTATAGCCCGATGCTGGGGCCCTTTCAATAAAGCAGGTCACTGTCTGCAAAGGAGGCACAATGTGCCGTGCTTTTCCACGAAGACCTGGCTGTCATCCCTGGCCCTGAGAACTACTCTCCTGTGACTGCCTGCCCCAGCTCTTCCCCAATAGGAGCTGCCAGGTAGGGAGAGGGCATGGCACTGCCAAGAGAAGAGATGGGACCCTGAGCTTTCTGCCCTAAAACATAAGAAACAGCCCAAAGCCCGTTGGCTTTACATCAATGCAGATTTCTGGGTTCTTTCCTGAGCTTCCAGAAGAGGGTTGATGGATTGTAGAGCCAGCTCTGGTCCCCAGAGGCTGAGCACCTGCAGACAGCTGTTCTGGAGGGTCTGTTCCACCCATAGCATGAGGGATCCATGTAAGAGAGCTTCTATGAGGTGGGCTCCAGAACAGTGGGAACTATAGACAGGAAGCAGGTAGGATGGGTGGAGGAAGGAAGGGAGACAGCATTGTGGGGCTACAAGCCCAAACCAAGGAAGATGTACGGAACAGTGGGCCAGGGAGAACACATAGCCAGGCCTGGTGCCGCTGGTAACCTTTGGAAGAGCTGGTGTGTGTGTGTGTGTGTGTGTGTGTGTGTGTGTGTGTGTGTGTGTTGCATGGGTCCTGGGAACCATATTCATACAGAGGGAAAGTGGGACTGGGGTTCTTAGTGAGTGTGAAGACAAATTGGAGGTCCTGTGACTGCAGGTTGGTAAGAGGCAGGTTAAAGTGCTGGCTACACCCCTGGGCATGTCACCCAAGTGGGAAATTGTAGGCCTAGTCCTGGGGAGAGGAGCTATTGCCTGCCCAAAAGGAGCTGGCAAGGTCTGATGGTCTGTGGATGCAGAAAGCAGTGGGCTGGCTCACCGGATGGTACAACAATTCAAATGCTGGCCCCAGGAACAGCCAGATGTTGTCTGAGTCGCTAAAGGGAAGGGCTTCCAGAGCTTGACTCTGATGTGGCTCACCAGGCATCTGTAGACGGGCAGGTGGCATCAAGGGTGGAAGATTCTGGCTTGCATCATGGTGTTTGCCAGATTCTAGGTTTCTGTCCTCTTCCCAGTTCTAATCAAAACCCCACCCCCACACCACCAGGCTATAGTTCACGGTAACCACCACATTATAGCTCTCGCTACCCCCACGAGAAAATGACACTTCAAATAGAGGAAGCCAGTTAGGATCACCTGCCCCTCACCACCCCATCAACTGTTCCTATGTGTGATCAAGCATGGACATCACATTCCCCTGGAGCCACCCACAGGGACACCTCTGGGGATTGGAGAGAAACCCTGTGGCACCCTGTCAATGCCATGCTAAGAGAATGCTTCTGTCCCCAAAGGGCCCAAGAGTCATTCAAAGGCATGGGGACTATCAATTTCCCCAGGACACTGTCACCAGGCCTTGGTGAAGGTGACATTCACTGCCCTGCTACTGCCATGGGTAAGCCTGGGTCTGAGCTCTCATCTGCCACCTTCCCCACTGTGTGGCCCCAACAGTCACCAAGGGTCCCAGCTGTGCTTCCTATCCAGAAAAGGACACTTTGAAAAGTAACTTCGTTTGTCCTGTATGCAGAGCAATTGACCCATGTGTTAGTAATTAGAACAATTGTGAGTGTTGCTCTCCATCTTAGGGACAGGCCAATGGTCCCAAAGCTCAGACCAATTAGCAGGCTGTAATGCAGAGATTTCCAGGCCCTGTTGGATACATGTAATCTAGGAGGCGAGGCCGACATCCACTGCAGACTGTGCTGTGCTGTAGAGCACAGCGGACCCCAGAGCACCCGATGTGTTCAAGCTAAAAGTCAGAGCTTAAAGCCCCACTATGTACCAGGCGGTGGTGGAGGCTGTACACACCTTTAATCCCAGCACTCAGGAGGCAGGAGCAGGTGGATCTCTTGAGTTCGAGGCCAGCCTGGTCTACAGAGTGAGTTCCAGGATGGACTAGGCTACACAGGTGGAAGATGCAGCTCAGGTGACCATGTTCGCCTAGAGTGTGGATTCTATTCCCAGCACAGTGTAAATTAGGCATAGTGACATAGGCCTATAATCCAGTGCTCAGGATACAGAGGCAGGAGGATCAAAGTCATCCTTGGCCACAGCAGGTTTAGAGCCAGTGTGTGCTTTGTAATAAGGGCTGGTTAGTAACCTTCGGGCTCAGTACAGTGAGACCCTTTTGCCATTGAGTCCACGTCCCCTCCTGCAGATCTCCAGAGCCCTCGCTGTAACTACAAAGCTTCGACCAGGTGTGAAGGCTTGCCCTGGAGGGGCTGCCTTAGCCACCTGGTACCAGCCTGGCAGACCTGCAAAAGAAGGTGCTGATTCAGGGTCAGAGCCAGGCACACCTGCCACCTCACCAGCCACCCTCAGCCCTGCTGGAAGCTCATGTCACATCTCCATAGGGGGACCTCCTACCAGGCAACAGACCCTGTAATTGCTAGAGCTGGAACCACCAGTATACAGATATTCCAGAAGAGACAAATGGTGGGAATCTGCTGGGGCCTCTGTCAGCACAGAAGGTCAGCTGGGCTTGCTGAGGAAGGACTCTCAATGTGAGGTCCCAATGACAGGCTGTACTGACAAAGCAGTGCCAGAGAATCCTGGACAGTGACTGTGGCACGTGCAAGGATCCTGGTGCAGAAACTAGCTTGAAGTATTTTTAAAACCATGAGGAATCCCAAGAAGATGGCTCTGTTAGTACAGCATTTGCCTCAAAAGCATAAAAACAGAGCCCAAATCCCTAGAGCCCATGTAAAAAGCCAGCGCAGTGCACACTCGACACCCCAGTGTGGCGGGACAGGAAGCAGAGACAGGAAGACCCCTGTAAGCTCCAGCCAGCTAGCCTGGCCTGTGTGTAAAGTTCCAATCCAAAGGGAGACCTGGTCTGACACCAAAGGTGGAAGGCCCGCGCACGCGTGCGCGCGCGCGCACACACACACACACACACACACACACACACACGAGAAGTAATTATAAACAAAATTTGTCTGGATAGGGCGGCACTTGGGAAGTGAAGACAGATGCTTCTCTGTGAGTTCGAGGCCAGCCTGGTCTACAGAGTGAGTTCCAGGACAGCCAGGGCTATACAGAGAAACCCTGTCTTGGAAAAAAAAAAGAATTGCAAGGGGAAACTGAGGCTGGCCATAGAAGGAAGAGAGGAAAGGCTTTCATGGAATGTTCCAGTAGATCTCACTGTTTAGCTTCCACCCTCAGTGTGCAGTTTGACATCTCTTCTCCACACAGACATTGCACACTTACTGTGTGCTACCAGCGAGGTCCCAGCCCACACACAGTAGGCCTCCACACATACTTGTCTCCTTGTCTCTTGTTCTCCTTCACTGAGCAACAAGAACAGTTAGAGATGAACTCTCAATGCTTGGTGTAGCTAAAGGGCCTATCAACTCATTTAGGGGGATCAGAGGCCCAGGATATGGTGGGCCCAGGAGCTAGAGACCCAGGATATGGAAGTTCCAGGAGCTGGAGGGGGGTATCTAGGAGCTGAAGGCCCAGCATATGGAGGGTCTAGGAGCTAGAAGGCCCAGGAACTGGAGGGCCCAGGAGCTGGAGGGTCCTAGATCTGTTTATGTACAGCTCTGTTATATCCAGGACAGTTGTGTCTAGGAGCTCTGTTTATGTACAAAACATGGTTTGAATCTAGACTCAAGGTACTTAAAAGCAGGTTTGTAACCAGTACAACTGTCTAGGGAGACTGAGACCAGGGCCTTCCTGGTTGGGTTGGTGGGGGAGCAGGGTCTGGCCCATGCAAGCCCATGGATTTCCTAAGGAGCTGGAGGGGTCCAGGAGATGGAGAGCCCAGGATATGAAAGGTCCGGGAGCTAGAAGCCCAGGAGCTCTTAGGCAGATAGGTTAGCTTTGACGGAAGCTGGGTATGGACTCCAAATACAGGTAGAAGGCACAAGTGTCAGAGAGACTGGCTGGGGCTTGGCTAGACTAGACTTCAGTTCAGTGGATAATTCTTGGGGAATTCCAAACAAAACAAAGCCTAATCCTATCTGCATTTGTGACTGCTTAAAAATGAAGAGATCTGTGTCTGTTAGCACTCTGCAGAAAAGACACTCTGTTTATGTACAAAACAGGGTTTGAATCAGACTCAAGGTAAAAGCAAGTTTGTACCCAATACCACTGTCCAGTGGCACTGAAACCAGGAAAGGCTTTCCTGGTTGAGTTGGGGGTGAGGCGTCTGGCCCATACAAGCCCATGGATTTCCTAAGCATGCCTGCAGCTCCAGGCTCAGGGTTAGAAGCCCCCTAAAGAGGTCCCCCCAGCAGGCCACATGACTCACAAGTATCCTCTGCTTGCAGGCTCCATGCAGGTGATGAACAAGACAAGACGTATCATGGAGCAGGGCGGGGCACACTTCATCAATGCCTTCGTGACTACACCTATGTGTTGCCCTTCTCGATCCTCCATCCTCACCGGAAAGTACGTCCACAATCACAACACCTACACCAACAACGAGAACTGCTCCTCGCCTTCCTGGCAGGCACAGCACGAGAGCCGCACCTTTGCCGTGTACCTCAACAGCACAGGCTACCGGACAGGTGAGGACAGGGTGGGGAGATGCTGTCGGGGCCTGCTCAAGGGACAGGTGGCCTCTTGTACCCTCGATGAGTTTCTCTGGGTGTGATGTCCACACTGTACTGGTCCCCAAGATAAGTCTGGGTCATGCACAGAAGAGGTTTTATTTCCCATTGATGTTTCGAGCTTATTTCTATGCTCACATAGTAGATGCATCTGAAGTGAGTACAGAAAACAACCTTTTCAAAGAAACTAGAGTTTTGAAAAATGAAGAGTGCAGGGAGATTGTGAATTATCTGACAGGGAGGTCACAAGATATCCCTGCATGAGTTTAAGGTTTCTGTTTTTAAAATTGTTTTCTTGACTGAAACTATCTGCATGAGAGAAGGTTCCAGAAAGTTGAGGTTGGAGATAGAGAGAAACGGACAGACATGGGGGAGTCATCAGTCCACTATGGGAGTAACCAAGATGATGAAGAGGTTGCCGTGAGGAGGAAGACCTTTGACTGCACTGTTATGCCTGTCAGAATGTCCGTGTTGCCTACTTGGTGGTTCTGTGAGGTACTGTGGCAAGTTGGAAGGGTTGTCCGCTAGGCTGGCACCTCAGGTCAAGCTGTAATCCCAGCCCAGCCACCTCGCCCTTGCCAAATCCTCGAGATTCAACTCATTGAACTTGCTGAGATTTTTGTTTTGTTTTGTTTGTTTTTTAAAAAAAGAAAAATCCCCTCCTTGGCAAGCAGCCTGGGCAGTTGTGAAACCAGATGATTCGGCTCAGATGTTGCAAGCCCGGGGACTTGCCCTTCCTAGTGACGCTACATTGTTTTGAGTGGGAGTGAGGAAGGGCCAGGCACCTCCTGTAGCTGACTTGCATCCATCCATCAGGGCTGGGCAGGCTGTCAGGTGCCCAGTGGGAGTGGGCGGAGCTGTGTGCTCCCTACAGGCTTCTCCCAACACAGAATCATCCCCAGAGCTGGTTCAGTGTGAAAACTTACTCCTCCACACGGGCAGGTCATCATGGGTGGAGGTGCAGACCCCGCTGGCTTGGGGTCCCTGCAGAAATCACGTGTTACAGGTCTCTGTGGGCCAGGGCGTTAGATGGTTGGGAGGCCTAGACATTGCTGGGATCAGGACAGACACAGCAGGGCACCGGCTCCTGTCGGAAGGTACAGCTGCCATTCGGGGCTAGAAATGATACCCAAGCCAGTTCAAAGTCAAATATATCAAATATCTCTACATTTGAACTTTTTAAAGTAAAATCTCTCCATTTTGAGAACTCCATCTTTAAAAAACAAATGCTGTGGGCCAAAGATGTATCTGTGGACAGGTGTGCCCTGAACAGCCCTGACTGGATTGTAGATATGAATCAGATGAATAGTCAGGCCCCAAAAGTGTCCATCGGGCCAGTCATGGAAGGCAGGAAGACCACACCTCCCACAAAGACTTCTGGGAGAGTCATGGAATGAGAAGTTTGTGTGGCATAATCAAAGCAGAAACGGAGGCCACAGGAACTCAGAGGCAAGGGGACCGCCTGTCAAACAGAAGGGGAAATTACTAAGCCCCGTAACACTACGGGATTTATGATGGAGCAAAAGTCCGTATCAGAATCACACGGGAAACAGAGAGAAAGGAATGACCATCAAAAGTAGATAGACATCAAACCAGATGCTTTGTTCAGCTGCTGGGAGACTGATGCAGGTGTGCCATCCAGCTGCTGGG
>JADRCH010000158.1:2940041-3102541 GCA_019843965.1 Rhynchomys soricoides
TCTCTCCCTCCCCCCCCCTTCTCTCTCTCCTCTCTCCCCCCTCTCTCTCTCCTCTTCTCTCTCTCTCTCCTCTCTCTCCCTCCCCCCTCTTCTTTCTCTCTCTCCTCTCTTCTCTCTCTCTCTCTCTCCCCCCCTTCCCTCTGAAAGGTCTTGTATGCGTTTGAGACAAGCATTCTACCAATGAGTTAAACCCCCAGTCCCTAAACTTCTCTCTCTTTTTGGACTTTCTTACCCAGTGGGCTGACACAGTCTCAGAAGAGCCACCAACAGGGCTCTGGGGACTTGGGTACAGCTCCTGAACAATGGTTTCCTGGTTGTTTCTTAGGACGGAACACCCCTTTTCTGCTTTTAAGGTCTCTGACCTCAAAGTGTGAACCACAGGTGGAGTATGACTTGCCAGGCTCCAGGGACACATTGGCTGACAATAGGGACCTCGGTGACTGAGTTGGTGCCTGTGGCTCTTCCAGAGTTACAAGAAAGGAGGCAGAGAAAGAGGAAACTGTGTGGATGAGGGAGTGAATTGACTTCACAGTATGGAAGGGACCTGCCCATGAAAATAAGTATTTAATGAAATGTCAGCTGCACACGGTGTGATTCAGCAGGTCTGCTCCAGAACACTTTGACTCCTTCGTGGTTATTTACTGGTTTTGTTGAATGTTCGATGTGGGTGGAGGTGGTGTAGGGTGAGCCTGTGCCAAAATTGCTCTTGTCCTTGAAACAGCCCTGTTGACAGCTCTACCCAGATGGCCAGGGACCAGGGAGGCAGGAACAGTCTGTACGCTGCAGGCTGAGCAAGCCCTCCAGGCAGGCCTGCAGGCTGAGCTAGCCCTCCAGCTAGCTCTGCAGCAGACCACAGGATATATTTGTCACCATCTCACCTTCTGTAGGTGCCTGGCCTCTTGCACAGCAGTAAACCCTAGTGCTCAGCCATCACTGCCAAAGGAAAGAGAGGGGAAAGACCCTCTGCATGATGTTCTTCAAGCAGCTGGCAGGTCCAAGGTATAGATGTGGTCACTCTGCAGACTTGCCCTTACCTGTTTTGTCACATGCCTCCTGCACCACAGGGTGAAAGGGGAGCACGCACGCGCATGCACACACACACATACTCATAGAGAGGCAAGCATACACATGCACACATGGACACACACACATGCCTATATAGGCACACATGGACACACAGGGACATACATATATACACACATGGATACACGTGCGCATGCACACACACACACACACACATACCTGTGTGCATACATGCATACACCATACACAACACAATTGTCCCGAGATTCCCATTTGTATCCTCCATTGCCCTCAGACCCACAGCAATGCCTCCCAGGCTCTCCAATCCCAGGCTTCCAGCCAGCTCCTCTATCCCTGATCTCTGCAAGACACAGCTTTTTCAGACCACAAATACACTGTTATGAGGCGATTTGAGTTTGTTTCAGAGCTAGGAGAGATAACAGAAGGGCCTGGGCCTCCTGTCAGGCAGTAAATGGCTTCCCAGCAGCCCTTAACACAGACAAGTGGAGCAAGACAGCCAGGAGGGGAGGGGCTTGCCATTCGAGCTGCCTGCTCCAAATGTTAAGCGATGCACAGGGCAGAGGGAAGGACTGGACTGATCATCCCTGACAGAGGAAGGTGAGCACACAGGTGGTTTCCCACATCTGGCATCAGTTCAACCAACCAGGTGCTAACAGGCGAGAAGCTGAAAGGGTGCAGAGCAGATGTTTGTTATGATGGTATTCGTAACCTTAGGACCTCGCATCGTGGTTTTAAGCAATATTCATTAACAGTCAAACAGTCAGCCTCCATCTCTACAGGTTCTATCTCCAGATTCAACCACCAAGGATCGGAAGTGTTCAGAACCAAGCACATACGTGTTGGGTGTGTCTAGATTAGCTTTCTAGTCATGATATTCCAGACAAGAGAGCATGACAACTACCCACATATGTCACACTAAGTGGTATAAGGAACCTGGGGGTGGTCTCAAGTATCTTGGACTCTGTGTGTAGGTCTGTGACTGGAAAAGCTGTGTCTCGTGGTGATCAGAGGTTGGAATGAGCTTCTGGTATCCACAAGGCCCTGGAATCACACAACCAAGGAACCACTGTTAACAGGCACCCAGAGAGGGACATTATTGTCTCCATTATAGATCAAGAGATCTAAAGAGCCAGGCACAGTGTCTCAGACCTGTAATCCCAGCACTCAAGAGGCTAAGGCAGGAGGATCAAGTGTTCTAAGTCAACCTGGGCTACATAGCAAGACCCTATTTCAGGAAGTAAAGGAAGAATAAAAGATTTGCCAAGGGCACACAGCTTTCAGTGCGGGATTTCTGCATGAGTTCTTTTAATGTGATGATTTTGGAGGTGATGGATTTGAAGTTGTTATGGTTGGGGTTTTTTTTGTTTTGTTGTTGTTGTTTGTTTTTTGGTTTTTGTTTTTGTTTTTGTTTTTTTTTTGTTTTTTGTTTTTCGAGACAGGGTTTCTCTGTGTAGCCCTGGCTGTCCTGGAACTCACTCTGTAGACCAGGCTGGTCTCGAACTCAGAAATCCACCTGCCTCTGCTTTCCAAGTGCTGGGATTAAAGGCGTGCGCCACCACTGCCCGGCTGGTTTTGGTTTTTTTAACATTATGTTTTGTGTGTGCACACATGCACATGTACTGAGGTCAGAGGACAACTTTCAGGAGTCTCTCCTCTCCTACCACGTGGATCCCAGGGATTGAACTCAGTTGTCAGACTTGGTGACAAGTGCTTTTACCTACTGTGATATCTTACCTGTCCTGTTTGGAGTTTTTAGGGGTTTACCAGGCAATGTCACTTCCTTTGGGGAAGAAGAGGTCTACAGTATACACAACACCTCCTACAGCCTGTCAGCTGTCCCTGGTTTCCTATGTCATGTATATTTATCATTTTTTTTGTCCGGCTCACTTTTCTTCACTGATGTCACTTAGGATTGCCTTCAGCTACCAGTGGCATCTCAGGAACAGTGACACCCCTGTACATTTTGTGTGTCTGCTGTCTGCTGCGTCTCCCTAGAGTACTCTCCCTGTCATCTCTGGTGACTACTTTATAAAACATGTGACTGCTCTGTCACTGGGTGCCTGAGGCAAACACCACTACCCACCCTGCTGTCCACTTGGGAACTGAATGGCTTGTGTAGCAATGTGTCAACTGCAGACTGTGCAAGAAGGGACACACTTGACCCTGATCCTGATGTCCCGTCCACACAATTTGCCCTTTACACAATCCGTTTATGCCTTGTGGTGACAGGCTGCACCTCGTGGTAGAGGGCATTTGTAAATAAACTATGGTAGTTGATGCTTGTGCGTCTTCTCCAGAGCCAAGAATTGTAAGCCACAGTCAGGACAGGGTGTGCACATCTCTTCTCCACTATAAGTGTGGGACCTGGACCCAGCCCACAGGACCAGCTTGTACATACCTTTTCAGGGGATATCAGTCCAGCCCTGCTTTCTGGGGACAGGCATCAGTTTGCATGTTGTCTCTAGCCTTTCCTGACCTGCCATAGTCTTAATCCGCTGCCAAACTGTTCTCCCCAGCACCAGCCCTCCAGCCCCCTCCTTCACGGACCCTCTCAGCCGCTGCCACTCCGAGAGTACACGTTTTTCAGTTAAGATCTGGGCTGTGCTTCTCCTTGGCTTTCACTTCAGCTTGCTCTCTCTCTCTTGGCTACAACTCCTAGCCCCTGGCCCATGCTAATCTGTTTCTCCCACCTCTACTGGTGCCGGAATAACCATTTTAAAAACTGCCCTCGGGAAATCTAATCAAATGAGAGCAAAATCTAATTTGGCACTAAAAGCCTCTGACTGAAGCCCTGATTTCTAGAGCTTTGTGGAGCCTGGATAATAATGCCTTTCTGGGTTTCGTAAGGGTCCAGGACTGGGAAGAAGAGCAGGCGAGAGAACCCTGATATCCCTGGTCAGAGGATGAATGGGCAGGGAAGAGCACCGCTCCCTGAGCCAGCCGGCCTGGCCAAGCACTGAGAGTTGTCAGCATTTGGAGCATACTAGCATCACAAAGACCTTGGCCTCGACCTTTGGGGATTCCCAGCTGGGGACCCAGAAGAGCTGGGAAGGAACCCAGTGCCACTGGTTCTCTCTCTTATCTGCACAGAGAGACTGATTCATACTTCCCGAGCAAGCTGTGGTCTTGGGTTCCATTTAGGGAATGCTAAAGGCTGTGAACATGTCCCTTCAAGCCTGTCCCCAGCGGGCCACTTGGCTAGCCAGGCTGCATGTTCCCGGGGTTACACAACCTTCAAAAAACAGTGCCACCTGGTGGGGGTCAAGTTCAAACATCCGAGCCTGTGGGACACATTTTAGACTCAAACCCTAACATTACCTCAGGGAGTTCAGTCTGTAGGTGACCAATCAACACCGTAAGTATATGACAAAGGCTGTTGAGTGGAGTAGAAGCCACCCATGCCCTGGGACTGTTACCACATGTCAGCAATTCCATATGCTGTCACTGTGGTTTTTATTGACAACTGGCTCTGTTTTCTTATTTGTGCTTCAGTGGCTTCAAAAGGGAAACTTTTCCATCCCCATACACATATACTTTTACATTTTAATTTTATTTTTAATTGTAATATAGTTTGAAAGTTTATTTACATATATATGTACATGTGAGGATATGCTGTGTGTAATTGCCCACCATGGCCATAAGAGGGCGCCAGATCTCCTGGAGCGGTAGTTGTGTGCAATTGTGAGCCACCATTGGGTGCTGGGAGCCAAACCTGGGTCCTCAGGAAGAGCAGCATGCTCTCACTATCTAGCATCTCTCCACATCCCCTCTAGTGTTCCCGGGGGGGGGGGGGGTGTCCTATTTACTTTCTTCCCTATTGAAGTTCTGAGCCAGTACAGAAAGAATGGTAACAGTGCCGGTGCCAACCTGGGTCTGGGAAATACACTGTGGAAGGGCTTGGCTTCTTCCTGATGACATTTGGGTTTTCTGGCCATGTTCCAAGCTCCAGGTGAAGTTCTCTCTCTCTCTCTCTCTCTCTCTCTCTCTCTCTCTCTCTCTCTCTCTCTCTCTCACACACACACACACACACACACACACACACACACAGAGCTCTGTTCTCAAAGGCCCCATGTGGAAGGGCCCAGCATTGTCCTCTGGATCCACAGGAGTCCAGCTCCCTTCTGTCTTCCCCTGTAAGCAATCCCTTGCCCATCTCTCTCTCTTATCTTGAGTGTTGCACCAGCACCCACTTGTTAATCCACGGCCACAGGGCTCAGCTCCGATCAGCGTGCTCTCAAGTTCTCCTACCAGACAGTCAAGGTCCTGTGCTGGCCTTGATCATGGTGGAGTGCCTCGGACCTCAGTGTCCCTGTCTGGAAATAGAGGACTGGGCTGTGACCTCAATGCAGAATAGTCTGTCCCTTATCCCCTGGGGAGAAGCTCTGGGTCTCCCCTCCTGATTAAGTATGGATTGCTGTGGTTTTGTTAACGGCAGGCATCATTGTTGACCAATACAGACACAGAGAGCCACCATGGCCAGAAGGTCACTGGAGGGGCCTTATGTTTCTGTAGAAAATAAAGCAGCACTGTGGTGCTGAAAGCCTCCAGGCCCCTTCAACATCATCCCCTCCCTGTACCCAGCACCCACCAGCACTATAGATTTCTTCTGCTCAGTTTTTGAAGTTCTTTAAATTAGATCATTTAAAAATATCGCTGGAATGGGCATCTTAAGATTTACTTAGAGTTTACAGACCACTGCCCAGAGTTGATGGTGGGAACCAAACTTGGGTTCTCTGTAAGAACATGAGTGTGCTCCGGCCTCTGAGCTGTCTCCAGCCCTGTAAAGAGTCTTACAGAATGTATCTCTAGCTGGTCTATTTCTCGAACTGTTAAAGCACAAGACTGTATCACTTTTGACTGTATAAACACATTCCATTTTCTCCACACATCTTCCCCCTAGTGAACTTGTTTCTGTTTGCTTTCTGAGTATACCACTGTCAGTCTGCCCTGCGTGACTTCTTTTTTTTTTTTCCCCAAAACAGGGTTTCTCTGTGTAGCCCTGGCTGTCCTGGAACTCACTCTGTAGACCAGGCTGGCCTCGAACTCAGAAATCCACCTGCCTCTGCCTCCCGAGTGCGGGATTAAAGGCTTGCGCCACCACTGCCCAGCCCTGCGTGACTTCTGATGAGTTACTTCGTACTCTTCTCTGGAGTAAATACTCCAGTTTCAAACTGCTGGACCAGAGCCCATGTTCAAGTCTGATGTAGAGTGCCAAAGAGATTCCAAAGTGTTGGGCCAGTTGATGCACCCCAGCTGTTTTCAAGAACCTCAGTTGCTCCCCGTCCCAACAGCTTTTGGGGTACTGTCAATTTATCTGGGACAAGGGAACACAAACTCCAGAGCACCTATAAGCCTGAACAAGGGGTCTTAGTCACTGTCCTATTGCTGTGAAGAGACATCGTGACCAAGGCAACTCTTAAAAAGAAAGCATTTAATTGGGTCTGGCTTACAGTTTCAGAGGCTAGTCCATGTTCATCATGGCAGGGAGCGTGGTAGCAGGCAGGCAGACATGGTGCTGGAGAAGGAGCCGAGAGCTACATCTTGATCCTTGGGCAGCAGGCATAAGGGATGAGACTGGGCCTGCCATGGGCTTTTGAAACCTCAAAGCCCTTGCCGGGCAGTGGTGGTGCACGCCTTTAATCCCAGTACTCGGGAGGCAGAGGCAGGTGGATTTTTGAGTTCGAGGCCAGCCTGGTCTACAGAGTGAGTTCCAGGATAGCCAGGGCTACACAGAGAAACCCTGTCTTGAAAAAAAAAAAAAAAAAAGTGTTGGTCTCTGGTTGTGAACACTCAAGTTAGTCAGCATCCCCAGGTGATGCCAAGGCCAAGTCTGACTGCTCTCTCACTCACCTCTGACCCCTGATCCTTTCCAGCTTTCTTCGGAAAATACCTCAATGAGTACAACGGCTCGTACGTGCCGCCCGGCTGGAAGGAGTGGGTCGGACTCCTGAAGAACTCCCGTTTTTATAATTACACACTCTGCCGGAATGGGGTGAAGGAGAAGCATGGCTCAGACTACTCCACGGTAAGCTGTGCACCTCCAGCTCCCCCCCCACACAACCCCCACTGCCCGAGCCGGGGAACCCTGCTCTTAGCTCACCCCCTGACCTAATTAGATGTGTGGACTTGAGCATCCTCCAGGACTGCTTCTCGGGTTTTCCATCTCTCTAGTGCTAGAGTTAACTCAGATGCCACCTCCCAAAAGAGGCTCCCTCACTGTCCCAGCTAAATGATGTCCCCAAGCCCAGTTTCTGGAGTCTGAACTCCAACATTCAATAGTGACACAGAATAACCTAATCTCTCTGTGGCGCCATTTCTAAGGAGGGATTATTACCATGGCCATTCTCAGCGGGCTATAAACACTCAACTGTGTTCCCATGATTCTTTTGCTGCCTCTCCCACCATGTTCCCTACTCTCTCCTGCTCTATTTTCCTCCACCAAACCTTGAGTCTTGTTTCTTTTCTGTTGCTCTGATGCCCTGACAAAAGCAATGACCACATGCCACCGCTGTTCAGTTCCCCTCTCCGTCTGTTCAGGCCAGGATCCCAGCCAAGGGAATGCTGCCACCCACAATGGGCAAGTTTTCCCACCTCATTTAAAGCAATGAGGATAATTCCCTCCACAGAGGTGGCCAAGTCTGTCTCCCAGGTAATCCTGGATCTTAAGGTGACAATGAACACTGTCATGGCAGCCATGTGCTGTGCTTGCTTCTCTGCTGTCTATCCTGCCATCACCTCTTTAAGGACAGTGACCAAACCATGGTCATACCTCTGTCCCTGATGCCTAGCATAGTGTGTGGCACCTAGGGAGCACTACAGTGTAAATCTCCCGATCCTCACCATCCTCCCATCTCTCCCGCCCCAGGATTACCTCACAGATCTCATCACCAATGACAGTGTGAGCTTCTTCCGAACATCCAAGAAGATGTACCCACACAGACCTGTGCTCATGGTCATCAGCCACGCAGCTCCCCACGGCCCTGAGGACTCAGCACCCCAGTACTCACGCCTCTTCCCCAATGCATCCCAGCACATGTAAGCCTCAGCCTTACCTTGGCAGAGTCACCTCCACTGGGGGTGGGAGGGAGGGTCAGGGCTTAGGGACAACGGGAAATTAGCAATGTGGTTGAGCCTTCCCTATAGCCCTCCTGGTTAAAGAACCCAAAAGCTACTTGAGAGGTCAGCCACAGGAGGGTCAAGAGTGCAAAGCCAGCCTCAGCTACGGAGACAGTTGAGGCTAGCCTGGGCTACATGAGACCCTGTCTTAAAAACAAATAGACATCAAGATCAGGGAAAGGGGAAGCTACCTGGAGAGGTGGTTCAGTCGGTAAGGCACACAAAGATCCCGGGAGTCCGGCTGTTTATCAGTTAGAGTTTGGGGACACAGAGTAGCTAGCCTGGCCCTAGCCCATAGCAGATGCCTTCTGGTTGGGATCCGTGGCCTCATACTCAGAGGATCTGCACATCCCTTGTGAACCTGTGTTTATATCCTGTTTAAACCGGTTCTTCTCGGACTGGAGCCTGTATTCTTCTGGTTGCTGTGCCTGAGAGGAGGAACTTGGGAAAGATTGACTTTTGTTCCCATGATGGCTGGGAGGGTGCGGTGGCCAGAGCAGGAAGCAGCTGGTCACATTGCATCTGCAGTCAGGACTCAGAGATGAACGCCGGCGCTTTTATTGGTGCAGGACCCCAGTCTATGGGATGATATCTCCCACATTCAAGCAGGTTCCTACTTGATTGAATTAAACCTCTCTGGAAACACCCTCACAGTCCCTAGGTGACTGTAAGCCCAGCCTAGGTGTCAGCAAACACTTACCGTCACAGAGTCCACAGTTACACCAGCTACTGGCCACGGCAAGCCTTAGATCTTCATGGTGACCCTGGTGTGCCAGTTCTCTGTTGCCACGTGGCAAATGACTCCAAAGTTTAGCCCCATTAAACAGCAAGCACATGTCAGCTCATAACCCCGTGCTAGGAGCCTGGGGGTGAGCTGAGGTCCCGACCCAGCTGGTAAGTGTCCAGGAGCCTGAGTCAGTGAGCTCAAGTCCTGACCCAGATCTTAGTTCTTGCTGCATGGGCCTCTCCACACTGTGACAGAGAAAGAGGCAAAGATGGACGTCACATCCCTTCTACCTGCACACCTCACTGTGCCATCAGAGAAGCCTGCTTAGGAGCGGGAAGACCAAGAAGAGGGTCATGGGGGCCACCTGTGATGCTGTCTCAGTGTCTCCATCTTACAGATAAGGAAACACAGAGGTCACTCAGCTGCAACACCACAGAATCTGGATTCAAGCCAAGCCACCGTTAGGCTTCCCACCTCACCGCCCAGCCCCAAGTCCTCCACCCAATTAGCTAATACAGCTTTCTGCAAAGTATTCTGTCTTTTCTCTGCCTTAGACTACCTCAGGCTCAGCAGTGACACTCAGCAGCCCTTGCTGCAATGTTCTAGGGTAGCAGGACAGGGTAATTTGGACTCTGCCCTGATATCCAGGGTGTTTAATTTTCATTACGGTCAGAATGCGCCACCCGCTCCCAGCTCAACTTTAATTCTTTTCTGACAGTATGCCTGCCGCACTCGGAGGGATTGCAGGGTATGTTAGCTTTCTGACCCCTGGGCTTCAGAGAGGAGCTGACAGGAGATAATGAACCGCATTTGGGGGTCAGCAGACTACCCTCACCCTGAGTGTCCCATACAGCCTCTGTACATATAGTGCCTGTCTGCCCAGCTGCCCTCACTGGATGCCTCTACCCTCCTTCCCAGAGAGGGAGGCCAGCAGTACTCCATCCTAGGCCAAGTTCCTACCAGAGGGGTGTTATGTGTGACACCGCCTGCCCCTGCACTGTCCCTCTGAAGTGAAATTACAGACCCTGACAATGAATAGTAAGAGACTTGCTTACCCAGAGACTCTTCAGATCGCTATGGTGTTTCTGGGAGGCTCTTGCCCCTGGAAGACAGCAGCTCCTAACAGTTCTGCAGGAGGGTGACTATGATCAAGGAGAGGTGAAGAGGGGACAGGGTTCTGCATGGATAGTGGCATACAGGGCCTTCAGGTGGGCATCTACCACTCTCACCATGCCTGCATTATCCCTGCTCCTGGAGCAGACTTCATGCTGTGACAAGCATTACTGAGCTCCCGCCAGCTCACTTTTCTCAGTCCTCCCAGGACCCTCCCCCCCCCCCAGGCCACATACATGCAGACACGCTTTCAGAAATATAAACACGTAGGAACATGGGGCACATAGCACATACACACAGGCATGCAAAAATACATGTTCAGACACATACATGGGCATATACAGATACATGTACATGGTACATATATAGACACACCATACACATGCAGACACATACAACAGGCACTAAAGAATGCACACAGAGACAAACACAGGTAAACACAGTCAGATACACACTACCAAAATAACCACATGCAAACATTTAAATAAGCACAGCACAGACACACAAGCACAAAGATACACAGAGACAAACATGACTAGGTACCTGATACAGGTACATGGCTCACAGACCCACAAAGACATGTGCTCATATACCTGCCAGCCCTCAGCATGTCTTCTAGCACGTGACATCTGAGAGAAAGCCCTCCCAAGATCTGTGATGACAGGGGCTATGATGATGTCACAGCCTGCTGCTCTGAGGCACATGGTATAAGAGGTCCCACTGGCCAATATGAAGGTCGGTCACCTCTGTGCATCACCTCCAGTAAGGAAAGGGGATGTCCAACTCAAGGCTCTTTAGAGACACCCATTCTTCAGGTGTTTGAGGAGCCCAGCCTGGACCAGGTGACTAGCTGGCTGGCCCAGGTCCTGAGTTAGGACCCAGCTCTCTAGCTTCTGGTTCCATAGTCTCCCAGAGTGAACGGCTGATGGAAGTCACCCTCTGGCTCCCATGGCCACCCTCCAGGCAAGAGGTTCCCAGATAGGACTCCTAGTGAAGTCAGGGATAGCCACTGCATCTAAGCTGGGTCAGGGAATGACTTCTTCATAGTCCAGCTGACAGTGTGGCTAGGCCACCACCCAGGCAGCCCCAGCAGCCCCTTCTGGCTCCCTGAGACAAGGAGGCTTGTTTCCAAGAATGTTCTACACGAAGGTCATGCTCTGGGCCATCCACAAGGGACACGGGCATTTCTCATAATCAAAGACTGTGTGGGCTGGGAAGGATTTAGCAGCAGGAAGCTGCCAGGAGCTGGAGGAGCCTTGAGGCCCTGCTTTCTCAGAGGCCCACAGTAGCAGTTTCCTATCTGTTGGACTGCTGCAGGCTGCCATGGTGCCATCTCTGTTCAAGACCTTTTGACATGTGACAGAGTGCCAGGGTCCTTAGGCAGGGCCAGTGCCCGTGCTGGTGCCAGGGAGTACACTGTCTGTTGTGACAAGAAAACCCACCCCTCCTCTGTCTCACACAGCCTCCCATCCCCCTCCTGACTGCACTCTGATTAGCCTGTCTGTCTCGTGCAGGAAACAACCCTTGGCTGTAATTTCAGCTTACTGGGTTAGGGATGGGGTCTGAGGGGACTGGGTGTTCATGTTTTGAGACCCAGTGGAAGGTGGAGAGATACCCTCTTCCGGTGGAGAGATGCCCTCTTCCGGTGGGTTAGGTTCGGATTTACAGTTTGTATCTTTTGGTTTTGTTTTGGTTTTTGGTTTTAGTTTTCCCCAGAGAAGGTCTCACTGTGTTCAAGCAAACCTTGAACTCCTGATCTTCCCGACTTAGCTCAAAGAGCGATCCAGTCACAACTGGAAGAACAGTTGTGACAAAGAATCAAAAGCACGTCTTGTGTCCCGAAGGTGGACATTCTTGGAGTGTGTGGGCCCTGTGTGCACAACTGTGACATAGTCAATTTTGCATCTATGTCTTGCTTTCTCAAACTAAGGCTTAATGCAAAGAGCTCACCTACCTGTGATCTTCCCTTCACCAGAGTGACAGTCACGTGTGTGCCCCGGGGCTGGGAAATCAATAAGGTGCAGTGCAGGGATGGGAACTTAGCATCAAGTTCTTTCTGGGCCTGAGAAGGCTCTCCACTGGAGCCTCTTTGAAAGGGTTGATGAAGGAACTCTAGAAAGTTCTCAAAGAAAGACTCATGCTAAGCTGCTGGCTTTCTGAACTTGGGGACTCACTTCCATTTAAGGCTTCACCACCTCCTTAAAGGTGGCTCCCTCCCATTTACACGTTAGGCCAGCCCACTTGCCCCCAACTGGAGTGAGCTGTCCATGGCACTTCTCTTGACTGCCTGTGTTTACCACCAGCACCCCAAGTTACAACTATGCGCCCAACCCAGACAAGCATTGGATCATGCGCTACACAGGACCCATGAAGCCCATTCACATGGAATTCACCAACATGCTACAACGCAAGCGCCTACAGACCCTCATGTCTGTGGATGACTCCATGGAGACGGTAGGCACTCCCTTCAACCCACCCCCTGGCAGGCCTCTGTCCTAATCTGAAAACCTAAGTCAAAGAGCCAAACACTATGTCAACCTGGGAGAGGGGCTTGGAGCAATCCAGAGGGAAGGCCTCTGGCTCCTGAACTTTTCCCATGAGCCTAGGCTGCTTGATGAAACCATGGTAGCCTACTGCTTTTCTTTCTTTAAAAAAAAAAAAAAAAAAAAATCAAAATGGAATAGGGTCTCATTCTGTAAAACCCAGGGAGCAGAGAACTCACTAAGTAGCTCAACTGGCCTCCTGAGTTCTGGAATTACATACAAAAGCCACCTGCTTGGCTGTTTCTGTTTCTTTAAAAAGACAAATCAAACAAACAACAACAATAACAAAAACCCACTTATAATTTTGGTAGCTTTATTGAGCTGTAGCTCATACACTCAGTTGTTGTTGTTGTTGTTTTGTTTTTTCGAGACAGGGTTTCTCTGTGTAGCCCTGGCTGTCCTGGAACTCCCTCTGTAGACCAGGCTGGCCTCAAACTCAGAAATCCGCCTGTCTCTGCCTCCCAAGTGCTGGGATTAAAGGCGTGCGCCACCACTGCCCGGCCATACACTCAGTTAAAGTATACGATGCAATGGGTGTTTTGTTTTGTTTTGAAGACCATCTCCTGTAGCCCAGACTGGCCTAGCACTCACCATGTAATTGAATTCCTGATCCTCCTGCCTCCACCTTCCACATTCTGAGATTACAGATGTGCACCACATGGTTTATATGCTGCTGGGGATTGAACTTGGGGCCTCGTTCACACTGGGCAAGCACTCTAAGCAGCTAAGCCATGTGCGCAGTGCTCACTGACATCAGCTAAGCCACACACACTGACTTACATTCACTCAGAGTTGTACAGCCATGACCACCATCAAGTTTGACATCACCCCCTCCCCCAGGGGGGAAAACACCCTCCCTTAGCCATCACCCCCAGTCTCTGCAGGTCCTAAACTCTTCCTGTTACTCTGGACATTTCATACAAATGGATCATAAAAGTGTGACCTTTGGGGACTGGCTGTTCTCATCAGAGCACCGTTTTCAAGGCTCACGCATAGTGAAGCCTGGGTCAGAATCCCAGGACGCACAGGCTAGGGAGATCTGACTCCCAAAAGTTGTCCTCTGACTTTCACACACATGATAGAATGTACTTACACACACACATATACACACACCTTATATACTAAGGAATCATATTCCACTGTGTGGGCTAACTGCTTACTCATAGATATCTAAATTTAAATCAAAGTACTATAAAATCTAAATTCCATTCCTGGGCCACGCTAGACATAGTTCCTGTGCTCCATAGCCACACTGGACAATTGTAGACCAGAACCTCATGCAGGGCTCTATTTCCGGTTACCAATTCCTCCCCTGGCCACATCTAGCTTCCTTCATTTATTCGCTCATGCATGCATTCATTCATTCATTCATTCATGCATTCATCTAAGGTCATTTATTAAGAGTCAGTGCAAGTGGGACACACCTGCCAGCTGCCAGAGAGCAAAATACCAAGACCCCCCCACCCTGTGGGAACTATCCACAGACAAGGGACAGACATTAACAAGTGTAAGGAACAGTTGAGGGGAGTGGCCTCATAAACAGTCCAATCCCTGGGCCTTGCACAAAAGTGGATTTGCCCAAGGCATGAATGAGATGGGAGGGGCGCTGAGACTGGAGGCCTTCAGTTCCTTGCCCCTCACACTAGGCCAGCCACCTCACCTCTGCCTCTGTTGCAGATCTATGACATGCTAGTGGAGACGGGTGAGCTGGACAACACCTACATCGTGTACACCGCCGACCATGGCTACCACATTGGCCAGTTTGGCCTGGTGAAGGGCAAGTCCATGCCCTATGAGTTCGACATCAGGGTCCCGTTCTATGTGAGGGGCCCCAACGTGGAAGCTGGTTCTCTGTAAGTGTGTCTCCTGTACCCATACCCCAGGTCCCAGGCTCACAGGGAGGCCTTGGATTCAGCTTGGTCGAAAGCTCAGCACAGGTCCAAGCCACACCCCTCAGGAACACAATTCTAGAACAGTTGAACCAGCCATTGTGTCGGCCAGGGTGGACTCCGAGGAGTTTCATACCTTTCTTCTGAGGCAGAAGCCAGGAGCTATGAACTCCCATGAAAAACATCGAGGGGGCGTTCTGTGCCAGGAAATGTCAGAGCCTGGGTGTTGCCAGCGCATGGGAAGGTGCTCTGATTTCCACCCTGTCTGGGCAGTCACTGGTCTGGTGGCTGTTGAGGAGGAGATCTCAGACTTAAGTAGAGAACCATTGTCAGCTGAGCCTGTTCCTGGTAGCAACACTGAGCAAGCTATCTGCCCTCTGCTCTTTCCTCAAGGACGACTTGGGCCACGGCCTTCAGCCGTTCTCCTTGGCCTAACCTTGGCAGAGATGAACGAAAGGCTGGCAGTCATGGCTGCCTTGTCCCTGTAGCAGCCAGGGGCTTGGGAGAGTCAGTTCCAGTCAGTATATCCAGAGGGAGAACTGGGGTTTGCACAGCAGCCCTCAGCACAGCCCATCAAAGCCAGCAAGGGAGAGAGACAGAAGCAGAACACCAGAGAGACAGAGCTGAACATCTGTCCACAGAACAGCTGGAGTGCTAACCCATGTCCCAGACACTCTGCTAGTTAGTCATGGTCTTTGTTGAGCCATTCTTACATGGATGGCTATTGAGTGGATCACCCTGATGTGATCCCAGCAGTGGAGTCCCCAAGCATATGGAACTTGTCACCAGACTCATTGTTAAGAGCTAAAAGCGTCACACAGCTGCCTCGAAGAAGATCATTCTGGGTAGAGAATAACAGGAGTTTAGAGGCCAGACTATGTGTGCCCAGCCAGCAAGAATCGACAAGAGGGGGGGCATGAACCCCAGAGGCAGAGGAGGTTGGCATTAGGGTATCAATCTTGACAGTGCAGCACCGGACAGTCCAGCAGAACTAACCTCCAGGGTCAGAGTGTCAGGATGGAAGCTTCCTCACCTGCAGATGTCTCTGTCCCAAGCTAAGCTACCACCCAGGTGGCCAAGTTTCCACTCCCTCTCTGTCCCCCAGGAACCCCCACATCGTCCTCAACATTGACCTGGCTCCCACCATACTGGATATCGCTGGACTGGACATCCCCGCAGACATGGACGGGAAGTCCATCCTCAAGCTGCTGGACTCAGAGCGGCCAGTGAACCGGTGAGAAGGGAGCAGGAGAGACCCAGGGAAGAAGGCTCCCTAGCCAGGGTGAACTCAACCATGGGGAACCGGAAAGGCCACTAGTCTCAGGATCTAGGTGCCCCAAACTAACCCATGAGAGAACAAAAGACCAGCCCTCTCTGGAATTCTATCCTCCCATTTGGAGCTAAGGACCTTCCAAAGCTAAAAATGATGAAAAGCCCAAAGTAACAGTAACACAGGGCACTCCATCTTGGTGCACATATTTACCCAGTTGTTATCTGAATCCTAGAGAGATAAGAGAGTAACCAAGAATTCAGACTCTTTGTCACAATGATTATGGCTTTTATGGCCATAGTGATGGGTGGTGTGACTGACAGGAACATGTTCCAGGTGTCCTGGGTGGCTGAAGGAAACGGCGATGGGGGGAAAAAAACAAAAAACAAAAAAAACACGGGTAGGAAGGAAGGTGGACGAGGAACCAGAAAGGCAGGAGCGACCCCTTGTGGACAACAGTGAAACTGCGCCCTGGATAACAGGTCTTTCTGTGAGCCTTTCCTAGACTTTCCTTCCAGAGGGTCCAGCCCTGAGATCTACAGGTGGCTGCCCTGTAAGGCAGTGCATCCTCCAATGAAGGGGACTGGAAAGGTCCAAAATGAACACGTGCAGAGTGTAGGGGCACTGAACACTTGAGAATCAGGGTACAGAGTAGAATGTTGTCTCTCAAATGTATCCATCTGTGAAATGGAGAAAACTGCATGCTCCAGCTACACAACCCCGACCCTGATAGATCAAGAGAAATCACCCCCTGCAGTCACTGATTAGCCCAGAACTACAAGTGCTGTCTCTGCCAGCATTTGGGGCCCTGGGCTCCTGGGAGATTCCATGACTCAACACAAATGCCCATGTAACTGGGTAACTTCAATCACAGAGAGGCAGTCAGACCACATCTTGGAGAAGTGGCCCTGCCCCTGGGGTGTGGAGACCTTTCTAGTGTCACTCAATGACTGCCACCTGGCCCAGGATATGGAGAACTTGTGGACAGGGTTGGGGACGTGGGGATCCTGCAGACAGGAAGCTGGATCTGCTTGTTTTCTAGGTTCCACTTGAAAAAGAAGCTGAGGGTGTGGCGAGACTCCTTCCTGGTAGAGAGAGGGTGAGTGCCGGGCAGGGATCGCCCTGTGAGGAGCAGCCACCACACGGCAGGAGGCAGAATAGTGCTGTGCTGGTGACTGGGTGACTCAGATCCTCTGTCACGATTGGGTGACTGATGCAGAATTCGAATCTGGAGGCCACGTGTCCCCTTTCAACATTAATGTCATCGCTGTTCATTTAATCCTAACTTAGGCTATCTGGGACAAACAGCTCCTGTAGACTCCCCATTAAAACCCAGGTGCTCTCAAGCAGCCAGACACCCATCCTCCATAGTAGGTCTCCATAGAGCTATGCAGGGGCTGCAGCCTAGGCAAGCACAAGTTGCCCCAGGGCTCCACCCAGTTCAACCAGCCCTGCATCTCCCTCAGCAAACTGCTTCACAAGAGGGAGGGTGACAAAGTGAACGCCCAGGAGGAGAACTTCCTGCCCAAGTACCAGCGAGTGAAGGACCTGTGTCAGCGAGCTGAGTACCAGACAGCATGCGAGCAGCTGGGGCAGGTGAGGAGATGGCTGGATCTTCCCAGCCCTCTGGGGTGTAGTTCCCATGGTTACATGGGAGGCTCTGATCCCTGTCAGGGTAGCAGTGTCCTCCGGGTGTGTGACCTTGTGTGGGAAAGCATCAGCAGGCAGGCTCTGGTGGCAAACAGCATTGCCTCCCTGCTGCCTTGTGTGATTGGTATACTCTTTGTGGCTGGCTTTCCATTTATAGAGGAGTTAGGAACTGACTTTCAAGATTTCTTTCTTTTTTTTTTAAGAACATTGATTACAAGAGAGACTCTAAGTAAACCCAAGTAGTATTGAGGGAGAGGAAGGGCAGGTGTCCAGAGGAGGCCTTTCCAAGGTGGGCCATAGAGAATGAATCGGGAGAGGGAAACAAAGGGAGGAGTGAGAGAGGAGGGGCCTGTGGGCACGTGGAACAAGCAGGAGTGGGGCCTCCCTGGCCCACACCAAGGGGTATAGGACAGCAGAGAGCTGTGACATAGTAGACTCTGGCCGCCAGGTAAGTGGATTGATGGGGAGATAGAAGGTGAACAAGACCTTGAAGAGCAGTCAAGGACACTGGGCTACGAATCATGGCTCCAGCACACTTCCAGTTCCCCCCGAGCTGTGTCTGGGGCAAGGCTCACTTCCTGTCAGTGCTTTCTCTCCAAGTGACATACCTCCTTCATGCTGAGGTTTGAGTTTCATTGAAAGTAGTACCCATGAGTACTGAAAGAGAGTGGGGGGCTGAGGAAGAGCAGGGCCAGCAGGTGGGGGGATCCAAGGAGGAAGTCCGGTCGACTATACCAGGTGTTAGCAGCTCGGATCCCAAAGCTCAGGCCTTGGAAGGTTTTTAGTATGAATAACATGGCCCTGTAGGGAGGCTGATCAGCCTGCGGACACGGCTTCAGGCAGACAGGAGCTGTGTTGGTGAACGTGGTGCTAGGTCCAGCTAAGTGTGGACAGGAGAGAGAAGCAAGCAGTTGGAGGTAGCAAGGGCATTTGCCAAGCCCAGGGTGGGCAGGGAGAGGAGAGGTGGGTGTGGCAAACGGGGGAGGAGGGGAGGCTGTGACACCTGAAGCCCTGCTGTGTCCCACAGAAGTGGCAGTGTGTGGAAGATGCTTCCGGAACACTGAAGCTACACAAGTGTAAAGGTCCCATGAGGTTAGGTGGCGGCGGCGGCAGCGTCGGCGGCGGCAGAGCCCTCTCCAACCTGGTGCCCAAGTACGACGGCCAGAGCAGCGAGGCCTGCAGCTGTGACAGCGGCGGAGGGGACTACAAACTGGGCCTGGCTGGACGCCGTAAACTCTTTAAGAAAAGTAAGTGTCACAGGCCTGCCCAGACTAGGCAGGAGGAGCAGCCAGGGCTCGGACCATGTGAACTTTCAAACAGTTCCACAGATGCTCGTTTCCAGGCCTGGAGGATGTCCTAGGAGCAAGGGACACAAGCCCTCACAAGCTACCATTCGAGAGGGCAGCAGTGCTAGGACAGGCCACTAGGAGGCAGTGTGGACAGGGACCAAGGCCAAGCACATGGAGCCAACTGGGCTCTGTAGGCTTCATGTCTCCTTCCAGGTGAGGCCTTCTCATCCGGAGCAGGCAGAGATGACAAGGTCAATGTGTTCTTAAACCTCCTTTAAATGGCCATTCTAATGGTGAGAGAAGCAGACAGACAGTTGAGGGCCTGACAAGCCTGTTGGTGTGGATGGGCCTTAGTGTCCAAGGAGGACGTGGTTAGGTCTAGATATGACATTTGAGGGACAAACCATCAGACCATACCGACCACACTGGAAGACCCCCCCTGCTCCCAAAATCCATCTGTGGTCCACACATGTGGAGGTCGGGACAGGTATCCCTGGCCAGCCTGTCCCAGCGTCTCTGACTTATCCCTTCTGGCAACCACAGAATACAAGACCAGCTATGCCCGGAACCGCTCCATCCGTTCCGTGGCCATCGAGGTGGATGGCGAGGTATATCACGTAGGCTTGGATAACATGCCCCAGCCCCGAAACCTTACCAAGCGGCACTGGCCAGGGGCCCCCGAAGACCAGGATGACAAGGATGGTGGAAGTTTCAGTGGTACTGGTGGCCTTCCAGATTATTCTGCTCCCAATCCCATTAAAGTGACCCATCGGTGAGAGTCTGACTAGAGGTTGGGGGTGGAGAGGGAGGCTGAGCCCCTCTTCACCCCTCAGGGTCACTCATCAACCTCTCTCTTGAGCAGGTGCTACATCCTTGAGAATGACACGGTCCAGTGTGATTTAGACCTGTACAAGTCCCTACAGGCTTGGAAAGACCACAAATTGCACATCGACCATGAGGTGTGGCCACTGGGGTAACACAGGCTAGTGGCAAGCATCCACAGGAGGGGGGGGGGGCGGCAAAGGGAAAAAGCAAGATTGGTTCCCCAGAATCCATGATCCCAGAATAGGAATCTGAGTCATGGGATCTAGCAGCCAGCCAAAGGTCCAACCCAGAGCTGGCTGGCTGAGGACAGCACAGCATACTTTATTTAGACCTGCAAGGTGCCCCCGATAGAGCTTGTCCTCTGTCCAGCATCCGTAGGCTCTGCAGAGCCACAAACAAAACTGCAGCTGTACCCTTCCCACCTGCAGTCACCCTGTGGTTTCTAGGCTTCACCTGTTCCCTCCCTCAGATCGAAACCCTGCAGAACAAAATTAAGAACCTTCGAGAAGTCAGGGGTCACCTGAAAAAGAAGCGGCCAGAAGAATGTGACTGCCATCAAATCAGGTGAGGGAACAGCATAGGCCCCACTCAAGCCCTGGCTGGACACCAGTGCGTCCTGTGGACACACACATGCCCCTCTCAGCACTGACCCCTGTCACTGCTTTTTAATTGTATCTTTACCTGTCAAGATAAGGAGCCCATAATAACTCTCATCCGAGAAACTCAGGAACTGCCCCTTGGGTGGCCAGGCTGCATTTGAGCAGGGCCTTGCCTTGCACAGCTGGCTCGGTCAGGGGCACAGGCTTGTGCTCACTGCCTTTGGGACCTGCTGGGCTGCCACTCAGGTTCTACCTGCCCGAGAGAACTTCCCACACGGAAAGTCTCTCGGCAGTCACTGTCCAGTGTGATAGTCACATAACACATATGACGAGGGAACTTGGAGCAAGAATTTTCCTTGATTTAAACTGAAGGAGCCACACAGTCCTGAACACCTTTGCTGACTTGGGCCTTGTAAGATGCCAGTCCCAAAAGTCCCTTCTAAGCACAAGGTACATGGCATGACTTGAATCTGCCTTCAGAGACAAGGGCTGACACCAGCTGAAGCCGGGTTAAATTATTCCCACCCTGACCTTGTAAAGTCTGACATGGGGCATCTAAGCCAAGCACAGAGCTGGCAACCAGGGGGATAGAGTGCTCTCCATCCCACCCAGGAGAGGGTACAGTGAGCAAGAGCAATGAACCCCACTGCACACCCGCCAGGGTACCCTGCAAGGCTCTGACTCCTGGGGACTGGGATGGGGGTCTGTTGCAGTTACCACAACCAACACAAAGGCCGCCTCAAGCACAAAGGCTCCAGCCTGCACCCTTTCAGGTAAGGGTAGGGATAGGCCAAAGGGGTTAAGGTACCATGACTGCCTGTCTGGAGCTAAAACATACAAGAAAACTTAAGAAGGCTGGGCTGGGTTCCCCTGGGAGGTGCGGTCTGTGCAGTCCTTGGAGAGGCTGGCCCCAGGTTCATACCAAGATTGTGGCTAGATCTGGTGCTATAGGTACACTAAGCACTGGGCACCCATTTCTGTGCTGCTGGGGGGGTGGGGCTAAAGGAGGCAACAGAAGGAGAAAGGACTTGGGGTCTGGTTCTAGCTTCGGCCTAGACAACAGTGGGACTTGGAGCCCTTGTTGACTCTGCCCAGCCAGTAGGGTAAACCACAAGGCTGAGGTCACTGACCCCTAAGAGGTCCTAAGTGTGGGTGGTCCTCTGTGCCCCCAGGAAGGGTCTGCAGGAGAAGGACAAGGTGTGGCTCTTACGGGAGCAGAAACGCAAGAAGAAACTGCGCAAGCTGCTCAAGCGGCTACAGAACAATGATACCTGCAGCATGCCCGGCCTCACGTGCTTCACCCATGACAACCACCACTGGCAGACGGCGCCACTCTGGACGCGTGAGCAAATGGGCAGGCAGGGAATGGGAGCCTGTGCATGGGCAAGCAGGGGCAGGCAGAGGATGGGAGACCTGTGTATAAGCAGGCAGGGGATGGGAGGCCTGTGCATGGATACTTACCTTTCCCAGGCTTAAGAGGGCCATACTGCTAGAGGTGTCATAGAAACCTGTGTCTGACACTTGGCATTTGAAAGCCTGTCTCAGGGAGGCTGTCTAATGCAGGCACACTCAGAGCATGCATTCTTCCCTCCACAGTGGGGCCCTTCTGTGCCTGCACCAGCGCCAACAATAACACGTACTGGTGCTTGAGAACCATCAATGAGACCCACAACTTCCTCTTCTGTGAATTTGCAACTGGCTTCATAGAATACTTTGACCTCAGTACAGACCCCTACCAGGTACACGGACTGTCGGAGATGGGGAGACAGGCGTGTGAAGCGTATGGGTACCACCAGCTAGACAGGCATATACCTGCAGAAGAGCAGATAAGTCCCACAAGGTCCCTAAGCCTGCAAGACTGAGTTCTGAGGTCGCTTGGAGTCTGGGACTCTGTAGTCGACATGCGTCTCCCTCCATTGCCCTGTGTCTGATCTGTAGTACAGCTCTTTCCTCATTCTCAGGCACATACTGACTACAGGGCTCCGCAGGTACTTCTGTGGACCCTTGAGCAGTAGAGCTACAAAATCGGGCCATGTTCTGCCATGGAGAGTACAGACAAGCAACCCTAACATTCACCCAGCACATACCCAAGGCAAGCTCTGTGCAGGGTCTCCCTACTGTAAGCCACCTCCGCACAGATGTGAGAGAAGTGACTCTGAGCCACACAAGACAGCCAAAAGCAGCAAGGCACCTAGAAACCAGAACTCGGCACCTTAGCCATTCTGGAAGGTGACCTTGGTAATGACCAACCATTCAACCTCATTCAAAAAGCCTGTTGCAGCTCCATGAAGTGTGATTTCAGGATGTCAGCAGCACAAGAAGCTGCAGACCGCCAGTTGTCCTTCTCTGATACTTTAGCCCATACTTTTTACCAAAGAAGGTGGCAGACAACGCCAGTTAGTGTTCTTCAGTAGTGGAACCCCAAGGTCCCTGACCCATCTGCATACCAAGTTCCTCCAGCAAGAGGAACAAAAGGGGTGGTGCTCGCCTTTAATCCCAGCATTTGGGAGACAGAGACAGGCAGATTTCTGAGTTCAAGGCCAGCCTGGTCTACAGAGTGAGTTCCAGGACAGCCAGGGCTATATAAAGAAACCCTGTCTGGGGGGGAGGGGGGAGGAGGACAAAAGGGTGCTGTCACACCCAAGGCTTAGACCCTGCTCTGCAAGATAGCTAATGGGCAGCTGCAGAAGTTAAGGTGAACCCACAGGCAGGGTTTGTGTCTTTTCCTGAATTTCCATTTCTACTGAGCAGACCTGGCAGAGCATCTGAGCCATTATTTATGTCCCCAACGCTGTGGCTCTTTCAGAAATAAAGGTTGGGTATTGATAACAAACCCCCCCCCCCAGCACCTCCTACTAGCCCGCCTGAGTTGAAGAGATGTGGGCGGGGCTCCCAGGACACTCCCTGCTGACAGCTACCCTTTCCCATCAGCTGATGAATGCCGTGAACACACTGGACAGGGACGTTCTCAATCAGCTACACGTACAGCTCATGGAGCTAAGGAGCTGTAAAGGCTACAAACAGTGTAACCCCCGGACCCGCAACATGGACCTGGGTGAGTTGGCTCATGTGGAGCCAGCCTACAGTGAAGAGCATATGTCACGTCTGCCCCAAAGATGAGCCGGGAATCACAGGGAAGGGTAGAGAGAAGCTGCACTTCTGAGAGCTGAGAACCCAGACAATCTGTACAGGGCACAGACTTCTCCTTTCCATTTCCCTCCCTTTTGTTCATTCATTCTTCTCGAAGAACTTAACCTCCTGAGTTCCCGGGCAGCAAATGTATGAGCAAGGTGTGGAGCGGCTCAGGGCAAGGACCCTACTTACTGGGAGGCATCCAGCTTGAACGGAGTGAAACAGGGACATGCAATATGCTGTGATTAGCTCTGCGATAGATTGGGGGTGACCATTGTAAAGGAAGCAACTGTCCACCTACCAGGGAACATGGAGGGCTGGGAAGTAGGTGGGGCATAAAGTTCCCTAGTGAGGCTGGAACAGAAGTGAGGGAGGGTGATGGGCAGGCTCTTCAGGCCACAAAGGAAAGTCTAGATTTGATTGCTTTGGGGAGGCTTGATGAAAGGGTTTACATCTGGGCAGTGAAAGTCGACATTTTAAGAAGACAGTGATTACTAAAAAGATGAAGCTGGATCCAGTAAATAGTGCCACACAACATGGTTATCCAGGGAGACCATGCCCGGGGCTCAGTAGAGAGCCGATGACAGACTTGAGGTACAGTGGGGAAGCCTATAACACATGGTGATTCAAGGTGGATAACAGAAAAGGAGGTGACACAGGCTACCCTGGGTTTGGGGTGAGCGGAGTAAAACTAGCGCTTCTAAGATCAGGATGGGATTTTTGTTGGTTTTTCAAGATGGGATCTCTTTGTGTAGCCTTGATTGTCCTGTAACTTACTCTGTAGACCAGGCTGGCCTTGCACTCATAGAGATCCTCCTGCCTCTGCTTCCCAAGTGCCAGGATTAAAGGCACGCACCACCATACCTGGCCAGCTAGATGTTTTAAGATGGAAAGCAACAGGAGAACATCACGTTATTAGCCTCAGCCAAGTATAGAGGGAGCCGCAAAAGCCATGGACTCTGAAGGCCTAGGGAGCTTCTGTCTGTACTAAGCTGCCTCCAGTTCTACCAGGAAAGTGGGAAGTTGAGGAGATAGACCCAGATGTGCCAGTCTGCTCTGTGGGGTGTGGGGTGGGGTAGGGGGAACAGGATGTAGGGTGAAGGGGTTCGAACAAAGGGACGAGAGTGGCTGCAGAGGAGAAAAGTGCTCTCAAGTGCTACTTTGTGCAGTCTCATGTATGTACAGTGCCAAGCACAATGCCAAATGATAATGTGTGGGAATCCTCACGACAGCCCTGAGGTGACTCTATCCCCACTTAAGAGTGAGTGACATGAACCCACCGGATGGCTCCATACCCATGCGCTTGGTCATACCACCGTATCCCCAGGAATTCACAGGGGAGCCCTCACCCACCCACCCACAGCCAATGAGCCTTGTGAGGCACCAGTACCCACACCTGTGCTTGCTCCCTGTTTCCCATCACTAAGGCAATTGTGAATGAAGGCTCAATGGCTAACTGGGCTCAGCAGGGACAATTTACAAGTCCATGTAGCAGACTAAAGGTCTTCATCATTCACTCTGAGCAAGGAACCCTAGTAACATCCTGGCACTGGCATTCGGCAAACTGAAGGCGGTTCTGAGCTGTGTCTTCCCTAGTGATCGCAAAGCTTGCGGATGCTTGTACCAATTGGCTCTAAACCGTTCTTATTCTGTTCATCTCTCACCTAGGGCTTAGAGATGGAGGAAGCTATGAACAATACAGGTATTTGGTTTTGTTTCTAAAGTTTGGGCTAAGTTCCCTCATCTTGACCTGTCCTGTTTAATGGTTGTGCCTACTGAGAAACTGTCTAAGGCATAGTGACCATAAGTGATAGATATCATCTCGGACACCATCCTTACGTAGGCCCTTTGGAGGGAAGGAACATGGCTTCCTCAACCGTGTTTAACACATACTTCCCTTTTGGCATCTGAACATCTAGGCAGTTTCAGCGTCGAAAATGGCCAGAAATGAAGAGACCTTCTTCCAAATCACTGTGAGTTGAAGAACCAGTTTGCAGACAAGCAGAACTGGTTCTGACTTGCTAGTTCTGTTGCTGCTGTTGTCTGGTTGTCCTTAGCACTGGCACTGACGCCAGGAATCGCTCATGCTAGGCAAGAGGTCTACCACCAAGCCACCCTGTCTTAGTGCCCCCTCTCTGGGGCTGGGTCTTCATGCCCCATCTTTATTACCCTCTGCTCCCCTGCTAAGACGGGACAGTCATAGCTGCTTTTCCTGTAAGATAATGTGAATACATTTCATATTTCAAATTAATGCCCGATCCTAATACATTGCTCTTCTCTCTGTAACAATCTGTAAGCTCTAGCTATGACTTAGAGCTGAGAAGTGCTTAAGTACTCAGCTGACAGACACCTTGAAGGATGTGGCTGTAGAAGTGCTGACAGGGTGTGCCCTTTCACCAGCCATGTGCAGACTGCAGCAACTGCGGTTCACCTCATGCGGGGGGGGGGGGGGGGTGCCGGGGGGGGGGTTCCCCAAGGGGTCCAGATTCCTCTCCTTGTGACCCAAGTACTCCTTTGTATCGGCCACGTGGGGCTGACCTAAATCCGGATAGCGTGGTAACAGCAGGCTGAGTGTGCACTTTGTCCTGCAGGGGACAGCTATGGGAAGGCTGGGAAGGCTAAGCGGCCAGAGAGAGGAACCTCCAAAACCAGAGTGGCTGCCCAGGCCATGCAAAAACCACCCGATTCCCAGAAGACCAGTGCCGGAACTGGGAGATCTGACAGGAGGCAGGGCCTGCTCTTGGGACAGGAAACCCTGGAGGACAACGCCCAGACTGTTTTTGCCCTGCTTTGCTTTGGATCGAACCTCACCGCCACACCGGATGCATCCTCACACCTGGAGTCTCTGCTCGACCTTCCAGAGGCTCACAAAGACAAAGGAACTAACTTCCGTGGACATTTCCTCCAGAGATGGAAATGGCTGGGATTCACCCATTCACTCCCCCCACACACCCCCCAATTGCTGGGATTCACCCACTCCCTCCCCCACACCCCTCCCCCAACCATACGGGGAAACAAGCTTGTTTTAACCTTCTTATTCTTTGGAGAAAGCACGGACATCGCAGGTGCTGTCAACATCAGTCTCGACAATGAGTCTATAGCACAAACACAGTACCATTCGTCTGGCTGGTTGACCCGGCTGCCTCAGAAGCTGCCTTCACTGTACATATGTGACTGCTCAGATGTAACTAACACAGGGACTTGTAGGGGAATCTCACTAATATGAAATCTCGCTCTTCAAGAGTCGTGGTGTCAATAAATGCTCTGTGGCTAGTGTCAAGAATAATCCCTTGAGCTTTCAGACATTCTGTTCCTGCCCAGGATTCATTCCTTTGTTATCCATCCCAGAACCGATGTTTTCTAAGGTACTGAAACCCCAAGCTGATGTGTGTCCTGTGTTTTAATGACATTGTATTTGTAAAGAAATTTTGTAGTTTAAGCACCATCTTACAGTGAGTGCTCCCACCTCCAGCCAATGACTAGCTATTGGTATAAAAAAAAAATCTTTGAATTTTTGTAAAAGGCTATCTTGGGACTTTTTTGCTGTCTTTTTATTTTTTACTTTATTTTTTACTTTTTCTTGAAGCATTCAAGATGTTGTCGACCTTCAGCCGAGAGGTTTGGAGAAGCAGAGGGTTATACATTAATATTAGGCCTCCGTGCTTCAAGGGACCTCATAGGTAAGTCTCACCAGCTCTGGGGCATCTATCTGTAAAGTCTGTTTCTCAACAGCAAAGCATGCTGCCAGCCCTCTGTTCTACAGAGTGGAGTCCATGCGGCTGCCAGAAGGCAGCTGCCCGAGCAGCAGGCGGGTAGAGGTGGAAAGGTCAATCCAACCTGTCTCAGCAGAGGGTGCCCGAATTTCTCTAAACCAGCAGTGGTTTTCAAACTGGGGCTCCAACAACCCTCGCAGGGGTCACCTAAGGCCATCAGAAAACACTTTTTAGTACAGTCCACAACAGTAACAAAGTTAAGAAGTAGCAACAGCAGTAATGACGTGGTTGTGGATCACCACAGCATGAGGAACAGAATTAACGGGCTGCACCACTAGGAAGGCTGAAAACCACCGGTCCCAACGGTCCCATCGTTTCCTAAGTCCTTGAAGAGGCCTGGGCTCCGAGGAGAAAGGACTGTTCCAACCTCACAGACACTGGGCTTATGCCTTACTCCCCTGTCCCCCTTGCCCTGTGTGTGGAGTAAAGCATGTGTAGGCTGAGGTTTAAATAGAAACCTTTATTTACAAGAGCATCCAGACAGTCAGCAGGGCACCCAAAGCTCGATCCAACTGAGTCACCGACGTGGTTTCGATTCCTTGCAGTGTAAAGAATGACATCATCTTAAGTGACACTTAATATAAACGTGATTAACCCCAAATGTGTTCTCAGTGGTGTCGGTCAGTTCCTGAGAATTTACTGCTCTCGGAGTGACATTTCCATCTTCTTCAGAACTCCATATTTTCAAAGGAAGAGAAAAAGGAAGGAGGCAAGAAAAAACCGAAACATTTTCTGCCCTGTTTTTAATCACCTGCACTGGAGGTAAAACCCCTGTTGCTTCATGGCGGGGCCAGATTCCAGCTAGCCTACAGGTTTGCTCCTGGGAACACTGGACTCGGAACAGAACCCTGGTCCAGCTGCAGCTACCCTGAATCAAGCCAATTATCTGCCTCTGGCCCCGACTCACCTCAGCATCTAACGCTGATGGACTTAGTGGGCCTGTTAATGACAGGGCAGTTTAGAGAGAAGGCGTTCTGATAGCAACAGTACAGCTTCGTGTATTTGTGAAGAAGCATGTTTCCTTAATATCATTTGGATCTTCATAAAATACATCTTTATTTATATATCTTTGGATTCAGCAAAAAAAAAAAAAAAAAAAAAAAAAAAAGGTACTGGAAATGTCCCTACATCATAAAAGCGGATGAAAATAATACCTTGAGACCGTTTGCTCCCAAAGACACCTAGGCTTAAAGAGGGGCCGGGAGGAGGGGGGGCGAGGTAGACAAGCAGAGTACAAAGAGAACAACCCAGAAAAGATTAAAGGGCAATTCAGGTAAAAACAGCAAATTATCCCAAAGGCTAGTAAAAGGAAATCGGAATTTTGAACTGGTACCACCAATAAAAATCAGTAGGTAGAAAATATTAAAACATAATAACTTCATTTTTACCCCCATACAAAAAGGGGGTGCCAACCAGTTAGCCTGGAGCTGGGGTGCTGAGGGCAGAATCAACGCTGGGTTTTAAATGTCTTTTCCAAGTTAAGGGGAGGAGCACCACTGTGGCCTACAAGGAAGGCTCAGCCTGTCCAGCCAGCTCAGAAGGTGTCATGCGCAAAATGCGGCACACAATGCTAACAGGGACAATTTGCAGCCTGGGACAGTTGGTCAATCACAGGGGAAGCCCATCATTACCTAAACACTCTGGAAAGCCACGTCCATCCACAGGGGCCTCTGGAAACTCGAGCTTCACTCACAGAGAGCTCAGAGAATGAAGTGATGCTCTCTCTTCAGGGAAATGGAGGACAACTAGCTAACCAACTGGCTCTCAGAAAATGACACTGGGTCTGGCAGAGACACTTGACAGCTACAGATGTTCTAATAACCTAATGTCATCTAACTGAACCCAAATAAAGGGCATTACACTTGGTTCCCTACTCCAAACCGACTAGGACAGGTACCAAGAGGAGGCAGAAAGATGGCAGGGGCTGGCATGTGCTGAGATGTCACTCTGACTCAGCAGCACTGGCAGGCCTGGTTCTGACCTCAGCACCCTGATGCAGAGAGGTAGTAAGAGACCCCAAGAGCTGAACAACAGGAGAGCTGAGCAGACACCAGACCACACAGTAAGGGCCCAGGGCCTTTGACCTAAATGTGGGGCTCAGGTCCTAGTAACAGAAATCACTCCTAAAATGATGAATGGGCTACATACTCAAGTTTTCCAAAATTATTATCGTTTAATTTATGGACTGCGTAAAAAAAAAAAAAAAAAACCACAAGATTCTTTTTAAGTGAATTCGCTTCAGTTTCTGTTTTGAAACTCTTGGCGGTCAGGTGTTTGTTTTAAAGCTCATTCCCCATATCTATTCTTTCCCCGCAAATTAACAAAGTGCGTAGTTCTCTGGTAAAGAAATTTTTTAAAAAATTTAAATGCCTACATCTAAACAAATGATCACTTTAAAAAGCCTTTAGATTAAAGAGTGAGGCCTGTAAAGCAAGGGGGGGCTGCAGGTTGCCCTGTCCCCCAGGCTGGGCATTCCAGATGTCGCCTCTGCTGGTAGCCTCACTGCGTGGAGCTTACAGAAATCGACAATGTTAAATATTTAGTTTCACAAACTCTGTAAAAATGAGCTGCTGTGACCTACAAAAAAAGGTATGTACATATTTTCACATAATACAATTATCTTAAAAGATCATATTTACAAAAAGAAGTGTCTTCACAGAAGCACTGCTAGACTCTGACTCAGAGCGCAGTACCTGGCCTTGGGTTCACAAGTTTACTTCAAAGCATTATTGCTCCACCATATAGGCAAAGGGTGACGCCAGTACTTGAAAGAAACAACAACAAACAAAAACCATGTTCTTGTCCTAACAGATTAGTGCAGACAAAAACCAGGAATGTGGTTCACCATTCCTCACGTCCTCAAGAATATTGCATTTCTCCGTGACGTCCTCAGTAAAGTGCACTTGGCTGCACATAGGGGCGGGGAATTCAATACTGCCATCTCATTCTCCCTTCTGCAAAGCCATTTAACATCAATGACAAATCCTTGAGAATTACAGGGTACAGGGGACCTCATCAGGAGAGACCTAGGACAACAAACTCTGGGGACTACACCTGTAAAGGACAAGAAGAGCGCAGAAACACTGATTGCACTGGACAGGAGAGCAACATAGAACTACTTGATGACACACACTTGAAGGCAGACTGTGCTCCTTGTCCAGTGCTGCAAGACAGAAACCCTAGCCATCTAGATTTATGTGAAGACTTTGGCTGGCGAGGCAGAAGGATGTGACATAAAAGAGTGGTGACTATGAACACCCCATCTCTGGCATCACATCCTCCTGAAGCAGAGCACCATGCCACAGAGAGGCAGGGTATCAGGTAGACAGTGCGCATCAGCTTGAGACCCAGTTCTGCTCAGATGACAGCGCTTGGAAAACACACACACACACACACACACACACACACACACCCGTGGTGGTCACGTGGTGGTCACGCTGGATGCCTAGACAATGACTAGTTACATCCCGATGATCCTGCGCAGTGTCATCTGTACAGTGATTTCCTTCTCGGTCCCACTAGGGAGATGTCAGCAGTATTTCTGTTAACAGAAGAACACAGGGTCAGCACAGCAGAAAATCACCCACTGTACACTCTGCCATGCACAGCTGGCTGGCTCAGCCTCTTAGAAACCACTTCAACACAAATATCTAATAGCTCAAACCAAATGCTTTCAAACACTGTAGTAGTTTGTATACATTATATGTCCAAGTTAAATCTCCAGACCACTGTTAGGGTTCTAGGTCTGAACGAAGAATGAGAAGGACTTCCTGGGACATATAAGGATAGATGCCCGTACCTGATCAGGACCCATGGGCATGCCAGACATGGGCATGGGGGTCATGGTCATCTGTCCCAAGTGACCTCCACTGCTGTTCATGTGCACCATGTTGTATGCTGCAGGGTTCCCCTGGGGAGCAAACTGCTGCTGGGGGAAAGAGCTGCAAAGAAAGGGTAGTGTTGCTTCCAGATCAATTCAGACCACAGGACACAGACTATCATCGACTTACCTAAGCAGAAAACATCTTTCTGTTGTTGTTTGAGACAGGGTCTCTGTGTACCTCTGCCTGGTCTGGAGCTCCCTATCTAAACCAAGCTGGCCTTGAACTCACAGAGATCCTCCTGCCTTTGCCTCCTGTATGCCACCACGCCCAGCCTGAGATGAATGTGACAGCCTGCCTGCCTTCCAATTTTACAATTATCAGGACTCAGATGCTCACAGACATGGCACAACATAAAGCAACTGCAAAACAGGCCATGGGCCGCATATTCTAAGAGCCAAGCTTGTGATCTCTCCATCCAGTAAGTGACTGAGAATGGATTCCTGGCTCCAGCACTAGGCTCTAAAAGTAAGTCACATCCTTACCCATTCCTGGCCAGGTTCCCTGACGGCCACCCCTTCATCTCTGAAGACTGATACATGGGTGCAGTCTGAGGATGCTGCACCATGGCATTCTGGGAAGGCCCCATTCTTGATGACATCATTGCACTGGGAGGACTAGAGCCTCGACCAAAGGCTGGCTCTGGTGGTTGTCCCATTCCTTAAAGAAATGAACAGAAATCAGTGTTCAATGCTGCATTCGTGGACTCTCAGCATCCTAGCATCACCAAAGATGGGGAGGGAAGGACAGAAAAGACTACACGTAGCTGCTCTGTTCTTGCTTCACACCAAGATGACAAAGTCATCAATCTGGTAAGAAAATTCCGTCTAGGGTACCGTGGTGAGCAAGGCCACATTCTCTGACAACCTATATCTCTATCCCAGTCTATCCCAGAACCTCCCCGAATCGGGCCCAAAGCACAGCCTGCTTGGTATAACCACAGTAAGTGCCCAAGTCACGGAGAAAAAGAGATGGAAAAGCCCACATCTGGGATCTGTCTCTCAGACTAGAGTGTCCAGAGATAACACAGCATCCTTCCACACTGGGACATGAAGAACAGGCAAGAGGAAGGCTTATGTGATCTTTTTCGAATGGGGGTGAGGGGGCATTTTTCTGGGGCTAAACAACCCTCCCTGTTACTGCAGCACACTCTGCTTCCCTGCAGCTCCACCAGACAAACAAGATGGAGTGAGTGGTACTTTGTTTTCACACACAACAGACCTAGTGAAGCTTGTGACCTTAATAACACTACTTTGGGAAGGGCATAATCTGCCAGGTTTACCGTAATTTGTTGGATATGGAAACTGTTGTGGAGGGGCTTGTGGCATTGCTGAGCCTGCCAAAACCCCATCCATGCTGGGGGAAGCGGTGACGTTGGGAGGTGGGCTGAAGGCCTGAGGCTGTGGCTGTGACATCATCATCGCCATCCTCTGCTGCTGCAGGTGATGGTTCATCAGCTCTCGTTTCTGCTGGGCAGCCATTTGGGCATTAAAGAAAGCCTGCTGGTAATCAAGAGATACACAATTAACTTCAGTTCATAGACGGCCCCACAATACACCAGCTATCAACCAGAAAGAACACTCAAGTACTGTCTTCTCTGTGAAGGAAAATAAACAAAAACAGTTCTTTACACCCGAGGCTTCCATTTGCTGCCCAGCGAGCATGCGTCCTCCCTGTCTAGGATCAGAAGCATTCCCACAATGCTCGGCGGTCATCTCATAACACAGCTCATCACAGAGGGAACCAACCTGGGTGAATTTACTGACGGTTGTAATGGCGTAGCCATTTCTCTCCAGCCCCTCATCACTAACAAAGCAGAGTAAGATTGAAAAAGAAAGTAGGGGGGCTGGAGGCATGGCTCAGAAGTGAAGAGAACACTGGCTGCTCTTCAGAGGTCCTAGGTTCAACTCCCAGCACCCACATGACTGCTCACAACTGTCTGTCACTCCGGGTCCAAGGGATCTCACACCCTTTTCTGACTTCCTCGTGCAGACATCCATGCAGATAACACATTCAAAAATATAAAATAAAATAAGAAAAATTTAAAAAGAGAAAGTGTGACAACTAATTCTTACAAAAACTTGAGAATCCAGCCTGGCCTGGACCCTCCTCTGCTAGAAACGTACCTGGGGCTGCAGCATGGGCCTCATCACAGCAGTGCCACCAGTGGGGTTCTCCATTTTCATTTCCAGTGCCTGCCGGCTCTGATTTAAAAACTGAACAGAGTTGGGTTAGTAGGTAGGTGGAACATGTTAGTGAGCCCCAATTAGCTTTACAAACCACCACCACCCAGTGAGATCTCTCCACACCCACCTAGCTAGGGAGCCACAGTTAAACTGATTTGGTTCGTTTCTGTTCTGCAGAAGGAAGATGGCTCAGCAGCTGAGCGTGCAGTTCATCCAGAGGACCAGGGTTCCATTCCCAGCACCTACACGGTGGCTCACAGTCACCACTACCTCCAGTTCTAGTGGACCCTACACCTCTGGCCTCTGCAGGCACATGTATGTGTACAGGCATGAACTGCAAACACTATTAAAAATACAGTAAAAATGCCAAAAAAAAAAAAAAAGATGTTTGATTGAGGCCTTCCAGGCTAGCCAGGGCTACACGGAGAAAGGAAGGAAGTGGGGGGAACTCCCTGCCTCAGTGTAAAGCCTTGGCACAAACAACAACTGTGCAGCTTAACACTGCAGCAGGAGCACCATGTACTCAGTGTCGAGTTTCTCCAGGGACACAAGCCTGGCTTGATCAGATAATAGTGAGCATTTAATAGAAAGGAATAATAGGTATAAAATAGTACCATGCGCACGGGCACACAGCTTCCCCAGCTCTGAGCCCACTTCAGAAGCAGCCATGGCCTGGCCCTGGCCCACTGGGCTCTAAGCTCAACCGCTCTCCTACTCAGGTGACTTACTGCCTCCACGTGTAACAAGCACACTCACCAGCGCACACGGTTTGTGCAACCATACAAACAATTACACTTTAAAGCAACTGCGGATTAAGGAAACAATGGGAAGAAATAAAGTCCTATTTAATAATTCTTTTAAAATATTTATTCCTATTTTGAATGTGTCTGCATGTGGGTGTGTGCACATGGGTGAAATTTTCCAGGTCAGAAAGAGGAGGGTGTGGGTCCCCTGGAACTGAAGTTGCCCAACAGTGCCAGCAACTAAACACAGGTCCTCTGCAAAACAATGCATGTTCTTAACCCTGGCATGCCTCCAGCCCCAAAGTACTAAAAGCTTTAAAAATATCAAGAAGTGGTTTTCATTAAAATACTGAGTCAACAGGGGTGCCAGCACATGCCTGCAATCCCTGTATGAGAGGATGAGGCAGGAGGGTTACAAGTTCAAGGCCTTTCGCCTGGGCAATTATCAAGATCTTGTCTTTAAAACAAAAAGCTGAGGAAATGCCTTCCAAGGGCTATCAAGACATGCTGTTCCTCCAGCTGCTCTGTTCTGTGTGAAACAGCGCACTGTGCAGTCCTGGCTGCCCTGGAACTCACCCTGTAGACCAGCCTGGCCTGTGGAGCTCACAGAGACCTGTGCCATTTTGCCACTGCTAATGTTATACCAAAGAATATACATATAGAAAGATACCCAAGTTTAATACACACTCCTTAACAAGAAACTGTCTGCACAAACAAAAGCCTACAGAGTAGTCGAAGCAAAAGGAATTCCAATTCCTTTAGTTAGCAAAGGGTGGAGAGCCGGTAGCAAGGGCCGGGCAGAACACAGCCTGAAACTCACTGAGAGCCTAGGCAAACACAACTAACTTACCTGCTGGCTCTGCAGCCTCTGCTGAAGCTGCATTCTCAGCTGCTTCGGGGTGTTTGTCCTTGGTCTCACAATGCCGGCTCTAGGGTGCAGGCCTTGGAGAGGAAAGCTGCCCTGCTGGCTAATCTGACTCATCATAGAGTTAAAAGATGGTGACTGTCCCTGAAGGTTAAAGCCTCCTTGTAGTGGAGGACCCTGAGCTGGGTACGTCTGTCCATACAGTGCAGCCTTCTGATCCATCATTACTGCTGCTTCTTGGCCTTGGAAAACATCCTGTTTGGACTCCAAAGCTTGTCCCTTAAACATCAAACACAAAGGAATGGTTAGCTACATCTGAGAAAGAAACCAAAAGCAAATGTTACAAACAAGGGGAAAATGTAAATTTATACATGTGAGCAGTGGTGGCTCAGAACCCAGAAGCAAACCAAGGCCACTGCCTGAAGCTGCACAAGAACAAGACACACCCTTCTCTGTGGGAGTGGAGTCCTTGCGCACGGATGACTATCTCTCTCTCTCTCTCTCTCTCTCTCTCTCTCTCTCTCTCTCTCATACACACACACACACACTCAGCCTGGCTACGATGCATTTAACACCTGAAGAAATACTATTGGCTCAAAACCAGGGCTCTCTACAGTAAGACACACACCTCTCTCAAACCAATCAGAGATAAATGAAAATCACAGTGGACAACAAACACATTCTCAGGTTGGCATATTTCACCATGGCTCGGTGGAATCTGGAGCTTTGGTGTCTTAAAAGACTACAACTTTTTGTGTGTTTGCTGGCTTTGTTTTGTTTTGTTTGAAGATAGGGTATCTCTATATAGCCCTGTCTGTCACGGAATTAACTCATTTTGTAGACCAGACTGGCCTTAAACTCTGAGATCTACCTGCCTCTGCAGGTGGTATTAATAAGCTGGTATTAAAAGTGCATACCACCATGCCCAGCCTAGGGCTATACAATTTCTTCTGGGCTACTTTGGAACAAGTTTGTGGCAAAGAACCCATCACAACTACATAGCCTCCAACCTTGCTTGAGCCTTTCCCCCCAGATCTTTTCAGTTGTCCTAACCCCCCCCACACACACAAACACACACATGACTAAGTTCATACGCAGAGGAATGAACAGAGAGGGCCTTCACACCTCACTCTTATTCCTAGAGCCAAGCTTCCTTCCCACTACAAGGACCTCTGGGAGAGCAGAGGTGACTCTCCCAGTGTGTGGAAAGGAACAGATAAAGACACAGTCAGCTGAGAGACAAAGCTGAAGGCAGTACATGGGCATCAGCCACAGATGATCACGGAGCATGCCTGTCACTGCATGGTCACAGATGGAGCCTCCTTCGAATGCTACAGTGGGGATACTTTTGATCAAGAGCCCGTTAGCTGTCAATCCTACGCAGTTCCTTCTTACTGGCAGTGTAAGCAGGCTGGGAAAGCATGGGTTCACAGTACTCTCTGTGCTAGGACGGACAAGAACGCTGTAATGTCCTTTTCCTCTTGCCTTTGTGGGAGGATGAAAATGAGGGTTAGAGAATTCCTTCCTGCCTTCTCGATAGTTTATGGGGAATCGGTGTAATGTAAATATTTATAAACAACTTTAATGTACTTCTACTCTTTGGCTTAACTCAGAGCAGCAGCAGTGAGTCCTGTGTACTCCTGCGTGGTCCGAGTCTATGGACTGGGACAACCAAGTCTCAAAAGGACAGGACAACGTGGAAGGTGATTAGGTCAAAATGTAATAATGATGTAGGTGATTAGATTCTCTGGTTTTCAAACATTTTGAATAAAAGTGTATTGTTTTAATTTATAGTATTAAATAACTCTGTATAGTGGAAATGATTGATAAATTATGGGCTGTCCAGGTGGCTCAACAAGTAAAGGTGCCTGCTGCCACACCTGACAACCTGAGTTCAATCCCTGACAGTGAAATAAAAGACTCCTAAAAGTAGTCCGGCTCCACATGCATGGCAGGGCATGTTAAGTGCATGAATGTGTGCATGTGCGCGTGCGCGCGCGCACACACACACACACAAAATATTTTTAAACATTTTAGGACTGGTGAAATGACTTAGTGGTAAAGGCCTTTGTCACAAATTCTGACAACCTGAGTTCGATTCCCAGAATCCACATGATGGAAGGATAGAGCTGACCCCCATAGGTTGTCCTCTGAGCTCCCTGTGTGCAGGGTGGCATGCAATATGCACGGACACACACACAAAATAAAGTGTAATAAAGCTTTACAAATCTGTTGTTCTCCCATAATTTGTGAATAGCAAGAGATGATTTAGGTAATAATAGGTCAGCCAGGAAAAGCACCTCTCCAGATCTCCAGTCTCTGCGTGCACTCCCCAGTTACATGCTAAAGGTGATCACCCACCACTGTTCCTCACAGGTCTACCTGCAGCGGATGGCATGTCCTGAAGGAGGAAGTGTCGGGGGCACTGTGCACCTTTGCCTTCTCCTGGGCCCCCAAACTGAGAACACAGCGAGCAGCCCTGCCCTGCATTCTGCTCTGCCACTCGCGCCGTCGCCCACACTCTCCTACTCCAGCCTTCCCTTGCTTGGATGAGGGTCAAACGTACACTGAGGTTCAGTCTCAGGTTCTTCTCTTCTCTCGAATACTTCCTACCCGGGTGGCTCTCAGACACAAAGGATAACTAGCTATCAAATTATGCTTTCTACCCAAAACATTTCTGAACTCATTTGGCTTATGCAAATGAATCTGGGGGTCCCCAGCACCTCACATTTAGCATGCAGAAGCAGAAATCGTGCTTTTACAGTCCCCCCACTTTCCCACAAAAAAGAAAAGCTGCTTTCCTAAAAATCTCCTCTGTAGCACAGTCCCTGGCTCCCAGGACTCATTCCTCCCATCTTCTCAGGGTTCCTCACTGCTGTTTCTATCTTTCTGTTCTATGCAGTCCACTCCCAGGACCCTTCCCAAGACTGTCAAGGATTTGTGCTTTTACTCTGTCATTCCAGCCCTGCTCACTCCAGACACAGACAGCTTTAATAAAGCAGTGGTACTGAACAGGGACCCTGTATTCATCAACCTCCCTTCTCTTGCACATTCCACTAAAATGAATGTAAAGAATTTGGAAGGTTCTGAGAACCAACCTAACACACATACACTGGGAAACATAGTAGAAGCAGAATTGAGCCAGATATCCAAGACTCTTCCGGGCAGCCTCCGCTGGCCACTCTGTTAAGGGCCACCTCATACCTAGACAGCGTCTCTGTGCCTGGGGCTATTTACTCAGCATTCTCTACATTTCCTGTCTGGACCACGTCTCCTCTCTGTAAACACCTATCATCTCGACAACATAGATAACACTTTCATTTTACTTTTACTGTTGTTGCGTGTGCGAGATGCGTGTGTGCACACCACAGTGCACATGTGGAGGTCAGAGGGCAGCTTTGTGGGGTTGCCTCCCTCCTTCCATCCTCACGTGGACCTTTATGTGAGTTCCAGGGGCCAAACAAACTGTTCCAGGACAGTATTCTGTAGACTATCTGATCACTGTCACTTGTCACCTATGGCTATTTTTATAGATGTCTTAGATATCATTTAAAGCTTCCCAGTTAGCAACTTAGCTTTTTACTAAGTTACTGTTATAAATTACTGTGGGTATTAAACACAATTTGGAAAATTTCTGATGGTTTTAGATTTTGTTTGTTTGGGGGTGGGGCACAGAATCTGGGAACAGGGTTCTCTATGTAGTCCTGGATGTCCTAGAACTTTGTAGACCAGGATGGCCTCCTCACTGCTGAAATTAAAGCTGTGCACCAGCATGCCCAGCAACATTCTTAAACTGAAGATAAAGCTAAAGCCAAGCCACTACAAAAAAGGAAGGCGTGACAAAGCACTCACAGTGTGCACTGCCCAGCATTTACGAGTGTCACACTACACACGGCCAGCCTGGGAACATAAATACTGAAAGGACTAGGCATGAACTACACCTCCATGAAACTAAACAGCTCAGCCTAACCATCACGCCAGGTGACCCTGAACGCTCTCACATACCAACAAAATCAAAGCCCACTAGCAGACCATAAAACACAGATGAATGGCCAACAGGACAAGATAAGCAAGCTTGCAAGGAAGTACAGTGAGAGCCAGTCAACTCTTTCGCCTCTCATAGGAAGTATCTTTTGTAAATAATCATGCTCTGTTATTTGTGTGGTCATCTGCCTAAGCCACACAGCAGCGCTGAGAGAGGAAAGCTGAAAGTAGGCATCTGGAAACCAGCCAGTGCCCTTTTCCTGAAGTGACAGACCAGCTATCCAGTTACAAGGCCAAAATAAGTTCATTCCTGTTTTCTGTAAAACTTGGGTTTGACCATGTCTTGACCCGTTTTCTGGAATTTGACATGCTCCACACCCTATCCCCTAACCTTCGCCCTAATAGGATGCTCTGCCAAACAATCTTGAATGTTCTGCCAAGTTCCTACAGAACGAAAACCCTTGAAACACCTCCCCCAGACTTGAAGTTTTGAGGATCACATAAACCCCACCTTTTCCTATGTCCAATGCTATTTTCTCAAACCCTGCTTTAGAGAAATAACTGTCTGGAAGAAAATTGCTTAATTTGACCAAAGATTTTGAGTAGCGGTCTCATTTGAAGGAATTAACACATTCTGCCCTGCCTTTAAATCCTGGAATCCTGCGACTATCCTGATTTAGCTTCCAGAGCAGGTGGGACACCAGACACATAAATCTGGGCCACTCTTGGTCTTCCACCTTTGTCTTAGGGTGGAAAGAGACATACATAATTCTCACCAGGGGCACGCTAGACAGCTCCACTGTAAAATGGGACTTAGGCTACAGATCCTGCAAAGGCTGAAGGAACATTGATGGCTGACAATGATGATGACTGTTGCTGTCACCCTTGTAAGCATGCACACACACACTCATGGGTATGTTTACATGAACTGCTTTAAATCTAAAAGTGTATATCCACAAGTTACTAACAATACCCCCTTTTGCTTCTCACAGAGGTTTTTAAGGCTGTTTTTCTATATTCTTTCCATTTGTCAGAATTTGTCTTTGTTGTTGTTTGGGTTTTTGAGATAGGGTCTCACTATGTAACTTTGGATGGTTTGGAACACCAGGCTTGCCCTGAACTCAAGAGATCCACCAGCTTCTGACCCCAGAGTGCTGGGACTGAAAGTGAGCACCACCACACTAGGTGCACTCGCTCATCAGAACTGTAGAAAGAGGCCTGTACCCCGTAAGTGGGAAGAAGAACGTCAGACCAAATACAGCACGGTCTTCAGCACCAGGGTGAGGTGTCACACAGACACACACAAGCACATGCGCACACACACACATGCACACGCACCCACCCCAAATTCAGCTGTTCTTCAGTGTCAGGGCTAGGTGTCATTGACACCTCTTAAGTTGGACATCAGAACTGCTCAGTGTTTCCCCATGCCTCCTTGAAAACTCTAAGGCAGGGGCTGGAGAGATGGCTCCACGTTTAGGAGTGCTGGCTGATCTTCCAGAGGACCAAAGTTCAGTTCCCAGCACCCACATTTTAGCTCCACATTTTGGAGATCCAACGCCCTCCTCTGGCTTCCACAGCATGCAGGTGGCAGCACATAAACAAACATCCCATACAGTTCCTCATGTGTGTAGGTCTAGTTCCCTCCCTACCAGCAACCAAGGCCTCTCCTTGGTTTATTGCTGGACAGAGATCTGGACGTTACCCAATACAACTTAAACAGAAGTAATGATCTAAAACTTCAAAAAATATCTGTGATGCTGAGCCTGGAGGCACATCCTTTTAATCCCAGCACTGGAGGGGCAGAGGCCATTGAATCTGAGTTCAAGGGTAGCCTGGTCTACAGAGTTCCAAGATAGCCAGAAGGCTACACAGAGAAACCCTGTCTTTCTTGAAACAAACAAACAAACAAACAAGCAAAACCTTGTGAAAGTGTATTTTCATGAGACGAGTATACAAACAGGCAAGAGACAATGCTCTGATTTGCCGCTGTAAACCTTGTTTACAATGGCCTGCCTCCCTTGGCATACCTGGCACCCTAACAGGTTAGCTATGGAAAACAGTTCTAAAAGTAGCATTTGGTGGGGCTAAGAGAGGGCTCTTCACAAGGACCCAGGTTTAGTTCCCAGAACTCACATTTTAGCTCAGAACCATCTTTAAATCCAGCCCCAAAGGAGCCAATACCCTCTTCTAACAGCTGCAGGTGCCAAGCACACACATGCTGTGTGTGTGTGTATGTGTGTGTGTGTGTGTGTGTGTGTGTGTGTGTACATATACACAAGCAAAGCACTCACATACATAATAGAGTCAAAGTAATAAATGTAAAATGTTTAAAAACTCAGGTCATTATCATTTGGGCTGGAGAGACAGATGCTCTTCTAGAGGACCAGGGTCTGCTCTTAGAATCCATATTGTGGCTCTCAGCAGTCTGTAACTTCAGTCCCAAAGAATCCAAAACTCTCTGCTGGCCTCTGCAGGCACCAAAATGCACATAGTGCACAGATGTGCATACAAGCAAATATCCATAAACATAAAATATGTTTTTAAAATAAAGTTTTCTCACAAGTGACACGCGGTACACAGTCTTATTTTAAGCTGTGTTTGTCTCTAGGAATATGCAAGCATACTCACTGCCACCCTCTGCTGTTCCCACATAAACTGCATCTCACCTGATTCACAAGCTCAGGAATTCCCAAGGCCCTGTCGATCTCCTCCAGGCCTGTGGCATCTGTGTTGCTCAGGAGTGTGTGCAGCTGGTCCAGTAGAGCTCTCTCATCGCTCTGGCCTTCTGGATTAGAAGGTGGCCCAAGCAGATCATCCAGAGAATTTCTAAGAAGTGGCCTAGAGAGAGACTTGAGTCAGCTCCAATGCAGCGGAATTGGAGTTGGTAAGGACCTATGTTCCACACCCAGGACCGCAAAAAAGCAAAACAGTGCTCTTCTGTTGGTGTTGTTTTTGTTTAGGCTTTTAAGTTTTCTGAGAGTTTTGCTAAATAATAATTTAGTCCAGCCTCAAACTCACACCTACCAATCTCTCTTGTTCAGTGTTAAATGCTGAGAGCTATACAATGATTCTGAAGTAAAAGTATGCACACTAAGATGTATGTGTTTCCACTGACCGCTGGCCTCTGCATAAACACAGAATTTTTAAATAGAAGCAGTGGGCAGGGATGTTGCTTAGTGGTAGCTGATTAAATAAAGATAAAATGTAGAATGAACTCCCAATCTTTTCTTTCATTTTTTTCTTTTAAAAAGTAAAGTCATATAACAGTTCACTTCCCTGCCATCCATACGACTGAAATGTTGTAGATGATTTTAGAAAATAATTATCCGTTATTCAAAAAGGTAATCTTTAGGGGATGGAGAAATAGCTCAGCAGTTACGGGTTCAGTTCCCAGCACCCACATGAAGGCTCAACATGTAGCTCCAGTCGCGGGGATCTAACGCCCTCTTCTAGTCTCCATGGACCCTGCACACACACAATGCACAGATACACATGAAGGCAAAACACTCATATCCATTTTTAGTTTTTAATTTTTTTTTCCAGAATAACTGAGGCACAGTTTCTGAACACCACTTATAAACCTATGAGAACATGTCTTTCCCAACTGCTTTTCGCCCCTGGGGAGATTACTGCTAAGAGGCCTTTTGGAACTATAGGTCAACAATAGTGTCTCCCTCCTCTGCCAGAGTTACTCTTGCTCAGGCTCTTAAATGCAATGCAAGCATTCCCACATCACAAAATAAAACCCTACCTATTTTGGGCCCCATGAGGACCTTGTTCCACAGACAGCATGCCCTCTGGCCAGGAACCTGGTTGGTTAGATGGCACTGCTGGGCTATAGGGATTGACCCCCATTCCCATGGGGATCTCACCAGTTCCTGGGGGAGCAAAACAAAATTTTCAGCCAGGAGGTGGCACATACCTTTAATCCTAACACTCACAAGGCAGAGACAGGCGGATCTCTGAGTTCTCAAGGCTAGCCTGGTCTACAGAGTGAGTTCCAGGTCAGCCAAGACTACAAACAGAAACCCTGTATTCAACCCCACCCCCCATGCCCAATAAAAGCAATTTTCATTTTTTTATTGAAAGGGACAGCTTACTCATTTGAAGCATCTGCTGTTGCTGCTGTTGCTGCTGCAACGTTGGTCTTGTGCCTGGTAGTCTATTAGAACGAAGTGGCAAGGTAGGCACCGAGCCCCCCATGGCAGGTCTTGGTAAAGTAGCACTGTAGTCTGCTCCAGCTCTTCCCAGGGGACTTGAAGCCAGAGGTTCCATTCTGCTGGCCCTTGAGTTAGCTAAACCCCAGTCTCCTGAGGAAGAAGTTGGATTCACAGGAACATTTCTGTTTGGTCCACCTAAAATAGGTAGAGCTCATCAGGTCTTACCCAACACATAACACAAAAGCCCTTCTTGCACTGGGAGAACCATTATATGCTACTGCAGCCGAGACTGTCATCCTGAGAGCAGGGCTGGCCAACTACAAAAACAGTATCTAGAAGCCTCTACTCCCACACATTTGTTACAGGTTAGAAAGGTGGCCTGGACCAATGGGTTCCATGGAAGGAATGTTGTTAAATGTAGTTCAAGGAAATGGCCACACTTAGACATGACATACCCATAGTGGCACCATAATTCTCCTGACTGTCCATCACTCTCGGATTCCCGGACAGGACGGGCTGTTTTGGTAACACAGGGAAAGCACTGACATTCTTCACTGGCGGACCTGAGCCGGCAGACACAGGGCTATCTAGAGACACCGCTCGGTTATATGGAGGACGGACAGACTGCACAGGCTGTGGACTTCGCAAACCTGTTGAAAACACAGCTTACCACATTAGTATCCCTTGCTGACCCATATTTAAATAATCAAGTGCAATAAACAAATACCACTAAGCCCCACACAAAATGTCTTTCTCATAACAAACACTGCTATTTTCTTTTACAAAATAAATATTTATGTCAGAAAGAAAGAAAAAAAAAAAAAAAGCCCAAATTCCAAATAAAGTACAAACAATAATCTGTATGTTGGCCGAAGTGCTAGCATCCATAGCCCAATATGGTCATGTCCGATGTTTACCTTGGAATGCCAAGGCACAGGCCGAGCACTGAGGCTCACTAGACCATGGTTAACAAGCATAAGACTCTGGATGTGGATCCCCACAACACAAAGGAAGGAGGAAGATAGAGGGAGAATATGGACCAATGTTTTTCATTCCTAGAGATGCTTCCATATATGTACTTATGAAGTGTATTCTCTACTTACAATTTTACAATAAAAATAAATAGTTAAGCTGCCTTCCAATCAAATAGGAAATAATGTAAAGTTTCTTTCTTGTCAACCTCTCTGAGTATCTGACTAGTCAGTTTAGGAAACAATATAACTGAAAATAATGAGACCCTGTTGCAAAAAAAAGAAAAAAGAAAAAAGAAAAGAAAAGAAAAAGATAAAGTCAGTAACTTCAGTAACTTCTAGGATGGTGGCCATGACTTTAGTGCCAGCGCTTGGGAGGCAGATGAATCTCTGTGATTTCAAGGCCAGGGTTACCCTTCCTCAAAGAAAGAGAAGGGAGGAGGGAGAATCTGATGCAAAAGATAGAAAGAAACAAAGATAGGGGAGAGAGGGAAAGCAGAAGGAACCAGCATGAGAACTAGAAATTACTTTTAGCTCCTACAACACATCTTTGAGTACACTGAGTAAAGTCCTACAATAGGAAAGGTTCACATAAAGACCAAACAGTGAGAAGAGGCGCCTCTCACGGTTAAATGCGAGAACTTTAAGGACAAAAATGATGTGTTTAATCCAGTTTGGGTCTTTTAATCCAATTCTCCATGTTTAAGAAAAAGTCTACCCCAAGGCCCAGGAATGGATTCTCTAAGTATCATAGTTACTGGCACATCAAGTAGAAGAGAAACCAGAGAGGGGACCAGTCAGCTAGCAGCTAATATACCCACTGCCAACCTGATGGTCTAAGTTCGACCTTACCCAGGACCCACATGCTGGAAGGAGACAACTACTTCCTCAAGGTGACCTTTGACTGTCCTATGCTGTAGCACAGGCATGCATGCGCACTAACACATACACACACACAAATTAAATGTAATTTTTAAAAAGGAAGAAGAGGAAGGCAGGAAAATGACTAACAGAGACAGTATCAATGGGTCCAAGAAACTGGAAAGGCAGAGCATGCATTCTAAAGTTACAAGCACTGCTGCTTCCTGGTATGGGTGTAAGCGAACGTACGTATGTCTGTGTCCCAGAACTGGGACATGGAGTTCAGTGGGTAAGTCTCTCACCAGCCTAGGTTCCTCACAAAGACCACGTCTCAAGCCCTCAACCAACCTCACCCCCAGAAAAGAAAAACTGTAGCTCTTCCTTACCCAGAGCACTTGGTCTTGCAAACATCTGCTGCTTGGCCCCTGGGTGACTACCATTTGTAGGATTGTTGTAGAAGTCAGAACTAGTCAAATCTCCAAGAATAGCATCTAGATTATCCAGGTCTCCCGATACCTGAAAATGAACCTTTCAAAATTATTCTGTTTTTTTGTTTTTGGGGTTTTTTGTTTTGTTTTGGGGTTTTTTTGGTTTGTTTTTTTTTTTTTTGGTTTTTTGGTTTTTTGGTTTTTTGAAACAGGGTTTCTCTGTGTAGCCCTGGCTGTCCTGGAACTCACTCTGTAGACCAGGCTGGCCTTGAACTCAGAAATCCGCCTGCCTCTGCCTCCCAAGTGCTGGGATTAAAGGCGTGCACCACCACTGCCCGGCTTTCAAAATTATTCTGAATGTAGCACCAAATGCAGCTACCTCTCAAAGCATCAGCAACAGAAACACCAACCAGGAACCAGTAAAACACATCAGTAATGTCAGGCGTGGTGATACGCACTTTGAATCCCTGCACTCTGAGTTCCAGGACAGACAATCACTCTCTCCCTCTCCAAAGAAAATGGTCAACAATAAAGCAAACAAACAAAAAGTCAGCAGCAAACCCCAAGCCTTTACCTGAGATAACAATGCTCAGCCCCCAGCTCCCCAATTCTCCCTACTAGAGTGCTTACTCAGAGCTCATAAGATGCTTTTGTGGACTGTGTTCATATGCATGAACTCTCACTCTTGGGGAAAAACGATGCTGTTAAAACCCACTTTTTCTTAATAATGTCTACATATACACAGTAACTATAGTGAATGAAACCTCAAGGCTATTCTTCAATTATAATGTGGTTATAAACAATCGTAATTGTTATGAAAACTAAAGTATGACGATTTATAATGCTGTTATACTCTACAAACGCAATGTCTGTAACACAGAAATGAAGGAACAAATGATGGGCTGGAACAGAGAGTACCTTACCTCCTCACTCGTCTCTGTCTTAATTTTGGGGTCTTTCTCTTGGCCGGAGCTGGGATTGGTGGAGCAGCTGCACTGACTCAGTTTACTGTCCCCTCCATCCGCTTGGGGCTGCAGCTCTTTGGCAAGCACATCACTGGGGTCATCCCTGTCCAGCAGGTATCTAAGAAGGGCATTATTCTCCTTCTTCTTAGGACTCAGTTGCTCCTGCCTGACATTCCCTTCTCCACAGGAAGCAGTACTGCTAGTGTCTTTCCCAGTGGCTTCTGCAGTGATCTTGGCGACCTCCGCTGGTGAGTTGCCATTCTGTAGCAACTTGTGCAGAATCCGGTGTTTCTCTTGCAACAGAGACCCATGCACATTGGAGGTAGAGGACACCGCTCCTGATGTTGAGGAGGACACTCCAGAGGGGCTGGTGACACTAATGGAAGAGTCTTTGCAATTTGAATCCAGGGGAGAGTTGGTCAAGGAGGAGTGGCCTCGTTCATCCGAGGAGCATGTGAGCAACTGCAGCAGTTTCTTGTGGCCTTTACTTTCCAGGGGTCCCCTAGGAGTCTCTGAGACCTCCCCACTGTTCTCCTTGCTTTCCTTGTCACTGGGGTGATCTCTGCTGTTTGACTGACACACTGAACTCTCCACTGGGTTCTGGTCACAGTATAAGCCTAGGGGGCTCTTAGAATCCTGATTGCTCACTTTACTTGGCTGGTTTACATTGGGAGAGTTATCCAGTTTTGGGCCTGGTGAAGACAGAGTAGATAAAAGAGAGGTTCCCACGCCTTCACTGATGGCTTGCAAGGCACTGAGGGAGCTGCTGGAAAAGCTGTGATTCCCTGTGTTGCCAGAAGATCCCATGGGAGAGTGCACACCTGCATGTGGAGAGAGATCAGGAGACTGTCAGACATGCTAAGAAGACACAGCCTCTGTGCTATTACAAAAGACAGAAACAAAAGAAAATGGAACTGTGGATACCTGCAGCAGGAGAGAACTGGTGGGAGGCCATCTTTGGGCTCCCACGATTACGAGGAGAAATCATGATGTTCTGCTGGTTGGGGCCAAGACCAGGACTGCCGTGTGGGGGACTGCTCATGTTGAGCCCATAGCTGCTATTCTGGTAGGAAGATGGCGACTGTAGGCTTTGTGCTGGGGTCAGCGAGGCTACGCTGCTAGAAGCCCCATACCTAGCTCCACCCATCTGCCCTGTGTTGCTGGGGTCTGCCACGCCATAGGTCCGGCTGCCCAACATCTGTACATTCTGATTTGGAGACATATTCAGGCCACACCCTGCTGCAGGAGGCCGGATGCCTTGTCCTACAGAATTTGGGTTTGGTCTACATCCATTCTGTTCTCTGCAAACAAACACAGAAGTTTTACTTTAAAACTACAGCAATGCATAAAGGGAAGGAAGAGAGCAGGGGAGAGCTGCCTAGGAGGATACACTAGGCGTCACTCCAGCACCAAGTGGTAAACCTATTCGGGTGCTAATCACCAAGTCAACCCAGCGATACTTTGCCTTGCTTTTTTAGTTTATAGATTTAATTTCATGTGTATTGGTATTTTGTCTGTATGTGTGTATGTTCACCATATGCATGCCTGCTGTCTGCAGAGGTCAGAAGGCGACATTAGATCCCCTGAAACTATGTAAATAGCTGTGAGTCACCATATGGGTGCTATGAATCAGGTCCTCTGCAAGAACAGGTGCTCTTAATAACCGAGCCATTTCTCTAGCCCCTACTTTCCCTGTTTTTATATACTACTGGGGTTCAGAGTCTCCCGCATGCTAAGCAAGCTCTTTAATATTGAGCTGTATTTCCAAAGCCCACTGATATTTTGAAACAGGGTCTCATCTCACAAAGCTACCAAGTCTGGCTTTGAATTCATTCATTAACTCAGTCAGGCCCAGAACTTGAGATCCTGCTGCCTCTGCCTCCCATGTAGCTAGGATAACAGGTCACACCACCAGATCTAAATTATGGGATTTGTTTGGTTTGGTTTGTTTGGATTTTTTTTGGTTGGCTGGTTTTTGTTTGATTGCTGTTTGTTTTGAGATGGGTCCCACGTAGCCTACAATAGCTTCAAAGTCACAATGAAGCCCAAGATTTTCTTGCCTCTACCTCCCAAGTCCTGGGAAACACAGGAGTCCACTACTATACCCCAGTTTATACCGTGCTAGGAACTGAACCCAGGACATCATGCAAGGAAGGCTGCATTTTACCAGCTGAGCTATACCCCTAACAGTTTTAAATGAGCCAGAATATCTAAATGGGTGACATCAATGCTGAGTGGCTCTGACAGCCATGTGATCTGGAGCCTTCGAGGCCTCATTACAGCTGACCATACCTGGGGCTTAGCCTGGAAGCATGCGCCAATTCCTTAAGACAATCAATGAATGAACCCTTCCTATGCAGTCTGTTTACCACTAATAACATCAGTAGTTACTACTTTTTAGTACCTAGCAGTTACATTTATATTTTACTTTTTATTCTAAATCCAGTCCCTGGAAGCAATGTATATAACACTAGAGACAAAAGATGACAAGGTACTCCCACTCTCCCAACATATCACCAACCTCACCTTCATCCCATACACACACCCTGGCCTTACCCAGAACGCAGTTATTTACTGGAAAATACTAACTTTTACATAAAAACATACCCTTAAATAAAACATACTCTTAAGAACCTAAATTCACTTCACGAGATCCATCATCTTTCCTGCCTTTTCTCCCTGCATGCCAACATCAAAGCATCCTGGGACAAGGGTGCTTTAGTGTCATCACCTCTGAAGAAAGTGGGTCGAGACAAAGCCGTGACGATCATTCGTTACAGGATTCCGGAAAAGTTTGCTTTTTGTCTGCGCACTCACAATAGTTCCATCAGCCAATGAGAAACGATACACTGGGGTCTCTGCGTGGCCATGAATATAAGCTATCGGGGAAAGCATACTGTTACTAGTATCTGAGACTAGACTGATGCATACAGAAACAGACAAAAAAGGAATCACACTTCAAGTACAAAACTATGCTAAATCATGTGGACATACACAAAGTATAGAAAAGCAGCTATGCTCAAAAACCATTCCCTCTCCCACAACCACCAAATACCAGAACAAGGGCTGACCACAGTGAGTGCTTTACAGCATCATCAACATCAGCACCAAGATCAACTCCAAACGCCCCTACCTTCTTGATAGTGACGCTTCTGGGACCATGACTGCCCATCATTCAGACTGAAGAACCTCTGGATACATCTTCGGATTGTGTCTTCAAAGCCAGGCCTCATGGAAGATCTAAGTGAGTTTGTATCTATATTGACAACCTTTCCTATTAAAGATAAAAACAGAAGAGTCTATCTAACCCTGCCCGGAAGAGCCTACTGCTGCTTAGCTGACTAGCACTTGAGGGTGACATAAAGGAGACAGTCTCAGCTCTGCCTTCTGTCCTACTCTCCATCTGCATGTCCTGCCGAGGGACAAAAAAGTGCACTGTCTCCAACTAGTTATAAGCAGAGCTCTTAGTAATAAGCAGGCCTCTGCACTATATGCACCTTTTATAATGTGCGGGTGCTGAAGGAACATTATTTAGCTATACTTAGCCTTAGAGGAGAAAATAAGACTGACAGATCAAATAACAAATAGAAATGTATGTCATGGGGCCAAATTCATTCTGAGCACACAAGAGGAAAACTAGGAGGAGTGGCACAAACTTGTAATCTCAGAGCACACAGGGCAGAGAAAGAGGACCCCAGTCTGGGCTGATAGATAGATCTCAGCACATAAGTTGCTTGCTGGTGACCTCTGTTCCATGCTTGGAGAGCCAGGTGGAAGAAGAGTGACCTTGTGACAAGTGCGTGCACCTGTGAACTGACAGAACCAGCAGTACACGTACTCATGCATGCAGAACCAAAGGAATAAGAATACTTTATAACAGTTTCCAAGTGAAAACACATTGGCTGGTCTTACCAGAAAGGTCATGCCTGGTAATAAAGCTCTCAGGACTGGACGGGAATGGCCGTTCTGTAGTCACACGGCGAGCCACACAGATCATACAGCACTGGAAGTCTACAACAAAAGGTCACCAGGTCGGATTACAGTGGCTTTTAGCTGTGCCTAACAGGTGACTAGGAGGAACACAACGTCCGTAAGAAGGGTTAGGACCAGCAGTGGACCCTACTCTTACCGTCTCCCTCTTCCAGCATAGCCCGAGGCTGGGACAGGGCAAAGCATTGCATTGTTTCATATCTCTGGCGCGTCTCAGGACTGGCACTCATGTCTTCCAAAATATCATGTGTTTTCATCAACATACGACAATTAAATGTATGGCTTTTTTGTCTCTGGTTCTCGTTAGTCCAAGAAACTCCATTAACTTTGAAAAACAAATTGAAATTATTCCTTATAAGCCAGGTAAAACTCAGTCAAAAACTATCAAGAATTCAAGCCAGGGTTGGGCCTTGCTCTTTGCAGAGGACCTGGGTTTAGTTCCCAGAATCCACATGGTGGCACAGTCATCCACAACTCTAGTTCCAAAGAATCTAATGCAGTCTGCTGGCCTTGGGCACACACATGATGCACACACGTACATGCAAGCAAAACATTCATCATATACACAAAATTTTTAAAAATTCAAGCTAGGGTCCGGAAGGGTGGCTGACTGGTCAAGAGCACTTAGTTGCTCTTCCGAGGACCAGCGTTTGGCTCTGAGCACCCATATCAGGCAGTTCATAAGCCCCTTCAAATCCCGCTCCAGAAATCTAATGTCCTCTTTTGGCCCCTGTGACACTGCAGTGACACATGGCATGCATTCACATAGATGCATACAGGTAAGGTTTTTTTATATAAAATATTTAAGAACCCATGCTATAAAATGAGTGTGGCAGAACAAGCTGCCGGCCCAGAGGACTGGAGAGTATCCTGGGTAATTCACAGAGCTTACGTACGGACAGGAGAACCGAGTCCAGCTATCTTTCTTTCTTACTACACAACTCCCATGTGGTGACACCTACATATAACAATATCAAGACATCTGAGTAAGTTCAGCCTCGCCAGAAGTCCCAATGAACATTTGGCCCCCATGGAAAACTTTGAATCCACTGAGGCCAAACTGAAAATGTTGCTGGCAATCACTCATTTTCTGGCTTTCTAAAAAGCACATTCAATCTCTTAAATACCTAAGAAAAAAATATATTTAGAAAACACATTTAAATGCATGCCTGTAGCCAGATATGGCAGCACACACCTATAATCCCAGTACACAAGAAAACGAAACAAAAACAGGAGGATCATAGATTCAAAGCTAGCCTGGACCACACAATAGGGCCGTCTTCTCAAACAAAATACAAACAAGAGCGCACCTGTGGATTTTGGTACGTGTTTAAGGAAATCCTTCCGGTCTTGCTCATGTAAGATGCTGTAGACACTTGTGTTAACCAGGTCCTCCTGCCTGTACTGCAGATACTGTGTGACATTTTCTGACACAAATACAATGTTTCCATCTCGATTCACCACAAACAGGAAGCCATCCAGTGCCTGCAGTGGAAGACGTTACCACTATTATGAAAGCCCCATCCCCCAGAGCATTAAACCCTTCTCCCATCTTCACCAGGGTCTGGGTTAGGGTTCGGGTTAGGGTTCTCCTTGCAAATAGAACATTTAAAGGGTCAATAGTATTAAAGAGGGCCCAATCCAAGACAACTGATGTCCTTATAAGGACAGATTAAAAATACACCAGGGAGGCGTGCTCAGGGAAAAGGCCATATTAAGACACAGTAGCGAGCCAAGAAGAGAGGACTCGGGAGAAACCAACCCTGCCAGCCTTGATCTTCAAAACTGAAGAAATAGGCTTCTGTTGTCTGAGTCACCTACTCTGTGATATTCTGTCACTGCAGACTTAGCAGAGGGAAGACTACAGCCTTGTTTGAGGGGGGAGGGGGGACACTAGCCCCTGACAACCATCGGGTCTGTTAACATTAGCATGATTATTTCAGGGCATTAAAAAAAAAGGCAAGTATGGAAAGACGCATCATACAGCTTTAACCCCGCATTTAAGAAGTGGAGGCAAGAGTTGAGGTCACCCTAATCTATCTGTACTGCAAGTTCAAAGACAGCCTTGGTTAACATTACAATGTCTCAAAAAAAAAAGCCTGTATGTGTTTTGACCTTGTCTCAAAAAAAAACAAAAAAAAAAAAAAAGAGAGAGAGAGAAAAGAAGTAACAATAAAAGTCATTCTTAGTGCTTCCCAGCTTCCCACCTGATCTCAAACCAAGCGGCAGGAATTACCATCTGTTCCTGAACAAGAGTTTTAAAATGAATGGACCCGACGTAGTTGAAATGACTCACTGAAAGAAAGACCAGTTGTCAAGTAAACTCACTGAAGCGCTCGCCGGCCTGAAGTAGACACTGCGCCATGGTTAATCAGCTCCTCTCAAGGCAATTACTTTAAAAACACGCACATGTTTTAATGTTTGAAACTGCCTCACAAGCTGGGGTGCAGCTCTATCACAGAGCACATGCCTAGCATGCATGAAGTCCTGGGCTTCCCTCCCCAGCACCATGATTAAGTTCTCCAAGAATACGGAGCTGAGGGCGGAGGATGTGTGAGGCTCTGGGTTTAATTTCAAGCACGACAAAGAAAAAGTAAAAGGCAGTGTACTGCGCAAGCAATCATGAGAAAAGTCATAGAAGTCTCTGAACTAAAATACACTAAGTAGCACCCCTGGGTGCTATGAACCTGCGAGATTAGGGGCTACTCTACCTCAAAGACCTTCTTTGCTTTTGTGTACATGTGTTGTATTTTCATATTGTATACAGTGCATAAACAGTATTACTTATAGTGTCTGTCAGGAGGGTATTTTATGATTGCTGTAATACTGAGCTCTGCTCCACGGGGGTAAAAACTATTTCCCCATTTCCAATCCCCCATACACAAACCCTATATAGGTCACACAGTAAAACCACCGAAGCACAACATGCTTTGGACAGCTGTAACTCTCATACCCACCTGTAGTAAAAGCGGCCCTAAAGAGTCTTTATCAATGACTCCCTGCCCTGTAGAAGACACATCAGCTTTCTGAACATCATCATCACTGGAAATAGTTTTTCCTGAAGACACAGAAGGAAGCATGTTGAGCAAGCAGCAGCACTACCTCAGTAAACTCGCGCGCGCGCGCGCACACACACACACACACACACAAACACACGGTTAGGTAGGTACACATACATGCTGGCCGATAAGAGAACACCTCACAGTTTCCTAGGACGGCAGGGAACACCCAGCTCCCTTTCTGCTCACATGCTAGTCCTCAGGCCCCGGCTTCCCTCCCACCAGTACTCTGCATGCTGAAGAACATCGGTCTTCTGCCAATTCTCTGTTGTTTCTTAAAAACCAAAGCTTGTCAACTCATGGAACTTTGAAATGGTGAAATTTTACTTAGCACAACTGAGGCTCTACTCAATCTCCTTGATCCAAAATGGGAGGAGGAGGGGGGATTTCATACATATTAGAAGTCCAACACTTGGGTATTTTTCTGACTTTGTATTACCTTGTTCTTTTATTTGACGTATCTGTCTCACTGTTTCCTTTAAAATGGCACATTTGTCTGGTTTGACGTTGAAGTTGTCAATATCACTAAGATTTGCAGATATCAGCTCAGCCAGTTCTTCTATGTACTTGCTCTCCTGCTCCCGTCTCCACTTTTCACCACTGTAGACAAGACTGGAAGACGGAGAGAAACCACAATTTGCATCTCTCAAGAAAGCTTTGAGCAGAATCTGCCCCGTACTACACATTAGTTTTGTATGGAAATAAACTAAACTCAGCCAACAAGAACCACCAAATGTGGTAGCAAAAAGCGTACACTGAAGAAATCCCTGCAGCCTCCTTCAGTGCCTTGAGAAACATCAACCCCAGTTCTTCCATCTGGAAACGGAGACAATCACCTACCCTTGTCCTGGAGCATCACAAGGCAATTTGCGTTTTCGAGACTCAGTGGCCAGCGGATCCAAGGAGCTTTCACCTAGTCCACTCATCCTGACCACAGATCAGCAACTATGAAAGAAGAGGTGACAAGATTAAAGCACTAAAACACGTTTTTTCTCTGAAGACATCACGTGGTAGAATGGCTATATCTTGTGATCCTGGGGCATTTCTGTTATGAATGTGTCTGCACAAGATCAGATGCTTTGTAATTATGCTGGGCATGGTGGTGCAAGCCTAACCCCAGAACTCAGAAGGCTAAGTCAGGAAGATTAAGGATTCTGGGTAAGCCTGGTCTACACAGAAAGTTCAAGGCCACTTGAACATACAAGGCCCAGTGTCAACATACATTTCACAAAATAAATTATATCTAATAATTTAATAATAGTCTAATAAAAGACTATCAGAACTTCAATCTTATTGACTGATTGATTGATTGATTTTGGGTTTTGGTTTTCGGTTTTTCAAGACATGGTTTCTCTGTATAGCCCTGGCTGTCCTGGAACTCACTCTGTAGACCAGGCTGGCCTCGAACTCAGAAATCCACCTGCCTCTGCCTCCCAAGTGCTGGGATTAAAGGCATGCGCCACCACTGCCCAGCCAACTTCAATCTTGAAACAATTTTGAATTTTATTTATATCCAAGTAATAGAAGTTTACCTAGTGATTTGGTAAGATTACTTCAAGTAAGTAACGAGTCCAGACTAGGCTATAAGATTTATTCTTATTTTCTGTGTATGAGTGTTTTGCCTACATGTATATATACATATGTATATACATATATATATATATACCATGTGTATGCATATGACCCACCGCGTGGGCATGCTGGGAGCAGAGCTCATCCCCCAGTCCCCGAGCTCTTTCCCTAGGTAGCACTTCTGTCCACTGCATCATTTCTCCTCCTTTGTTAAGTCCAAGTTAGCCTAGACTACATCAACATGGCTGCAAAACTACCATGCATTCTTCTTAAAGCATAGGTGCAAAGCCAGATACACTCTACACTACTGGGGTTGCCATAAGCCACACCGAAATCATTACTTACATACTGACTGCTAGAAAAATAATCTATCTTGGTTAAGTTTCAAACACTAAGACGATAAATGCAAGGTATTTCTTTTTGAGCTTATAATGTGAGGGTTCTTTTAAGCCTCATTCACTAAGGCTTTCATGTGTGGTAAACTCTTGCTCGAACATGACAATCACTGGTCTAAAGAATCCCAAGTCTCCAATTTCAGCTAGCCAGCCTGCCGGTGTGCCACTAGGTGGCACAATTCTACCAGAAAGGCCAATTTAAAACACACACACACACACACACACACACACACACACACACACACACACGATCAAACTTAAAATATGTAGGTCATGTTTGTTTTGAGACAGGGCCTCTTCACCCAGACTGGCCTGGAGCCCATAGTTGTGGCTGGCCCTGAGCACCAATCCTGCCTCTGTTTCATACTGGGACAACAAGCCGTCCTATCTGCGGTCACATACACCTTTTGAACCCTCTTGAGTGTCAGACTGCAGCATCAGTGTTGAACAGTCAAGTGTGGTTCTTTCAAAGACAGATCTACAGCAAATCTAGCTGCCTTACCAATAGGTTCGAAGATTATTTTTAAACTGAGCAGCTCTGAGCATTGACATTCCTATTTTTACTTAACTTATTCCTGAATTCTACACAGTATCTTCCTGCCCTTGTGTTACATGGGCTCAAGCTGCAAACCCACGTGGAGAACTGTCAGGGAAGTTCTTGGTTTAATCTGCTCTCTCCACAATAGGTCTGACTTTGCTGTAAAATACAGACCAGTACACAGAACATAGGGAGCTCAGAAGTGCTGCCAAGAGCACAGTATAGCAGTTCAGAACACCCTTCTGTGCTGTCAAAATCTAATCTATTTCTGTGTCACTCAGAAGGACCGTCTATGACAAAGTTCAAAATGAGCAAGAATCTGAAAGAGACCGTGGACAGATATAAACATTCCTCACCTTTGTATAGGTCACAGCCAAGCTCACCAAGTATACAGCAGGAAATGAGCATCAGTGGAGTGGTGCCAACTTAATGTAGCTGAATACAATGAAGACTGACAGTGGTTCCCTCAAAGAACATTAAAATGTTGGTATGTGGCTTAACATTAACCAACTTCCTTTTTTTAATCTCAGGGTTCAGAGAGGAGAAAAGGCTTGCCAACTAGCCCGAAGCACAAGGACACACTTGACCAAAAGAAATAGAGAGCTCAGAGGGCAGAGATACTTTCCTCTGTTCCTGGCAACCAGAGATCCATCCTGGGAAGGAAAGAACCCATGTTTTCTGCTATCGTCCCCTTTTCCTAGGTTAGTTAGTAAAGGAGGAAGTGGATAAGACAGCGCAGTATAGCACTGAACTTCTCACATATACTGTGTGATTATTCATGAGACCCCCACCACACACGTGTGATTAGTTCTGTTTTACAGATAGGGAAGTGGTTAAATAGCTCGCCACTAGCATCATAACTAGATCCGGAATGGAAGAAGCTGTATAACATACTCCATAACCAACCAAACAATCACCAAAGCAAACAATTCATGCCGTAAGTCACACTACCTCCAATCAGGTAAAGAAAGCTTCTCAGCTTATCGGTAAGAACATAAAGTGCTGTAACATCTGCTGGTTACAGGCATGAGGTAAGGGTCTGCAGAGTTAGGGGTTACCTCGGCAGGCATTATGCCTCCCTCTATCCACTACTCCCCATGACACTGCCTGAACCCTGCCCTCCCATGCCTAATACCACCCTGACTTCCACATGACTGTTTCTCTGAATAATCTTTGTCTCAAAGAGGTACATTTTCTTTTTTCCTTTAGAATTATTTATTTTATGTATATGAATACACTGTAGCTGTCTTCAGACACACCAGAAGAGGCATCAGACTCCATTGTGGTTGCTGGGAATTGAACTCAGGACCTCTGGAAGAGCAGTTGGTGCTCTTAACCGCTGAACCATCTCTCCAACCCCAGGAGGCACATTCTCAAACAGCAAGTTCTGGTTTCCTGCAGCTGACAATCAGACCTGAATCCTATCAAGGAACGTCCACGCTGCACCATGGAAAAGGATGGCCTGACTTCACCGCACCACAGAACCTTTGCATGAACGATTTTTTCACTGAGTGCCCAAGCACTAGAGAAAGCTGGCCTTCCAAATTAGAAATATTTGCTTTCAAATAGATAATATTTCATTATACAGTCTTTTTGTTTATTTTTTCCCAAGACTCACACTGTAGACTAGGGTGGCCTCGAACTTAGAAATCTGCCTGCCACCATAGCCTGGTACATTATATACAGTCTTTTAAAAATCTACATTCATTCATAGCACCATTAAAAATCTACATTCATTCATAGCACCATTAAAAATCTACATTCATTCATCAGAGAAGACATTCAGCAATGAATCAAATTTATCAACATTATGTTTAGAGAAAGGTAAAAGCTCAAATGTTATCATTTACTGCCAGATTTCACCCTAAAGTGCTAGTTCAGCTAACTCACTTTCAAAACATTGTCTGCCAAATATATAAACTTGAAAAAATATAGTCACTGATTCAACTAAAAAAATAATAATTTGAGGCCGGAGAGATGGCCCAGCAGTTAAGAATACTGTCTGCTCTTACAGGTGTCCAAGCTCAATTCCCAGCAACCACATAGTGGCTCACAACCTATACTGGGATCTGATACCCTCTTCCGGCCTATAGGCATACAGTAGATAGAACATTCATATACATTGAATGAATGAATGAATGAGTCTTATAGAATTTCTGAGGACTCAAAAATGAAAACAGTATTTCAAGCCAGGAGTGGTGGTGAGCACCTTTAATCCCAGCACTTGGTTGGCAGAGGCAGGCAATCTCTTGAGTTCAAGGCCAGCCTACTCTATAGAGGAAGTTCCAGGACAGCAAGGGCTACACAGGAAAAAAAAAGAAAAAACAAACCAAAAAAAGTATTTTAGGGGCTTAGGGACCTGGGTTCAATTCCCAAAACCCCCGGGTGAAGCTCACTACTCCAATTCCTGGGGATCTGACACCCCTCTTCTGACCTCCACAAGCACCAGACAGTGCACATGATGCACTAACAGAATGTGTGGGCAGGGTATCCATTAAGCAAAAATTAATAAATCTCTTTTTAAGGTGTTTCAGTGCTGAGCAAATGGCTCAGCCAGTAAAATGCTTGTCTGAACTCAATACTTCAATCTACATAAAAGCCAGGGGCAGTGATGTACACTTATAACCACCCCCCGCCCCCATGGTAGGGGGAGAGGAGAAAACAAGCACAGCCCACGCGCGCGCGCGCACACAAACGCTGCACAGGATGGGGAAGTGGGGAAGACACCGGGGCTCACTAGCCAGACAGCCTAGCCTAATTAGCTAGCCTCAGGCCTATGTAAGACTCAATCTCAAAATTAAAAGTGTGGGGGAGGGGCCAAGACTGCAGTGAGGTGACAAAGTACCTGGCCACCAAGCCTGATGATTTGAGCTCACAGGGCAGAAGGAGAGGACGGACTCACAGCCTCCCAGAAAGAAGGACAATTCCTAAAAGCTGTCCTGTGACCCCACATACATGCCATAGCACAGGCAAGCCAACACCCTAAATAAAACACTTGTTCAATCTCAGTACTCAGAAGGCAAAGGCAGGCTGATCACATGTCTGTTCAAGGCCAGCTTAGTCAACCTTTCAAGTTCTACGCCAGGCACAGAAAGACCCTGTCTCAAAAACAATAAAGAAATAAGTAAATAGACAAGTTGTCCCCTCCCCACCCAATATAAAGATTTTGGGCTTTAAACAGTATTTTAAACTGAACTAAATGGGCCAAGAAAGTCAAGAAAATAAGACATTCAATAACCATAATAAAATCTTCTAATCAAGCTAGAAATAGATGCCCAGGATTACTAAGAAAAGAATTGATGTTCAAGGCTGGGTGCATCTGCACATGAGCACACACATAAAAATAGTAAATGTGAAAGAATTATCGATTTTCATAAACCACAAAGAGTAAGAAAAGACAATCACATCTCGCATTGTCTGAGTACCTCTTAGTTAAATACACCTGTCAGCATGGATACCATGTGAGGTCAAAGCCTAGCGGGTAAGGCTCATCCCCACACTCAGCAGGCACACGCACACACGGACTCACACTGAGAAGAACAACCTCAGACCTATCTCAGTGTTGACTGACTACGTCCCTACCACGTTTCCATCTTTGAATTTCAACTCCATTTCCTAAAAATAGAAACCTAGCATTTTTACAACATAAACGTGATTTAGAACCCCGTTCCCAGCAGCAAAACTTAACTCAGTGTTTAGCAGATGTGGGCTAAATTTTGCTCTAACAATACTGCCACCTAGTAATGTTGTTTTCAAAAACAGATCTTTCAAACTAGAATTCTAGTGTATGATTTTAATCCTAGAACCAAAGGGTAGAGGCAGGCAGATCTCTGTGATTTCTAGGCCAGCTGGTCTATAGATTGAGCTCAAGTCCAGCGAGGACCACAGAATAAGATCTTGCCTCAAAACACACAAAATAAAACAAAAACAAAAAACATGTTAATGCTCGTAATTGCTTTTTTGAAAATAAGTACGAGTGTCTCGTGTGCATGCATGTCTGTGTACTATATGCATGCAGTGTCCAAGGAGGGACAGCAGTTACAAATGGTTTGTGAGCTACCCAGGTCCTTGAGAGGAGTAGCCAGTGCTACTGAGCCATCCCTCCAGACCACTCATAGTTGGTAATGTGGTGCAGGCTTTTAATTCCAGCACTTGGAAGGCAAAGGCAGGAGATCTCTGAGTTTGAGGCCAGCCTGGTCTACAGTAAGTTCCAGGAAAGCCAGGGTGAGAGGGGGAGAGGGAGAGGGAGAGGGAGAGGGAGAGGCAGAGGGAGAGAACATGAACAAACTTGCAGCCCCTCCCCCAAAAAAGTCAGAGTAAAGACATTGGCACTATAACCTGATTAAAATGAAAGTATCTTTCACTATACAGCATTCTTAGCAAAATGGTTTCCCTATGAACTGCCAAAAGAGACTCGGGATTCTTATAGTTCTTCATAAGACAACTTATCAAAAACCCAGATAAAAACACACACACAACTAATTAATTTTAACTTCTTTCCCAGGACCTAAGAAACCAAGCCTGCAGAGTCATGTCTACAATTGCAAAGACAGCAGAGTAACATCTGTGTGAGCTGCTGAGTCTTCTGCGGTCAGAGCATGCCCCTGCCCCTGCCCCTGCCCCCGCCCCCGCCTCTGCAGCAAGCCCATGTGTCAGGAGCCCACAGGCTCTGGTGTGCGGGCCCATGCTGACCAGAGGGAGCATCCCTTTCCTTAACAGGCCTGCAACACGTGTTTTATTCTAAAGCTCCTCCTTGATTATCGTCACAATCAAATCTTTAAAAGCTAAGAACAAAATTAAAGATCATTTTCAATTCTACTCATGCCATCCTTCAGAACCTTTCCACAGTTGATATGCAGGGCTTCGTTCTCTAATTCCCTCTTCTAGGTTCTGGTCACATTTCAGGGTATGGAAATTCAAGAAGGGCTGGCTGGCAGGCGACGCTGCAAGACCACTGTGTGTAGATGTCAGGTTTTTACTCCAATGGTCTTAAAGTTGGCCAAACAGAAAATCTCCCAGAAATGAACCAAACGCCCCACACTGTCCATCTTCAGATGCCTGGGAACTTGCAATGTTTAATATACAAGCCCGTTAAGAATTTAGTTTCTCATTATCAATGGTAAGTGATACATTTAAAGCTTAGAAACATATGTTGAACATGTGTGTACAGGAAAAGCTTTAGAAGTTGTTTGAAAATGTATAAGGCTCCTGTTATCCTTGATCACTGTCAGCTGCCACGCACGCCTGTCTGATACGTATTAATCCACAAAGCAAAGACCTAAAAAGGGCAATTTTTGAGTCCACCAGCTGCATGCACTGATTACACACAGCAAATCTACCCAAGGCCAGAAGTGTAGGTTTTCAATATTAACTTCCAAATAGCACTGTACCTTAGTTCTTCCAATGTACCACTGACTGGTCTGGAGCATGCTCTGCAGACCAGCTAACCTCACAGAGATCTATTTGCCTTTACCTCCTCGGTGCTGAGATTAACAGAGTAACTAACAGTTTGGCCCCTAAAGGGTATGAGGACTTATAATAGCTGTACACTGTTTCATTCTTTAAACTGTTAGCCTGATATTTACGCCAACTATATTATGTTTATTCATTTGGGATGTTGGTGTGTGTATGTGTGTAACAATGGTGACTGTATTAAACAAAGATGAATTCGAGGCTAGAGAAATGCTTAGTGGTTGAAAGCTCTTGCTGCTCTTCCCAAGGACCTGGGTTTCCCAGCACTCACATGGTGGCTCACAGCTATTCGTAATCTGTTCCAGGGGACCCGACAGACACATATGGTGCACAAGACACATGCAGACAAAACTTCAATAACCACAAAATAAATAACACTTTAAAAAGATGAATATTGGACTGGAAAGATGGCTCAGTGGTTAAGAGCACCCTCTGCTCTTCCAGAGGTCCTGAGTTCAATTCCCAGCAACCACATGGTGGCTCACAACCATCTGTAATGGGATCTGATGCCCTTCTTCTGGTTTGTCTGAAGACAGTGACAGTGTACTCAGATACATAATATAAATAAATCTTTTTTTAAAAAATGAATATTACATTCCAGGAGCAATGCCACAGTTGAATAAAAATTTTTAGTCTGGGGAACAACCTGGGCTATTATAAAAAGACCCTGTATCAAAAAAAAAAAAAAAAAAAACCCACATGAATTCTGAAGCATTCATTACATATTCCAAAAAATGTCATGCTTAAAGGAAACTACCTTAACCACTGCTCTGACTTGGGGAATGAAACATGATTCTCGACACAAATTCTCTTTTGAAAGCATTCTGGACAGCACGTGGCCTATGCTCAGTCAGCCAGGCAAGTGCACACTTGTTTGTAACCCCAGCACTTGGGAAGCTCAGACAGAAGATTGCCCCAAGCTCAAGAGTCCACTATGAGCTACAGAGCAAGTGCCAGACTATCCAAGGTATCACAGCCAAAACTGCACTTCAAAAAATTAAAAATGGTACTAAGTAAGCTGCTATTACTTAGTTTATTTTGGGAGTAGGGGTCTGGTGCGCATGAGGATAGTACATGGCATAGTACAATATATGACACATTGTTGAGGCAGTGTCATCTGTCCCGGCTTCTACATCTACCTGCCCCTGGAACCTCAGGAGGATTCTCCTGTCTCCACTCGCATGTCACCTTGGGGAGGATTCTGTCTGCACTCCCATGTCACCTTAGGAGTGCTGGAATTGCAGGTGTCTGCCATTGCACCTGGCTTTTTATGAGTGTTATGGCAGCAGAACTCAGGTGGTAAGGCCTTGCCCACTGAGCAATCTTTGTGGGCCCAAAAGCTACTTATATTGTAAACATTATACTCAAAATACTGAAACAAGATAATAAACTCACTCTTGCTTTAGTGAGTTCAGTCTACATTCCAAATCCATACACCAATGTCAGCAGTCTGCTTCCCATGTAAACTAAGCTCTCGAAACTGCTGGAGGTGATGGTTCATACTTGCAACCCTAACACACAGGAACTCAGGCAGGAGGATTGCCAAGACCTGCCAGCCTGGGCTAGATAGTAAGGTATAGGCCATTCCGGACTACAATGTGAGACTCTTGTCTCAAAATGTTGATAATAGCAAAATAAATAATTTAAAAAGATAAGGAACTAGAAGGAGACATACGGGGCTCTAAGGGGGGTTAGGAGAACTGTTGTGAACGTGTGTGATCAAAAAGCATTGCATACATGTATGACATTCTAAAAGAATCTATTTAAAATGTTCTTCTTCAAAAGCAGCCACATCATTCCAAGTAAAAAGAACTGTCTTTTCCATTTGAACAAAAAGACTTTACTGGCCCTAAATAGAAGTCACCAAAATTACAGTGCAAGTTTTAAACTGCAGTCATGAGCCTGAGCGTAACAACTGGCTTTAAAGGTTTTGGTGAGCTAAGTGGATGGCACACGCCTGCAACCCCAGCACATGAGGCGAGAGGAACAGAAGTTCAAGGTCAGCCCAGCTATATAATTAGGCTGAAGGTCAACATAAACGATGAGACCTGTGTCAAAAGTAGAAGGGGGGGAAACTGAGGTGGCGGCTGAGAAGTCCAGCTCAGCAGGAGAGTGCTTGCCCGGTGAAGGCTTGCTCCTCAGAACTGGAGGGTTGAGCACAAAATGTGCTGTTTTATCACATTGAGAGAACTTTTTACCAAACCCAGATCTGATATAAGGCCTCATGAAGCCATACCAATATATATATACAATGTGAGAAAAATTAATCATGCAGAATACAGTTCAATCTAATAAACCATCATTAAATTTAAAAGACAAGTATGTCAGACCCATCACCATCATCACCGTCACTGTTACCACCATCATCGTTATTTTAAAGCTAATCAGGGGCTGGAGAGCCGGCTCCGATGGTCTAGCAGAAGTCTTGGGGGGAGAGGTGTGTTTGAGTCCAGGAGGCACCCTATGACAGCTCCTAACTGTAAGTAACTCTAGTTCTAGGAGACCCTCTGAAGGCAGTGCATGCACATGGTGCAAAGACATGCATGCAGGCAAAACACCCGGAACACGTTAAATAAACGTCTAAAGATAAACAAACATTCCAGAGTACATACAATATTCAGTAATTTGAAAATTTAAACGGGAAAATGAAAGGAGAGAAGTGTCGCATTCAGGGACAGACACACGGGGAGCAAATAAAGATCTCAAAGTTCACGTACTGGGTTCAAGGAATACCTCAAGCATACACCATAGCACACAACATACAAGCATTGCTTAATTTAGTGCTTTGGTGTGAATAGCTCATCTGACATCTGCGTGACGGTGCAGATACATACATACATACCATTTATTACTCCCATTTAATCCTCAGACAGTGGGCTAGAGGAAGAGCTCAACTGTAACAGAGAGAAAACACAGTTCACTCCAACCCATCAAAATAACACAGGAAAACAAGGACTGGACTAGACGCCTGAGCTCTGCTGTCAGTACCTCACTCTTCCCTACAGACTTGTCCTCAGTATCAGCAAGCCACCTAATGCTGTGCCAGACCTGCCATTAGAACCGGCTGGATTTTATCTGTTCTGGTTTTCTTTTTAGGAGAAAGAATACCAGGGGTGGGGGCACCACAAATATGACCAACCTACACTGCATTATATTTGTTGTTGTTAGCTTGGAGAGGCCGACATCCCCAGGAATAACCTAACCACACCTACTGAGACTTCATCCCACCTTCCATGCAGTGGTGGCCAGTGTAGGCAGATCTCTAAGTTCCAGGACAGCCATGACTACACAGAGAAACCAGATTTAAAAAAAAAAAAAAAAAAATCACTTCATCCTTCGACTGGGTAGAAGTGTGGCCTTAGCAGGTCATCCACGGCAAATCCAAGACTGGACTAATTTGTTTAAGTTTGGGATGAGGAGTGTTTTTGTTTGGCTTTTGCATATAAGGTCTGTGACCCCAGCCGTCCTAGAACTTGTCAGGGAGACCTGGCTGGCCTTGACCTTAGAGAACCTAGAGATAATTATCTACCTCTCAACTGCTGGGGTTACACCCTGGGTTAGATCACAAAAGAAGGACACTACATAGTGTACCCTACTTATCCCCACAAACACTTCGTTTAAAAAGTACTATCAGCATTCAGCACTGCAGTGAGCACCTGTAACACCAGTGCTCACAGGCCTGGAGGAAGACCATGCCCAAGCTCAGGGCCCTGTTTTCTTCTCCAGCCTGGGCCACATAGTAAGACTCCCTTATCTGTTAATCAAGAGCAATCCAGAGCTTTTATGAGTGGGGAGAAGCAATTAGAAGGAAAGAATACCTACATGAAGAACCACATCTACCAGCCGCAACAATGCACAGTTGGAAAGAAGAACCTGAGATCTGTAAAGTATACAAACTGATCATTTTGAGAACTTACAGAGAGACCACAGCCCTGCCATATTAGCTTCTATACTACAAAACTGGCTGTCTGTGCTTTTTGGCTTTATGTTGAGAGTTATTACATCTAAGCAGGCAACTGGCAAGATCAAATGATCCATACACCCCAAACAAAATAAGCTTAAAAAGAGCTAAATAGCTTGGCTTTAAGGCAGCATCCTTTATAAGCTTCCCATAAGTGGCCTCATATTTTAGTAAGGTAGCATATAATCAAAGCAATTTCTCAACTTAAGATGAAGGACAGAGACAAATGCAGTCTTGGTTTTGTTTTTTGTTTTTGTTTTTTTGGTTGTTTTGTTTGTTTTGTTTTGTTTCTGGCAACAAACAGGAAAATGAACACAAAATTGTGTAGCAAAATTACAAATGGGTAGCAAGAGCAGACCCCAGAAGCAGCAAGAGGACGTGAGCATGCGCAGTGTGAGATCATCACGCTCTTGACCTACAGAGAGCTAAAATTAGAAACAGAAAGTGGAACAAAAGTAAAAGACAGGAAAAGAGCGAAGCAGATAAAGCCAGTTTAGTAAATATACCAGAGAGGGTGGGATTCAAAGACCCAGATGTCAGGGCTAGCTAAGCAAGGACCTACAAGAAAATAGATACAAACTTAACTAGCTGAGTAAAGCCCAACTGCTTTCCCGGCAGTCAGACAGGTTCGGTGTTCTCATTTTACTACTGATGGACTGTTAAAGGCTAAGAACAGGGTGGATAAAATGTCATTTGTCTGCACAAGCAATCTAAGAAAAAGAGCAAACATGGGTTGTTGGGACTGATTCCGACTTGTTTTTTAGACAGGGTCCACCTTGTAGCCATGGCTGTCCTGCCTCTTTGGGGACTAAAGCATGGACCACTGTACCAGGCAGATTCCAAATTAACCAAACCTTTAAACTATTCACAGTGAGGTGGGCAGGGCTGCTTTCCCTCCTTCCCTGCTTTGAGTCTGTGTACAAACACACCTCTGTGTTCATTCAGCCTAGGCCGCTCAACCACCAGCTCAACCACCATCGTAAGACATGCATTAAGCAGAGAAAGCAGAGCCTGCAGGCAGGTCAAGTGAAAAGGAAAATCACAGCATCGGGTGAAGGAAGCACAAGAATTACCTGACGGCCTGGTCAGTAAGGTCGGGTAGGAGCTTAGTTTTACCGATCTCGGAGTCCACTGTTCAGCACATCTTTTGATCCTGAGAACAAAAGAAGGGGGCAGTTACTGTCTCTTCTTTAAATTAAGCATTTGTATCAGTCCTGCCTACATTATCCCATCTCGCCCTTGGGTGTGAGAGGCCACCAGGCATACAGCCTCCTCTGGGAGTCAGAACAGATGCCTTCTTTGCCATAGCAATAATTTTTGTTAAAAAGTTAAGCACAGCATTCACAACGTAGAAGACAGTGGGGCTTATACCGTGCACTACCACTCACTCTGATGCACAAGAGAAAGATCAACCTGGCCTCAAATTTCCTATAGTCATTTAATTCCTTACACGTGTAAGGTTAGTTCTAGACAAACCCAACCTGACGGACAGGAAGGCGACAGCCTTGGCTTCCCAAGTTAACTTCTGAAAAGACAGTTTTCTGGAATGACCTTGTGCAAAAAAAAATTTCAATTAAATGCTTGCTGCGTGTCTGTTGCATGGTGGTTCTGTGTTGGCTCATGGCAATGTACAGAATTCACGGCCGGGCATGGTGGCGCACGCCTTTACTCCCAACACTCGGGAGGCAGAGGAAGGTGGATCTCTTTCACTTCAAGGCCAGCCTGGTCTACAGGGTAAATTCCAGGATGGGGGGGGGGGGAGATGGGGGGAGGAAGAGGGAGAAGGAGGGGGACAGGGAAAGGGGGAGGGGAAGGAGGGGAGGGGAAGGAAAGGAAAAGGAGAAAGATCACAGGAGGATGGGACAGATGGCTCAGTAGCTAAGAGCATATAACAGAGCATATATCATGTATTATATCAGCATGTTAAAAAGCCTGAGCGTGTTTCCCAACGCCCACATCAGGCCACTCACAGCCGCCTGTGACTCCGATCTTACATCTCTGGCCTCGGGTAACACTGCACTCCTATTTAGATACACACATACACACATAACTCAAAATAGTAAAAACAAATACTATAAAACTAAAGTCATAGTATCACTATTAATTGTGGGTAAGCAGAAGCAGGTACAAACAGGCACTAGAATTTTCTAAACCAATGACGATGCCGCTGAAGTGAGCATCTGATGAGCACCATGCTGTGGACAGGAGGGTGAACAGGGTGAGGGGTATCAGCACCACAGAACCAGCAACCCTGAAGACTCCTAAGATGTGACATTAAAGGTTCTTGGGGGCCCCCAGAAACTGAGCCACCAACCAGGGAGCATGCATGGGCCGGACCTAGGACCCCAGCACATGTGTGGCAGACGTGTAGCTTGGTCTTCATGCGAGTCCCCCAACAGCTGCAGTGGAGGCTGTCCCTGACTGTGCTGTCTGCCCGCCTGTGGGAGAGGATCTGCCTAGTCCTGCAGTGACTTGATGTGCCAGGGTGGGGTGATATCCAGGGGGGCTTCCCCCTTATTGAAAGGGAAGGGGATAGGGGGAGAACTATGTGAGGGAGAACTGGGAGGAGACGGGGGCTGCAATCGGGTTGTAAATAAATAAATTAATTAATGGGAGGAAAAGATGTGAAATGAAGACAAATTCAAAACTGTTTATCTCTAGCCGGGCGGTAGTGGCGCATGCCTTTAATCCCAGCACTAGGGAGGCAGAGGCAGGCGGATTTCTGAGTTTGAGGCCAGCCTGGTCTACAGAGTGAATTCCAGGGCAGCCAGGGCTACACAGAGAAACCCTGTCTCAAAAAACCAAAAAAAACTGTTTATCTCTGCAAAAAATAACTAGTGAAATCAGGCAATTTCTGCAAATATTACCTAGATTTACAATCAAAATGCCTGTTAACTCCTCACACTGAAAAGCTAGGCAGTCATATGCATCTGAAATCCAAAAGCTGCAAAGGTCAAGGCAGAAGGTGGTTAGTCCAAGGCCACCCTAGGCTATGGAGCCAACTCCTTTCAAAAATAAATTATAAGTTGGAGAGATAAATCAATGTGAGGGCTTGCCAACATGTACAAAATACTAGGTTCAACCCCAGGACCACCACCCCTGCCCGAAAAGGCAAATGGGATTAAGATACCGTTTAGAGACTGTTTTGTGTGCATGTGCCCCATCACAGAAAAGAACACCCAGATATTTGTTCTCTCCTCTACCATGGGGCCCCAGCCCAGCAGCTCATCGGTCTTGGCAGCAAGCTCCTTTACCCACCAAGCCAACCCCAATACTTATACAATATTGGCCATCTAACAGACAGGATGCGGAAATGAAATGCATGAAGTAACTAAAAGTGAAAGCTTTTAAGCTCAGCACATCCAGGAAGTGATGCCATGCATTTTGACCAAACACAGACTGCATGTAGCCTCAGAGGGGGACAAAAAAGGATAAATTTAAAAAGCTGTGGTTTAAAAAAAAAAAAAATGCTGGGTGTGGTGGTACACGCCCTTAACTCCAACATCCAGTTATACAGCCAGCCATTTACCAGGTGGGACGTCACCTCAAAAGAGTGCAGAGTTGGGGGGCACACTATTCTGCATCTGAGCATCTAAGAAAAAAGAGACCACAGAATGCTAGTGGCAGAGCCAGCCTCTAAAGAGGTGAACTGGCCTCACCTCTTTGCAGTGCTTAAGTTAGTAAGGACCTAAGGCTTGTCAGCAAGCTGCTTGCAGCTGCTTTCTTTACAGCTCCACCCTCTCTCCTCCCTCTCTCCTCCCTCCTCCTCTCTCTCCCTCTGCCTCACCCACTCTCTCCCACTCTGAAAAGCTGTGTAGAGCCCTGCAGGATCACACAAAATAAATACAGGCAAAGGGGGTGGGGGTGGGGGTGGGGGTGGGGGTGAGTAGGCTCCACCAGTAGAAGGCTTTTCCACAGGAACTGCTACAGGGTCAAAAGTTTACAGTGGTTTCAATTTCACCTTTTAGCAGCCAATCAGCAACCAGGGACTGCGCTGACCCTCGGGCTGCAGGAGCATTAACTCCTGGCTACCAGGACTGCCGCTGCTACTGTTCCTCCCGGGCTTCTCTCACGAAGGAAAGGTGGAAAAGGCAGCGGACACCCTAAGTTCAGGTGACCAATTTATTTTAAACTGCTGTTGAGCAGAAAAATGATTTGATAATTATCCCTTTTCTCCTTCAAGTCAGGGTTTCTTTATCTTAGAGCATCCAACAAGCCAACCGATAAGGATATAGAGACAAAGAAACAATCAGGGTAGATTAAGCAAAGATTTTCTTCTCGGAGGCTTCAGTTCTACCAACAACCTACAACTGAGAGGAGATGATAGCCCTTAGTTCCCGGAAAATGCTTAGAGGAGAAACTCGATAACAAAGCTGTCAATTGAAGTGTTTAGGCTCGACTCCCTCCGGTCACTGATACAACTGCAGTATGCCATCCTTTTCACAAGAGGAGTCTACAGAAAGACAGGGGCCATTTGTCTCCCTGTGTTCTCTCCAACCCTCCAGGACCCAGTGCAGCCCTCTGGGCTTGGAACAAACTCAAAAGCAAAGCGGTTCGGCAGAGCTGTCCTCCTGATTGCTTTTTGTATAAATTTCCTACAAATGCAAAAAAAAAAAAAAAAAAAATCAATACACTAATCCATTCACCACTCCTCTCAGCATTCTGTACTAGCAGTGAGCAGGACCAAGATGGAGAGGGCAGGGCAGGCACAACCACATCCCCATCCCCGCCCCCATTTCCCTTCACCCTCCTCCTCCCCCAGTGCAATAAGGAAGCAGAACACTGAAGCCCAAGAGCTTGAAGCCAGCATGGCGATTTGGGGTTGTTTTGGTTTGGGTTTGTCGTGGTTTTTTGTTTTGTTTTGTTTTTTCCATGTTTTTTTTTAAAGGGATGGTTGTGGGAAGGAGTTTAAGACAATCTCAAATTGCCCCAAATGGCAGAGAAACAGCAGCAATCCTCCTGCCCCAGCCTCAAAGTCCTGGGATCGCAGGCGTGAGTAACCATTCCTTGAAGCTCACAAAGAGGAAACAGCTGTATAAGCTCTCCTATCAAAATGATCTACTAAATTCTAATTTATAGATAAGCCAACTTATATACCAACTGGCTGAATTTTAGCAGTTTTACAAGTTTAGGTTTGAGACCCACACAGGCACCACCATCGGCTACTAAAATGATCCCATATAGGATAGTGGGTTCTATCCAAACCGAGATCAAATACCAGCTATTTCTGAAATGCAATTCGTAACAATATATTATAATGCCTCACTTGCTACACGACTACCAGAGGCCCAGAGTACAGCATACTGCCTTCATTACACAGAACTCTATAGTGCAACTTGATATACATATTTCAGACATGAATAAAATCAATATTATAATTTTAAGTTGGAAAAAATGATACAAATAATTTTTCTAAAAATAACTTCCAAACCCCCATGATACAAATTTATGACTATAAGTCTAATTTTAAAATACATCTAGTTTGTTCTTTTTAACATGGCTTACAGAAGCGCGAGAGTGCACATGCCTATTTGAAGAATCTTCTTTTTACAGGATGGCCTCATTTCACAGGAAAATGGATGCGACAAAATTTTACATCAAGTCAGCATGTTAGCAAGAATCTTGTGTGTTCTGAATTTGATTAATACGAGCCAAGGTCACTTCCTGAACAATGCCTACCACTGCAGCTGCAGGCAAAGACTGGCATGAGGCTGGGAAAAGAAAGAGGGTGAGGGCATTTATTTACTAATAAGCAAGTGGATTCCATTTCCACACAGTTATCTTGGCAAGAAAGGATTGGCAAGACCCTGGGATCCTGGTACATAAAGATGAAAAATATTTCTATTTTTTACACAGAAATGTAATTCAATATGCATAATGTTCATGTCAATGTTATATCTAAAAAGTCCTTCCTGATAATGTGCAAAAACCATTTAATCACTTTAAATGATACAAATAATGCCAGACAGCAAAGGAAACTGACCTAGCAGTACACGATGACCTGAACCTAGCACAAAGGCCTAAGGAAGACAAGCTCTTTCAGAAGAAACTCACAATTTCCTCACCTGAAACCAGGAAAGGCCTAATTCAGTAAAAATCCAAAACTTTCATTTAAAAAATAATTCATAAAAATTTATCCTGACATGCAGTTGAATTTTTACCTCTCAGCATTATGCAAATGTTCTTATATCTTAAAAAAATCTCAAAGTATACATCAATGGCAAGGAGAGCTATCAGTGTCCGCGACCACAGCTAGGAAACCTAACACTGCATACCCCGACTGTTCCAGTCTGCACCCTGCACAGCTCAGTGAGCCAGACAACATACCAGCAGAGTCAGGAAACCTGCATCTTCCTGTAATTTTATATAATGGCCATCTTTAAAAGGATTGTATGTCTCATTTTATTTTTCAAATAACAAATGATGTATGATGTTCCAGATAGGTATAATCAGCAGAGCGCCCATGTGGCTTTCTTGGTTATTTGTTTACCATACTTTGTTATTTTTTAAATGTTTATACAATGTATTTTGATCATATTTTCCCCTTCCCCAACTCCGTACAGATTCTACCTATAGATTTGAGATTTCATCTCATTATGGCATCCATCTAGCCTCAAAATGGAAATCCCCCTGCCTCAGGTTGCTAGGTTCTAGAATTTAGTATGCACCACTAGGCCCAGCTTGAATGTGTCTTTTTGTTTTGTTTTTCATGCTAGGGGTGGAGCCCGGGCCTTAACCACTGCTCTACCTCTGAGCTGGATTCTCAGCCCACCAGTGTTTCTGTTGTCTTATATGTCACTCTGAAGCCCAGGTTGTCCTGAACTCACCACTGAGCCAGGACTGCCCTGGATCTCATGATACTCCTCCTAAGTGCATACCACCACACCCAAGTTGTATTATAACAGTTGTGTAACACAGAAACTCGCTATTATAAAAAACTGAGGGAGGGAGGGAACCTGGGAAGATAGCTCCATGGTCAGGAGCACTCACTACTCATCCAGAGGACCTGGGTTCAGAGCACCAACATGGACTCACAACTGTTAACTCCAGTTCCAAGGAATCTGACACCCTCTTCTGACCTCTGAAGGCACTAGACACACACAAGGTAAAAAAGACATACATGCAGGTAGAACACCCAAACACAAATTAAAAATATAATATTTTAAAATTAACGTAATGCCAAAAGCAGACGTTCACACTGTCTTCAAGTAAGCCCAGCACTCTGAAAACAAGCGGGGAGCTTCAGCAAGTTCAAAGTCAGCCTGGCTACCTAGCAAGAGCTACCTAAGACATGAAACATCTTGCCAGGCAGTGGTGGCGCATGCCTTTAAATCCCAGCACTTGGCAGGGGCAGGAGGATTTCTGAGTTCGAGGTCAGCCTGGTCTACAGAGTGAGTTCCAGGACAGCCAGGGCTACACAGAGAAACCCTGTCTTGAAAAAAAAAAAAACACCACGAAACGAAACATCTTGTCAATGTGCAGAAGGGTATTATTTCCATTCTCTACATAGACTGAGAATACAGCTCTATCTTTCTGGCTGCTCCCATGCTTTGTCTGACAACTTAGATGCATAATCAACAAAAGGACTTTCTATGCCATGTTGGAAGTGGAAGTCAACCATGTCCACACAGGGACGAGGCCCTAGACTCAGAGAGCTATTCGTGGCTGTGGTTAGAAAGCGGCTTGCAAGAACTGAGCACATAACATGCTGCTCTGGGGGGTTGTGGTTGTTCCTTTTTCCGTGACACTGTAGGCTAAGTGAGATACTCTGAGCAAAAGGCCTAGCCCTGCAGTTATCTTAAGTCCCTACCAGTCTATATGACAGAGCTTAGACAGTACCCAGTGTCCCACTAGGAAGGAGGTCTCTGGGTCACTGACTGTGGGACCGTGGGCTGTGAGCCTGTGGGCATGGCCTCTTTCTCTGTTTTCACTGTTTCATAGCCAGGTGAACAGCTTTCCCATCATGTGCCACTAACAGGATGAGCTGCCTAGCCAACCAAGGGACAGGTAGGAACTGGAAAACTTGTCTTCTCAAATGCACTGGATAAGCATTTACTTCAGTTATAATTCCAAGAGCATCCCGACTTTTTGTTTGCTGTTGACTTTTGGCTTAGTTGTATCTTTTGTTATTTTGAAATGAGATCTGATTGTGTCTCATTTTTCTAAGAGTCTGACAAAAATGTAATATATTTTTGTTTGTTCAGATTTTTTTTTTTTAATCTGTTTAAGTGGTTTGCCTGCATGTATTCTATATATGCTCTGTATTCATATAGGCCAGAAGAGGGCACTGGACCTATATCCAAAAAAAATTCTTTCTCTCTCTCTCTCTCTCTCTCCCTATATATTGGGTTTGGCTTTTTTAATGTTAATTTATATTTTATGTATGAGTGGGTGTTTTACCTTCATGTCTGTGCACATGTGTACAGTGTCCTCAGAGGCACTGGGATCTTCTGGGATGGAATAACAGACTTTTGTGAGCTGCCATGTGGGTGCTGGGATTGAATCCACGTCCTCTGGAAGAACAGCCAGTGCTCCTAACCACTGAGCCAACGTTCCAGTGCTACAGCACATGCTCAATTACTTTTTCTTTTGAGACAAGTCTCACTTTGTAGCACTCAATGGCCTATAACACTATGTAGACCAGGCTGACTTGGAACTCACAGAGATAGGATTAAAGATATACACCAGCACACTTGGCATCATGTATTGGTTTTAAATGTGGGACTTTTATTGTCTTTATTCAGCCTAAGTTGAAAAGGAGACACATTAGGAAAACTACTGTTGGTTCCAGCCAAATGGTGATGCTCGAGAGTTCCAGGCCAGCCACAGTGTAAGATGCCTTCAAAAACCAAAAGATGAAGCTGGGCAGTGGTGGCACACACCTTTAATCCCAGCACTTGGGAGGCAGAGGCAGGCGGATTTCTGAGTTCAAGGCCAGCCTGGTCTACAGAGTGAGTTCCAGGACAGCCGGGGCTAAAAAAAGAGCCAGGTACTGTAGCACATGCAAAGGCAGGCAGATCTCTGAGTTAGAGGACAACCTAGTCTATAAATCGAGATCCTGGACAGCCAGAATTATGCAGAGAGACACTGGCTCAAAAAGAAAGAAAAAAAAAGAACAAACTGCAGTTGGGATTTGTCTTACTGCTTTTCCTACTGCTGTGATAAACATTTGACAGGATCAACTTAAGGAAGGGTGGGTCATTCCAACTTCTAGCTGAAATGAAAGTGCAGAGCGATGAGTGTTTGCCCTCAGTTCTTTTTGCCCTCAGTTCTTTTTGCCCTCAGTTCTTTTTGCCCTCGGTCCTTTCTCCTTTCTGTATAGTCTAGGATCCTGGGTGTGTGCATGGTGCCTGTGGGTAGGTCATTCCATATCAACCTAATCAAGCTAACATCCACGGCATGCCCAGATTCCCTGTCTCCTGAATGATCTAGGTATCCACGTGACAACTGTAAGTAACCATCACAGGGCTAAGGCTCAGCCAATCAAGCACACGTCTAGCACATGAGCACCTGGCTCAATCCCTAGCATCACAACAGCATCATCAATAAAGATTAAAATGAAGTAAGGGCTGAAAAAGTTGGCACTTGCTGTTCCTCCACAAGACCCAAGTTCAGTTCCAAGCACCCAGGTGAGAGCGCTTACAACCCACCTGTAACTCCAGCTCCAGGGGATCTGACATCCTCTGCACGCTCATGGCTCAAGACACATACATGCATACGTTAAAGTGACTCTTGAGGGGTGTGGAGGGGGCTGGAGAGATGGCTCAGTGGTTAAGAGCACTAGCTGCTCTTCCAGAGAACTGGTGCCCATACAATAGGTCACAGTCACCTTTGTCTCCAGCTCCAGGGTACCCAACACCTTCTTCTAACCTCCCCAGACACCAGACACACTTAGTATACAGATATTCAGATTGTGTCGCATTTTTCTAAGAGTCTGACAAAAATGTATTATATTTTTGTTTGTTCAGATTTTTTTTTTAATCTGTGCACAGGCAAAACATCAATACACATAAAATAAAAATAAATCTTGGCTGAGGGATGACGGTGCATGCATGCCTTTAATCCCAGCACTTGGGAAGTCCGAGGCCAGACTGGTCTACACAATGAGTTTTAGGTCAGCTAAGGCAACACAGAGAAACCCTGTCTCAAAACAAGCAAACAAAAAGCCAGGCAGTGTTGGCAAAGACCTTAATTCCAGCACTCGAGAGCTTCTGCACAGCAAGTTCCAGGACAGCCAAAGCTACACAGAGAAACTCACTCATAAAAAAACAAAGATAATTGGTTAAAGTATTTTTTTAAAATAGTACAATGGAAGCTGGGATAAACTCAGTGGTTAAGGGCACTGGCTGCTCTTCCAGAGGACCTGAGTTCGAGTCCAAGCACCCACATGATAGCATCTATAATATTTGCTATTATTTTATTAATATTCACGGAGAGCCCTGGGAAATGCTGGTAAGCTAATCTAGCCAAATGAGTAACCCAGTCTCAAAAAAAAAAAAGGCATTCTAGAAGACATGCAAACCTTCATGTACATACACAACCACCCAACACATATGTGTGCCAAACACACAAGTACACACATTTATACATTCACTCCCAAAAAGTATCTGAAAAATTATTGCAAGGAAAAAAAAATCAACAAAAAGAAAATGAAAACCTAAACTTTCAAATACGAGAAAGATGAGGCTGGGGGAGATGGCGCAACCAATAAAGAGCTTGCCCTGCAAGTACAAGGATCTGTCTTGATACCAGGTACCCAGGCTGAATAACAAACACCACACAACCAAAAACAGCATTGTGAGCTTAGTAGCACTTCGTAATCCCAGCACTAGAAGGCAGAGACAAGATGATCTCTGAAGGCTCACTGGTCAGCCGGTCTAGCCTAACTGTTAAGTCCCAGGCCAAAGGAGACCTGGTGCCAAAGGAAACAAGTAGAACTCTATGCATGACACTGGAAATCATCTTCCCATGTGTGCACTTGAGCACACACAGACACAATAGTCAAGGGCAGACAATATGGACCAGCAGATAAAGGTGCCTGCTGTCAGAGCTGATCCCCTAGAGCCCACATAATAGGACCTAAGTTGTCTTCACACACAAACATGTAAGAAAAAATACTAAATGCAAATGCGTTAGTAACTAACTGCACACATTCCATGATGAAATACTAATATACACGGAATAGATCCACTGACACAAAATAATGCCAAATGCCAAGGAAAATGCAGGCTTTAGTGGGGCTTTAGTGGACTGATTAGGACATGAGCTGGGAAGAAAAGGAAAGTGTATTGAAAACTTCAACTTTCTATCATATGGCAATAAGACAATGTTTACAAAACTATAAAATGATAGTCGGAACACAGTAACTTATTAGGAAAGACTCTCATGTCAGCTCTGGTAGCTGATGAAGCATTCTGACGAAGCCATTCTCAGATATGCTAAAATCCCATCTGTCTTCCATGGCATAGCTCAACAAGGGTATTCTAAGCAGATTTAAACCAGTCTGGCTATGCAGCTAATTAGAGCCAATATCTACTCATATTTTTAAAAAGTCAATTCTCTTAAGTCCTGTCATAACATTTTAAACAAATAAAAACAGTCAATGAAAGTTACTAAGTTGGGGGCCGGAGAGGGGGCTCAGCACTGGCTGCCTCTCCCAGAGGACCCAGGCTCAATTTCCAGCACTCACATGGCAGCTCACAACTATAACTCCAGTTCCAAGGGATCTAACTAATGCCCTCTCCTGATCTTAGTGAGTCCTACCACATGTGCAGCACAGATATAGATGCAGGCGAAATATCTATGCACATAAAATAAAATGCAAAGAAGGAAGCTAGCTACTTTAAGTAACTCTGATCAGCATCTGCTTTCCTCACAGGTAACATTGTCCGGGAGCAGCAGTAGTCCTGAACTCAGGATGCAGGAGCTGGTCTTATGCTCCTCCTGCCTCAGTTTCTGGAATGCTGTGATTAAAGCCAAGTATCAGGCTTCCCTGAGCCTCTGTACAGTTCTCGCCCTTTCTTCCTGATGGCGTCTCTGAACCCTTTTCCATGGGCTCAGCTACAAAGCTAACAGTAAGCACACAGCACTGTGTTCATTGAATAGGAGGAGGAAGCATACGGTGAGAGTCCACAGCTGTAAGTTCCCTTCCCAACACTGCCCCCAACAAAAATGAGAAAAAGAGTTACAGGTACCTGGGATGGCTCACTGAGTAAAGGCACCTGCCACCAACCCTGGCAACTGAGTTAAATCTGAGTCCCACCATTATGGAAACAGAACCAACTCCAAAAGTGGTCCTCTGACCTATGGACTCCCATACAAACAAAAAAAGAACGATAAATTTAATTTTACATTTTTTTCTTAAAACGAAGGAAGAGAGGGAGGGAGGGAGGGAGGAAGGAAATTAAGGGCTGGAGAGATAGCTCAGCAGTTTAGAGCACGGGCACTCTTTGGAGGATTCAGATTCCTAACAGCACCATCTGTAATTCCAGTGCCAAGAGATCTGACACCCTCTGCTGGATTCTGAGGGCACTGAATGCATATGGTGCACATACACACATGCAAAATACAAACAGAACCCCCTGGAAAGATGTTTGATATAAGCACACAATGGTCCAATGCAGTTTTTAAAAATGCAACGCATGGATATGGGTAAGAGAGCAAGGCATAGGGACACGGCTGTAATAACTGTACTCTGTGAGGTTAAGGCATGACTCTCTTTGGGGCTGCCTGGGCTACATAATGAGTTCAAGGCCACCCTGATTGACTGATACACACACACACACACACACACACACACTCTCTCTCTCTCTCTCTCTTTCTCTCGCACGCATACACACACACACTGTGGAAGGTATAATTGTGGGGTTTTTATCCTTTTATTGTTTTATGATAGGGTCTCATCTGTAATAGACTTGCCTCAAAGTAAGCTTATTATTAGACCAGGATTGCCTGCCTCCTCTTTCTGAGTGGTAGGATTAAAGGTGTGCAGCACTACAATTGGCTTTAGCCAGGCTTTGGTTTCTTATTCAGTAGCTTCTAGGCAGCAACAGTTACACCTGTGTCACGCCCCAAGCATACAGAAATACACACATAGACTAAATATTAGACATTCAGATTCTATATTTCTATAGTTAGTTCTCAGTTTCTAAAGGTGGTCACAAAATACTTTCCAAAGTATGGTGAAGCGGTACATACCTATAATCCCAATACTGACTGCCTCTTAATTCAAAACCAGCCTGACTACACAGTAAATCTCAAAAGCCCAAAGGAAAGGGCCCTGCTGACTATTTACGACATGGGCAGCCACACCCAGCCTTTATCTGCTCTCCCTAAATGTACCTAGAAAAAAAATCACTATAAGACTATCAAGAACACCTAAGTTGTCAGACAAGATGAGAGCAATCAGTTTGGAAGATTTGGCACTCTGCACTGTATATACAGCGGTTCTCCACTACTGAAGATAATCCACAATTTACTATACAAACCAGTGACTCTGCAAAGTCACAATGGGCATGGGGACCAGCATGCTTTATAGGGAAATGAAGTGCAGTCACTTGAGCAGATTCCCAAACCAAGGGATAGAAAGAAGAAGGATCAGTGCAAGATCGTGGCATAGCCAATATTCTTTCTTCTAGATCATATCACACCACATCACAATTTACTTCCTATGTTTTGCTTTGTTTTAATTTCATTCATTCATTCGTTCATTCATTCATGTATTTGGAAGGTGAGAATATGGACACCCCAGGACAACCCCATGAGACTCGGTTCTCTCCTTCCATCATGTGGGTCACGGGGATCACACTCAGGTATTCATGCTTGGCAGCAAGCGCCTTGACCCACTTAGCCCTCTCACTGCCCTAACAGCTTAGGTGGATTTAAATCAACTCCACTTTTCCATTAGCAAAATAATCGTATAAGAGCACATTGCTTCAGAAATACGAGAAAGGAGACACTCATTAGCAGGCATTACATGGAATATTTACAGATATTTACAGATCTCACTGAGAGCTCAGTGTAAAATATCTAGATACTGTACAGGAAGGAGTCAGCTCTTCAAACAGAGATCACACACTCCCTGTGAGAACGAATCTGTCTAATTCTGAAAGCACAGCTACCAGTTAGAGTGTAATTAGCTAAAAAACACAAAGTCAATCAGGTGTGTGAATGCATTTACTATTTGTTTCCTTCATACAGGAAGCATTCATTCCCAGCTCTGATCTCAAAGTCACCTTCAAGCACTGATGGGAGCACATGGCTCTGATTCCTCCTTGCCCAGAACAAAACCCACAGGACAGACCAATGTAAGGGGACCATTTCCCCAAGAAACAGCTTTATATACCATATGACATTCATAATGAAAAGATTACAATTTAGAAACCGAGAACAAGAAACATTAACAGGAATGTGAAACACAACGAGCATATGACACTATACAGAAGTCTGCGAATTATCTAATTATCAGATGAACCAAACTACAACTTAGAGCTCCGTTTACCAGAGGAAATAAGTCCTAAAGCATCTCTGTATCACACTTGTGAATGAATAAATGCCAAGGGATGTATGTCAGACATTCTAAATGCAACCAAGTAATTTTAAAAACAAGGTATTATAATCTATGGCTTTATAAATTTGCCACTAACCTCCTAATCTGGCAGGTTAAAATTCAACATTCAAAGTACTGGTTAGGTTTTCTAGAAATGCTCCAGGAAGTCGACGTAATAATTAACGCTATTTGATCTACAAAATCTGAGTACCCAGTGCTAAGAGTGATGAGTGACCTTGAGGCAGCACTTGGAAGGCAGTCGCCATGGCAACGCTTCCACAAAAGTGCCTCATCCTTAGCAAAAGGACCAACCCAGAGCATAAGGATTTTAAAACAGAAAACCTCGACCCTCACCCACAGCGTGGCAAGGGGACACAGTTTCTTTAAGGAAGTCTCTACATTAACCTTCCTGATTATTCTTCAGAGAAAACACAAATTAGCTTCACAGCCATACATCAGGTCTGGCCAAAAAAAAAAAAAAAATCCTGGTTATCTTTATTTGCTAAATGGAAGTAAGTATCTAATCCATTTTGGTTTGGAAAAAAATACAAGTTTAAATTTTCAATGCAATCAGTGCTGCTTTGCTGTTCTTTAAACCATCCAGGAATGGTGGCACAGTGGTAAGTAATCTCAGCACTGAGAAGTCTGAGGCAGGATGACAGGCAGTAAGATGCTAGCCCTGGGATATATACTGCATCAAAAGAGAGAAAAGGCCACACAGGGGCAGGCAGACACTGGAGTGGGAAGACATTATCTTCCAGCATGCACTTAAAGAAGAAAACACAAAGGAGACTGATTTCAACCCAAACATAAGAGTACACTCATGACTGTTTACACACACCAAGGCTGCTACACTTAGTGTTCTGATGACGCTGAGTCCCCAGTCTCCCATCCCCCCAGCAGTGCTTCCTGAAAGCCAGGAGTGGTCATTTTTTCACCAGTCAGCAGAAACTCAGCACCAGATACTGAACAATTTCGCAATTTTTTCACAGAGCTACCACGATATTCCTGAAAAGCCATGTGCCCAGAACAGTTTGTGTTTTCATCAGCCTAAATACAAAGAAGTTAATGGAGAACTTCCGTTTTGACTGTATGAATCTATTTGTTCCTTCTCTTCCACCCACCCCACCTACCATTAGTTTGCAAAGCGGTAAGTGCTGATGAGATGACTCCATGGGTAAAGGGATTTCCCCCTAACTGCTAGGACAGACGTGGAAGAATGTATGTCATGGTGCACACGCACACACATACAAGCTGGTATACAAGGAGAGCTGCAGGCCAATCAGGGCCTCATGATGAGACACTATGCAGGGTTTTGTTGTCAGTTTTTTTTTTTTGTTTTTTTTTTTTTGAGACAGGACCTTTCCATGAAGCCCCAGCTGCCTGGAACTGACTATGTAGACCATACTGGCCTCAAGCTCACCTCACAGGGATCTGCACAGACTCTGCCTCAAGGTGCTGGGACCTCCACACTGGGCCCCTTCCCCAAAAAAAGGATAGCAATGTTATATTACCAAAATGAGTTACAAAATTGAGTTCCACCCATACCATGATATACTATATAGTGTCAAAAAGGTTCACAGCATATTATAAAACAATATAATCTCATTTCTCTCTATAGGTTCTATATATACACGGCACTTGGACATAAAAAGTCTAAAGCCAAGCATTGAGGCTGTAGTCCCACACTGGAAGGTTCAGTTAAGAGAACCGAGACCAGCCTAGGCTATATAGTGAGAACCTGCATGTAAAAGACCAAAAAGCATCCCCTAAAACCACTGCCATCTTCTCCCTTACACATTTGAAGGTTTGTGCATGTCATGCAATTTCAGAAAATTAACTCTAATTTAGTAAGCATTGTCAAATATAACTTAGTAATAACTTTTTTTTTTTTTTTTTTTTTTTTTTGAGACAGGTTCTCACTATGAACCCTGGCTGTCTTGGAACTAGCTATGGAGATCAGCAAGACCTGGAACTCACAGGGCTGCCTGTTTCTGCCTCATGAGCACTGGGAGATGTACTCCACCACACCTGGCTACAGGTTGGTTGGTTGGTTGGTTGGTTTTTAAAGTTCAATTCCCAGCGGGGCAATGATATCACACACTTTAATCCCAGCACTTGGGAGGCAGAGACAGGCAAATCTCTGAGTTTGAGGCCAGCCTGATCTACATACAGAGCAAGATCTAGAACAGCCAAGTCTACCCTGTCTTTAAAAAATTAATTAACTAATTGATTAATATAAAAAACAATTTCTGTGGAGCTAGAGGGATGGCTTAGAGAAGCAATTCACAACCTGTGAGTCTCGACCCCTTTGGAGTCACATGTCAGATATCCTGCATCAGATTTTTACTTACAATCACAACAGCAGCAAAATTACAGTTATGACATAGCAATGAAATGGTCTGATGGTTGGAGGCCATCACAACATGAGGACCAGCATTAGGGTCACAGCATTAGGGGGTTGAGAACCACTGGCATAGTGGGTGAAAGCACTGGCTGCTGCTCTTCCAGAGGAGCCAGGTTTAAGCCCCAGCACCTAGATACCGGCTTACAACTATCTATAATTTCAACTCTTTCTCTGGCTCCCTGGGTACCAGGTACATATATGGTGCACAGACAAACAAAGTTAAAATATACAAGCATGTAAAATAAATCCTTTCAAAAAATAAAAACTTCCACCCCTTACAAAGACTCCACACTATGCATCAAATAACAGGACTGCACAGAGGCAAGAGTTCAGGCTTAAGTCACGTACTCATTGGCAGCTTCTCTATTAGTCATGACTTTGTACAATACTCAACTTCTGTCTCACCAGGGCTCTGTTCTTCATCTCCAGGAAAGAGCACACACACGACATTCCAACCTCCATCGACACTAAACCAAGGGGGACAACAGGCATCTCAATCTCCTTCTCGATAGGCCATCTTTTGACAAATACTTCAAGTAGCAACAAATCAAATAAGCTGTTGGCTTTTTTTCTTTTTAAGGGAGGGTTTCATTCACTGTGTAGCTCTGGCTCCCCTAAATAGTCAGATCCAGCCTCTGCCTCCCAAGCACGGAGGATAAAGCTGTGGCCACCATCCCCATCTGTAAAGCCTCTGAATCAGTCATTGCAATTGAATGCCTAGCACACACATGTCCCAGGGGATCGGACATCTGCTTCTGACCTTCTTGGGCACCAGCCACACATGTGGTATACTGGCATACATGTAGGCAAAACACTCATATACATAAAAATAATGTACACAAAAAATATTTTTAAAGTAAAGGAAAAGTTTCTTGGACCATTATATGTCAGCCAGGAAAGGCAAGACCCAATCTCAGAACAAGCTCCACACCACCAGCTCTGTGGCTAGGGGGCACCTGGAAGTTGGTTCACACTCTCTCCCCCCCCCCCATGTGTGTATGTGTGTATAAAATTAATTTTTAGAGAACAAAAGCAGTATAAACATGCTGTCTATATAGATAAGGGGGTGCAATAACAGAGAAGCTGTAATCATTACCAACTACTGCTTCTCACCAGCAGCTGCAGAAAGCATGAATGGCCTTTATATAAAAAGGGGCCCTGTGGTAGTATTCAAACCAAGGTTCCAGACCACAGCTGTTATCTCATTAGGTTCCCTTATCTTGCCCTCTCACACTCTGGCCCTTTCTGTAATTAAATGCCTGGTGTCCTCTCAGAAGAGAAGTCTCAGGGCATCTGAGAGATTTTTCTCTTTTGGAGACACTCTATCAGGTAATCCAGACTGGTCTTCAGACTACTATGGAGGAAGAGCTCCCAATCTTCCTCCTCTACCTCCTAGTGCTAGGATCACAGGTATGCCCACGGTCACTGTATTTCTGGAAACAGTTCCAGTCCTAAGAGATTGTGGTTAAAATTAAACCAGAGACTTCCTTAACAGAGTTTAAAGATAAAAGATATGATTGAGGGGCTGGAGAAATGGCTCAGTGGTTATTGTAGAGGATCCAGGTTCAATTCCCAGCACCATAAGATGGCTTACAACCATCCTTTCCAGGGGATACGACACTCTGTTCTGACTCTGAGAGCACCAGGCAAGCACCTGGTACACATACACATATGCAGGCAAAACCACTCCTGCCTTCTCTGAGGAATGCTTTATGCATGCATCTGATTAAAACTTTTAACTAGTTATTTATGTACACATGTCTATGGTATCTATGAACATGTGTAATTCATGCATCTACACACCTTAGTTGATAAGCACAAAGACAAATATCTCCTATTTCTGTTTCTTCCTATATCTGATCAGGGGTCATGGGGGCTCAGATAAAGGAATGGAGGCTGGCAACATGGCTCAGAGAGTAGATTCTTGGTAACAAGCATGACCTGAGTTCCATCCCTGAAACCGACAGAGTAAGAGAATCAACTCTTCCAAGTTATCATACACACAAACACACAAACACACACACACAAGCAAAACCATCTCACTAGCTGAAAACAATATCACAGAAATATATTTAAATCCTAGACAAACCAATCTCAGCCTCCTTCCTCATCTAGAAGCAATTATTTGTACAATTTATTTGGAAAATTAATCCTGCATTTGCTTTGTTAAATTTATCTCATTACTCCTTGAAATGATTATTTTCTAGTTATCTAGCTTTCCTGTTTATTTCTAATGTTCCCAAATAGACCCTAACCCTTCCTTTAACCTTCTTCCTTGAGAGGAAGGGTTATGGTCATATATTGTTTTATACAAAGATGCAAAGAACAACTAGAACATCATAAATTTATTTGCCTCTTTTTCAAAAGATTTGTGTAAACATGTACTGCGCACCTGACCGGGTATGTGTATGTACACCACATGAATTTAGGAGCCCGTGAAGGTCAGAACAGGCATCAAATTAAGGAGCTACGGAGAGTTGTAAACTATCAGGAGGGTGCTGGAAACAGCAACTGCAAGGGCACATGTGTTTTTAACTGCTGAGCCATCTCTTCAGCCCTATATAAGCCTTCTTAATTTTCATTGGTTGAGTGAGTCAGTGTCTTGTGTACACTCCTAATCCTATGCCACCTCCAGAGCTCTAGAATTACAGGTAATGGAACCACTGTGCCAATTCTTTGCTATTTCTTAAAAAGGAAAATTTAGTTATATTAGAAAATGCAACAAAAAGTAATGAAAAAAAAACAAAAACAAAGGTTTTAAAACACATACATTGGGATGGAGAGATGGCTCAGTGGTTAAGAGCACTGACTACTCTTCCGAAGGTCCTGAGTTCAAATCCCAGCAACCACATGGAGGCTCACAACCATCCATAATGAGATCTCATGCCCTCTTCTGGGGTGTCTGAAGACAGCTACAATGTACTTACATATAATAAATAAAAAGTCTTAAACACACACACACACACACACACACACACACACACTAAGATGCTAGGCTAGGGACATCATTCAGAACAGAGTTCTTGCTTAGAACACACAAATCTCTGGGTCTAATCCCTAATAAAAGAACAGGCTCAAAGAGAAGGGAGCCCATCTGTTTTAGTCAGGGTTTCTATTCCTGCACAAACATCATGACCAAGATGCAAGTTGGGGAGGAAAGGGTTTATTGAGCTTACACTTCCACACTGCTGTTCATCACGAAAGGAAGTGAGAACTGGAACTCAAGCAGGTCAAGGAGCAGGAGCTGGTGCAGAGGCCATGGAGGAATGCTACTTAATGGCTTGCTTGCTTCTCCTGGCTTGCTCAACCTGCTTTCTTATAGAACCCAAGACTACCAACCCACAGATGGTACCACTCACAAGGGACCCTCCCCCCTTGATCTCTAATTGAGAAAATGCCTTACAGCTGGACTCATGGAGGCATTTTTCTCAACTGAAACTGTGATAACTCCAGCTTGTGTCAAGTTGACACATAAAACTAGCCAATACACCAGCACACACATTTGATCTCAATACTTGGAAGCCAGAGGCAAGACCAGCCTGGTCTACAGAGTGAGTTCAAGGACAGCCAAGGCCATTACACAGAGAAACAACAACAAAACAAACAAACAAACAATGGAGGGGGTGAGGGGAAGAAAAGGAAGAAATCCTTAGGGCTATGCCATCCACTGATGTCAAGCAAGAGGCCGATACGATGTTGTTGCTCTAGTAGCTACAGCAATGTGGGGACATGACAAGGGGGTCATAGCCTCCCCATATGGGTCCTCAACTCATGGACTGCCCACTGTGCTCCTTTGGTTCACTCATCTGAAAATGATGGCCACAGAGTCAGGATCGTATAGGCACAGATTTTATGCAGGACTTTACATGCGGAGGCTAGGGGACCAGGTTTAGCTCTCACAACCATCCCTAACTGCAGCTCAACACCCTTCTCGGACCTTTGCAGTACCAAAGACACACATGCAGCATACACATAAGAGATTTTATACCAAGTTCTTGGTTCCCTATTTTGAAATCATAATGTAGCTTATTTGTTTAAAAGTTGAGTTGGCTAGTTGTCTTCATTTGCTTTCCTAAGGAGAACCTTCAGGTTCAGTGAGTGACATCAAGAGAATAGCAGGGAATAAGGAACAATACAGGAAGACTACTTGCTCTAGTTTTCTCATGGGCACACATGGGCATGAGTGGACACACTTGTGCGCGCACACACACACACACACACACACACTATTACTAATAATAATTTTTTTCAAACAGAGGGGGCTAGAGATGAGCCAAAGGTTACCAGCGCAGGCTGCACCTGTGGAGGACCCAGGTTTGATTCCCAGCACCCACCTAGCCACATACAACCATCTATAGATTCCAGTTCTTGGGTATCTAACTCCCTCTCTGACACACCAAAGGTATGCACATTGTGTATATAAATACATTCAGGCAAAAGACCCATACCCAAAAATAAATAAGTCTTAAAATATATGTTTTTGCCGGGCAGTGGTGGCACACACCTTTAATCCCAGCACTTGGGAGGCAGAGGCAGGTGGATTTGAGTTCGAGGCCAGTGTGTGTGTATACACACACACACACACACTCACAATTGAATCAATGCACAGTCTCAGAGGTTGAAAGAGGGGTTTTGATAAATCAAATTAAACCAGAGCTGAGGATGTAATCAATGGCAAACCACTTTTTCTGCCACTGAAGTCCTTGCCTGCATGACTGCCAGTATGGTGGCACCACCTGCATGCAATCCCATCTCTCAGCAGGTTAGAGTCAAAAGAATGAGAGGTTTGAGGCTGGGCCAGCAAGACAGCTCAGCAGGTAAAAAGTCACTTGTCCCAAATTTAACCATCTGAGTTCAGTCCCCAGGACTCACATGGTGGAGAAAGAGAACAGGAAACGTTACAAAAGAAAGAAACAAACAAACAAACAAAGAAATTAATTAATTAATTAATTCAAGATAACCCTCAGTTACACATAAAGGTCAAGGACATCTTCCCCCTACCAAACAGTATACGGTAAGAAACCCAAAACCCCAGTTAAGAACATAACAGCTAAGGCAAACTATGAGAGAGAAATCTTGCCAACAGAAAGGGTTAGAAAAAGGTGAATCAGCCAAAGCAGGTGCTCAGGGTGCATTGCCCGCTCCAGGCTCTACAAACAAACCTCAGGAGACTCACTTTAAAGAGAAAAACAATGTTCTCATTTATGGAAGAAAAACCTCTCAAGAGACAAAGAGAATTATGTATGTTAAAGTTATCCGGAAGTCTTGTTCCAAAAGCCTTACAACTGTAGAGAACGGGAGATGGAGGCAGAGAGACCAACAAGAGTTCTAGGCTAGCCTTGCAAGATACCTTACCTCACAAAAACTCAACCCACTGACATCATCATTTAACAGACACAGAATTCTTTTAATCTCCATACTATCAAATACCTAAGAATAATTTGTTTTCATTAAGCCATACTATGGTCACATACTCATGAAGGTCAGATATTTGAATATTTGAATGCTTTACATCTACCAGATTAAAAGAAAATCAGCATTCGTCATTTTAAAATAAGCCCTTGTGCTATCAAGGAACTGATAACATTTTGTATAAAAAATAAAAGGCGGTTGGCCTGGAGAGACGGCCATCGACAAGCCTGACACCTGAGTTAAATAAAATCCCTAGAATTTAACACGAAACAGACAAGTTATCCTCTAACCTACCCACGCACGAAGGCGCACGCACACATCATGCACACACGCCACGCACATACACACATGCACTGGCACTGTGGCAAACACACACGCACATAAATTAATTTATGTGTATGTATGAGTGCCTGTGTGGGTTTATTATGCACTGTGTACACACAGTGCCCGATCCCTTAGACCTGAGTTACAGGCAGTTGTGAGCCACCTGATGTGGGTGATGGAAACCAAACCTGGGTCCTCTGCCAAAGGAGTAAGCGCTTTCTTTTTCTTTTTCTTCTTCTTCTTCTTCTTCTGGTTTTTTAAAAAAAAGACAGGGTCTTTCCCGGATGTCTGGGAACTCTCTATATAAACCAGCCTGGCCTCAAAAATCACAGAGACCAGCCTGCATGCTAGGGTTAATGGTGGGCACCACTTTACCTTGCTACAGTGCCCATAACCACTGAGCAACCTCTCCAGTCCCCAGGAAAAATATATTAATTGTACAGGAAGTTATTAGTAATCCTTATTTTTCTTTGCATTTTCCTGTTTTCGGAAGGAACAGGAATTAATCAGTTTTATAATTTAAAAAAAGAAATGCTTTAAGAGGGAAATAAAATCAAAGGTCTTTTTATAAAATAACCAAAACATGATTTTACATCTGTACAGTTCCCCATTTTGTTCAAAAATGAAAGCAGAAGTCTTGCTGGGTGCGGTGGAGCAGGCCAAAGAGCAGAACGTAGGAGCCAGAGATACGAGGACAGTAAGTTTGAGGCCAGCCTGAACCATATCACGGAAAGAGCATCCCAAATGCAAGTGTTGAACACCTAACTTGGGGCTGCAATGCTTGCCCAGCTGGGCAAGGCCTGTGGCTCAAACCCCAGCACTGACCTGGACCCAAAAAATGCTTCCCCTTCCCAGTCCTTCCTCTTAGGCTTCCTTTCTTAACTCTTTGTTCACTTTCTCAGTGAAATTTAACATAACTAACTGCATTAGTGTTAGGGATAAAACCCTTGTCTAGAGTGCACCCTGGAATTGATCACACACACACAAAGAGAAGCAAAGACAGAGACAGACAGACCTACCAAGCTAGAGTCGAAGGGACTGTGGAGGTTACTGGAATCAGCCAGTTTGAATGAAGGCAGGCTATTTCAGCAAGCAAGGCTTCCAAAGGCAACGATGCAATTGACAGTGAGCAGCAGAGGCAAGGGAGGCTGACAGGGAAGGCTGCAGGCCAGAAGGGAATCAGGGTGAGAGGAAAGGGATAAATGGTTAAAAATGGGGAGGGCTGGAAAGGGAAGCCACGAGGAGGTCAGCGGACACACAGAAGCCAAGAAAAGGATGAGACTGGACAGGGAGAGCCTAACGACAGCAGGATAGAGGACCCTGCTCCAGCACCATTATTCTGGTCCAGAAAGTTACTTGCGCATTGATATGACTTTATTTCTAAACTGGAAGCAACTCAAAGAGTGTGAAGCACATCTGTTAGCACACAAACCTCAGGTCTTCACTGGAGAAGTAGTATTCTTATTAAAGTTTAGTTTGCGGTTGAGGAGGGTTTTGTTAATTGTTGTTTTGGAGTATTTTGTTTGTTCTTCTCTTGATATTCTGTGTTCTCTTGAGACTGGGTCTTTACTATGTAACCCAGCTGTCCTGGAACTTACTGTGTAAACAAGGTTGGCCTCTAACCAATGTTAATCCTCCTGCCTCAGCTTCCCTCGACTTTAATCCCAGCAGATTGGGAGGCAGAGGCAGGTAGATAGATCTCTTGAGTTGGAGGCCAGCCTGGTCTACACAGTGAATTCTAGGACAATCAGGACTACACAGAGAAACCCTGCCTAAAAGTGGGGGGGGGGGGGAGAGTTTAGCTTGAAGCCAGCATGGTGGGGAAAGGTAGCTGAATCCCCTGAGCCTTGGGCTTCAGGCCAACCTGGGCAGTAGAGTGACACCATCTCTCAAATGTAAATAATTAGGTTTAATTCACATAGCCTGACTAGCCCATTCCTCAATGCCACTCTTCCTTGTAAGAAGCAGGATCGGCTTGGGCCACACTGCATCTTGTGATCTGCTCTTCCATACTTGGCCAACTTACAGCACCAAGCAAACTGGGCAAATGGGATGATCTGCTCACCTGAGTCTAAAGAATGGTTAATTTCAGTATGAAGCCTGCTGATCTTCTATGGCACTAACAGGGACCTGAGTAAATTAATAGGTTGACTAGTTCCTAAATTGTACCAAATGAAACCTGGATCTATCCAAATCTTTATGTTTTACTTCTCTGAGCATTTTATACAAAATAAAATCCTATAAATTTACATAAAACTATTAAAAATGTTGTATCAGATGCATTGTAAATCCACTATAATCAAAATCATTTGTAATCATGAGATGTATAAATAATTTCCAAGCTTAGCATTTAACAGTGTCTCCTCAGGCAACCCCAGAGCAAGCTCAGTCCTTAGGATATGCAGTTCTGCACTGCTCCTACAAGTTGCAAATGCCATGTCTCACTGACAGAAGCTTCACATTCCAGTCAGGCAACTGCAGTCACAGTCGCACAGAATCAGGAATATAAGCGTGCCTGCATGTTATTATGGGAAATAGTGGAAAATTTCACAGGCTGACATCCAGAACGTCTGCGGTTCCTTTTCATATTTCTTCCTGCAAAGCAGTTATTAGCCCAGTCAAATTTTTTTAAAGCTGGAAATTTCCACTGTTTTCTTTTAAGTATCCTTTTTAGATGCAAACTGAAAAATGCTCCAAAATTCCAGTATGTCAAAAATATTTCAGATAAAATAACTAATTAAGTGAAGGGCATAGTAAATACCTCAGGTCCCTGTCACCTTTGGGAGAAGAGAGACATCCAGTGAGACAGGCAGAAGCTTAAGGGCACGACAACATAAACACTACAATGCAATGCTGCAAACGCACCGAGATGCTGGTTTTCTCATTAGCATATGCTTCAAGCACTCAGAAGCTGACCTAAGTCCATAGACAGTGAAGCAGAAATCGTGAGACAAGACCAGAATGGTGGTGGGAGCCTGCAGTCAGAGATGCTCCAGAGGCCCAAGTAGGCCACAACACCAAGACCAGCATGGATTGCAAGATCTCATCAGAGAAGGGGGGTGTGAGAGTGCACAGCTCTGTAGAAATAAATCCATCCCGCACATCTACATAGCCCATATTTTTAGGGCTAGCATATACTTCAGTGGTAGAGCAACAACTGCCTGGTGTGTGCCAAGGGTCTGATTCCTAGAACTGAACGTTTCCAACGTTAAGAGAAAAGCACTTGGCAGAGTATGAGGCCTCGGGTTTGATCACCAGCACCACAAAGTCAGGCACGGTGGTTACGCCAGAACTGAGAAGAGGAAGTAGTCTCCAAATGTAAGGCAAGCCTACAAGACATGTGACCCTCTCTCAAAAATTAATTGGTGGCAGTTCAGTTTTGTTTATATTTGTTTTCTTGCTTTTAAGGAAATATAAAAATTCACAGCAAGACACAGTGTTTTCAGTCTCTGCAGTGGCAGGCCCAGAGCTCCACTCCTGGGAGGTCTACTGACAGCCAGTGTTTAGGACAGGTCTTCACACAAGAACACATGCAATGCAATGCTCTACATTTTAATTTATATTAAGTGAGAAAATAGACAATGATTATTTTTCGCCTTTTCAAACAATGGCTCATGTAGCCCAGGCTGGTCTCAAATTCTCTCATTGCGTACTGAGGATGACCTTGAACTTCTGACCTCCTGAGTCCTCCATCTCAGAATGCTGGAACTAAAGCCTGTTCCACCAAGCCCCATTTACGCAGTGCTGAGGAACAATCCCAGGGCGTCCTGCTAGTTAAGCAAGCACTCTAACTGGGCTACATCCTGAGTCAGACAAAGACTTATTGATTCATTTTATTAAAGGGACAAAAATATTAAGTTCCAGACCACTCAAAAATCAAAACTGACTTTTAACAGTCAAATGCAATAAATAACTTCTGCTTAAGATCTCCATGGGCTGGGAGATGGCACAGTAGGAAAGGCATCTTGGACAAGGTATGAGGACAGAGCTTAAATCCTCAGCAGCCACTGAGAAGCCAAGGGTGCAGCTGAGTGTATGTAACCCTGCACTTCTACAGGAAGATGGGAGACAAAGACGGGACGATCCCTGCAAGCTACAAAGAGCTAGTCAGGCCTGTTCAGAGGGAAAGAACAAAGGACCTTGCTTGAAGCAAGGTAGCCTTTGACCTCCACATGCACACACATAGCCCAGGTTGTCCTCTGACCTCCACATACATGCACACATGCACACACCACACTTACACAGATAAACCTTTAACGTTACCTAAGACAGGGCACAATGGTGCACACCTTCAACCCCAGTACTCAGGAGGCAGAGGTAAGTGGATCTCTTTGAGTTTGAGGCCAGCCTGGTCTATATAGCATGTTCTGGGCCAAACACAGCTGCAAAATGAGACCCTGTCTCAACAAACAAACAACCACCTTTGGCCATGTGGTATGCTTGTAATGCTAGCACTCAGAATGCTGAGGCAGATGGATCACGGCAAGTTCAAGGCCAGCCTATACTACATACTAAAATCTACACCACTCCCACAAAAGGGCAATCTGTTATGCTTGTGTAGCTTTTTATCCTCAAATTTCAATGGCTTATTTGTATTTCACTGGTATTGGGGGGGGGGGGCGGGATCAGGTCCTCAGGTCCCCTAGATGTGGAGTTAGAGACACTGGGAGCTGCCATGTGGGTGGTAAGCACTGAACCTGGGTCCCAACCTCTGAGCCTGCCCTGCCTGTATAACTTCTCCAACAACCCGCAAATGCGTAGCCCAGACCATCAGTTAGAAGCTACCCCACCACTGACTCAAAGGCTACATCGAAACACCAGGCTACTCACTGACACTTTGTTCACGGGCCATGGAGACTGGGAGCAGTTTCCTAAGTGCAGCCCTGTGTCGACCCTCAAGTGTTCCCGTAGTGTACACCTTCATATAGGAGTGATGGAGGTACATAAATCTTGGTTAAGGTCCAAAATTTTAGCAGGACATTTTTTCCCTGAGATAGGGTTTCTCTATGTAGCCCTGGCTGCCCTGGAATTCGCTCTGTAGACCAGGCTGGCCTCTGCCTTCTGAGTGCTGGGATTAAAGGTATACACCACCACTGCCTAGCTCAGAACATTTTTTTTTCCAGTTTTTATTTTTTCTTTGAAATATCTGTTATCTATGTATGAGTGTTTCACTCACATGTATGACTATGTATGATGTGCATGCCTGACACCTGCAGAGATTAAAGGGCAATGGATCTTAAAACTGGAGTTACAGAGTGGGTACTGGAGACGGAAATCAGGATCTCTGTGAGAGTAAGACCCTGGCATGGTGCTGCACTCAGGAGGCAGATGCAGGCACATCTGAGTTCAAGGTTAGCCTGGTCTACAGAGGGAGTTCCAAGGCAGCCACATCCACAGGGACACTGTCTCTAAATAAATAAATAAATAAATAAATAAATAAATAATAAAGTCAAACCACCAAATAAATAATAAAGTCAGTTAACTGCTGAGCCACCCCTCAGCCGCTTAAGTATCTGTGTTAAGTATGAACAGTCATGCTTTTTTCTGAAGAGGATGTTGATCCCTAGAGCCAGATGGAGTCAAAGGCAACATGGGCACCAGGAGCCAAACTCACCCCAACAAGAGCAGCAAGCACTCACAACCTTTGAGCCATCTCTGCAGCACCTCACAAAGCACTCCTTAACCCAATGTCTGGTCAGTTAATTTTTTATTGCCATGTAACCTTTAGCCAGTTCCAGAGTCTGTCTAACTGGTCTAAGCCCTTTGGGTCAGCCCCTGGACTGCTCTCTGCTCAGTTCTGATCTAATCACCAGGATGGGGTGGGGAGGGTACAGGACACTTCAAGATGTGAACAATAATACCCAAGGACTCTGTACAACGTACAAACATTCACACATGCCTGTGTGTGCGTGTGTGCGGAAGAAGAGTAAAGGAAAAAAACGAGAGAATTCAGTGAAGGTAAAAGGAATTTTCAATTAAAGCTGAATGAGATCCCCACTCCACATCCACAAAAATGGCCATGGCTTAAACAAATATTAGTATCAGGTAGTGAGGAGGATGGAAGAGACTGGAGCCAGCTCTGTGTTCTCACTCACAGTCCTATACAACTGTTTACAGAAGCACTGCTCCTAACAGCCAACAGGTGGATAGGACAGCATGGTGCTTGAGTGGTAAACGGGTAATGCTATGCACACAGCATACTTGGCAATCAACCGAACGGGTCATGAAAAGTATGGATCTCACTCATAGTGCTGGCCTAACCAAGGCAGGATGCTGCAACCTGGGCTCAGAGTGCCACGTGGAGGCACAGCTCTTGCCTGCATGGCTTCCTGGGTTAACCACCACCAGCAATCCCAACACAAAGATATTAAGAAGGGACAAAGCTGAACTGAGACAAAGCAAATCAGGCCAGGGAGTACACCTGTAATCCAAGCACTCTGAGAAGGAAGCAGGAAGATCTGGGACTCGAAAGCAGTTGGTCGAGTAACGCAGCAACGTTCTGGCCCAGCAATAGCCTGGCATGGTGGTGTATGCCTTTAATCCCAGCACTGGAGAGGCAGAGGCAGGTGGATCGCTGCGAGTACATAATAGCCAGGGCTATTACACAGAAAAACCCTGTGTAACTTTAATTAAAATATATATATTTTTTAAATGATGGTTTTTAAATGCTTTAACCTCCCTTTTGGCCCATCACACACCAGAGGTGGTGGAATAAGATGCGGGGGAAGTGGACCTGATTGGAAAGGTTCTTTGGAGTAACTCAGTTCAGTCCACAGCTCCACCAGCAGCAGCTCAATCCACTCACAAACATTTCACGGGTACACCAGCAGTCCAGTTTGATAGAGTGGGGACCGCAAACACACATTAGCAGCAGTGGCACTACCTAGCAGAGACAGCCAGGCCTCAGCCTCGGCTCCAGTCAGCCGGAGCGGCCCCGAGGAACACCAGCAGTTCTCTCCTTCTGAAGTGAAGAAGTGAAGATCAGTGAGACCTACAAGCATTTCACAGCCAGCTCTACAAGCAAGCCAGACTCAGCCTCTGTCATTGTCCCTGAGTCTTATGTATACGCTCTAAACATCACGCATCCTCCACGGGTCTTGCCTCAACACATGCGTCGTCTCAACTGACACCACTCTGCCCATCAGCCTGAGCCCATGCTGCAGCACACATCCAGAAGTTTATTGGTGTGTTTCTCTCTACCGTGTCTCAACAAATGTAGCTCAACCACACAAGGTAAGGCGGGCCAATACATGTGTGCCCCTCCATCCCGTGTCCTTTCACAGGCTTGCTTTAACAGAGCATCCTCTCTCCTGTGTCTGCCTTAGCTAACTGCTCCTTCATGGGTCTGCCTTAGTCTTTCACCTGTGTCCATTCAGGAAAACACTCCTGACTTTCCAAAGAACAAAACTGACCTAAGTTTTTACTGCAACTCGGTCTTAGGGGAAAAAATAAAAAGATATATAGCAAGGTGTATCTCAGTCTCGCTCGGATTGGGAGGATTGATGAGAAATGACAATATATAGTATTCAGTCCTAAACAAACTACAGGAAATCAACTAGGAAAAGTAAACCTAATAGGATCATAAAGTATTGGATAAGTACACACACACACACACCCCTACTGTGTTTCTATACACAAGTTACTCAAAACTAGAGTTGTATTAAATAAGCCAGGTATGGGGCTCATGCCTAGAATACAGCAGTCAGGAGGTTAATACAGGAACACCCCATTTCCAGGCCAGCCTGAATGACACATAGCTCAGAATTACTTTATATTAGGATGGATGGATGGATGGATAGACAGAGACAGACAGACATAGACAGACAGACAAAACAAACTATTTTAATCATTTTTTTGTTGTCTTAGTTTTTGGCAGGGAGGGTGTTGTTGAGATAGGTCTAACATAGCCTGGAACTTGCTATACGGGCATGGATAACCTTGAACTCCTGACCCTCTTCCTAGAGGCTGAGATTACAAGTTTCCATCACCACCTAGCAGGTGCTTATAATTACATTTTTAAAAATAAAGAACTTGCCGGGCAGTGGTGGCGCACACCTTTAATCCCAGCACTTGGGGAGGCAGAGGCAGGTGGATTTCTAAGTTCGAGGCCAGCCTGGTCTACAGAGTGAATTCCAGGACAGCCAGAGCTATACAGAGAAACCTTGTCTCGAAAAACCAAAATAATAAAAATAAAAAAAATAATAAAATAAAGAACTCGGCCTGGAGAGATGGCTCAGCGGTGAAGAGCACTGACTGCTCTTCCAGAGGTCCTGAGTTCAATTCCCAGCAACTGCATGATGGCTCACAACCATCTGTAATGGGATCCAAGGTGCTCTTCTGGTGTGTCTGAAGGGAGTGACAGTACAGTGTAGTCACATACATACATAAATAAATAAATCTTTTTTAAGAAAGAAAGAGAGAGAGGGAGAGAGAGAGAGAGAGAAGAAGAAGGAAGAGGAGGAGGAGGAGGAGGAGGAGGAGCTGCCTGCCGTGACCCACTCCTGTCAAGGCTTCACCTCCTGAAGGTAAAAATAAAGAACTCACCAGGTAATGACAGAAGTCTTTAATCCAGCACTCAGGAGATAGAGGAAGGCAGTTCACTACAAATTGAAGAGCAACCAGAGCAACAGTGAGACTGTCTTTTAAAATGGGAGAAGGAGAGGCAGAGAGGAGAGGAACTTGCTGGCTATGGTGGAGCTGGTTTGTAGGAAGAGGATCACAAGTTCAAGACCAGCTGGGCATGGTGGTGCAGCTGATTATAATCACATTTTTAAAAATAAGTAATAGGTAATGGTAGTAGAAGCTTTAATTCCAGCACAGGAGGCAGAGGCAGGGTTCAAGGCCAGTGTGGTATACATAGCAAGTTCAATGACATCAGGGGCTACATAGAGAAACCCTGTCTCGAGCCCCCCCCCCCCCCCCCCCCCCGGAAAACAAAAAAGGTTCCAGACCAGCCTGGCCTACAGGAGTGAATTCCGGGCCAGCCAGGACTACTTATTTGGACCCTGAATCACAAAAATCACAAAAACCACAAAAACAATTTTTAAAAAGGAACTTGGAAGCTGTTGTGCAACTCAGATGTAAAGTACTTGCCTGACATGTTTTGGGGTCCTTGATTCAATTCTCAGCACCATACACAGACACACACACACACACACACACACACACACATTTTTGGAGACAGGGTTTCTTTGTATAACCCTGGCAGTCCTGGAACAAGATTTGTAGACCAGGGTGGCCTTGTGAAAAGATTCACCTGCCTCTGCCTCCCTAGTGCTGGGATTAAAGGCGTGTGCACCACCACCACCACCTTCCAACCTCAAAAGAATTCCTCAAAAGAATTTAGCTAAGACTATTTGAAACTGTATCTATAAAAGTGGACACCTTTTTAAATGGGAGTGAGGCAGAGGGTTGAGGATCAAACTCAAGACCTTGAAACTGTTTTCTCCACACGGGGTCTGCTTTCCTCCCTTCTTTCTATTGTTTACATATTTAATTTGAGAAAGACAGTGGACTGGACTGCAGACAAGTGGAGGTCAAAGGATAACTTATTGGTGTCAGCTCTTTCCACCATGTGGGGTCATCAGGTTTGCCAAGTACACTGAGCTAACTCACCAGGCCCTCAGAAGATCTTAACGGCATCCTGGGCTGACCTTGAACTAAGTTTATCTAACTTTTTTTTTCTTAATGTGTATGTCTGTGTATGCTCATGTATATGAATCATCATAAAGACAGAATAGAAGAGTAAAAAGATCCAACAAAGTTGCCCTGGAGCTGGACTTTTAAGTAGCTGTCAGTCACCTGGAGTCAGAGCTGAAAATCAAGCTCAGGTGCTCTGGAGAGTAGAGCCCTCTCTCCACCCTCTGCTACTGAGGTCATAGGCACTCAGCTCAGCTCTCCTTATTTTGTTAGGATTAGATGTTTGTTTTGTTTCTCAAACCAGGATTTTAATCTACAACCTAAACTTGCTTCAAATTTTGATGATTCTCCTGCCTCAACCTTTCAAATGCTGGGCTATTTAGAGCAAAGTCCCTAAAGGTGCAGACCTGAGTTCCATCTTAGTAATTTCTAATGAAAAGAATTTGTAAAATATGGTAATACTCTAGTCTGTCCTGTGAAAGAACACCACTGACCCTCAAAGGTAGGCAAGATGTGCAGAGTTGTCCTCTAGAGGAATTTGGCTTTCCTAGCTGCTGTCAAACAGATTCCAAAAGCAGGGGAGACTTTGGCTGGGACAAGAGCTGTGTCATTAAAACACAACTACAAGCAAGGTGAGTTGGTACAAGCAAGCAGATCAAGGCCCATCAGCTCTGGAGTTCCAGGGCTACACAGACCCTGTCAAAAAAAAAATAAGGGCTAGAAAGATGGCTCAATGGTTTAGAGCACTGACTGTTTTTCCAGAGGTTCTGAGTTCAGTTCCCAGAAACCACATGGAGGCTCACAGCCATCTGTAACAAGACCCAATGATGCCCCTTCGGGTGTGTCTGAATACAACTACAGTGTACTCACACACATAATAAATAAATAAATAGATAAATAAATAAATAAATAAATAAATCTTTAAGAAAACAAAAATAAAGCCCTACAACTGTCAAATAAAAGAGGACAATGCACCACTAGCCCATAAACCCCGCACTGGGGTCCCCTGCTACACAGCAATAAACTCCAGCCCTGGCTACAAGGATCCTCCACACAATACGAATGTCCACAGCGTCTAGGGAAATCGTCATAGTAAATCAGCACTAAGAGATGTGGCTAATCTGACAGGAAGAGCTCAAGTGAGGAGTTGGTGATGTGTACATGTAATCCCAGCGTTTGGGAGGCAGAGGCAGGAGGATCACAAGATGGAAATCCACCTACTCTACATAGCAAGTGCCAGGCCTTACAAGACCCTGTCTGAAATATAAAAAATAAAAACAGGAAGCTTGGCAGGGTGTCCCTATGTCATGTCATAGGGACCACTCAGGTACACAGCAGTCTGAAAAGTAAGAACTGCCCTAGAGAGAGACTACCAAAAGCATACAAAGCATTAAACACGTCACCACCAGAACTCTCCTCAAAGTAACAACTGGCACTGCTCAGATGGCAGGAGAGGGAACACCACCCCAGGCTTTCTTGCGTGTACCTTTTTCAGTTGTTTTGAAACTGTGGAAGTGGCCCTGCTGCCCCTCCAATAGCAGTTAACTTCCATTATAAAAATGTCAGTTTGAAGCAGATTATGAGAAACAATGGTTCTTAAATAAAATAATTTAGTCTTGGATCTCAGTTGGACAGTGTTCACCCTGAAAGCTCCCCCTTCTCCTAGTGCTGCCTCTCTCTCCCTCTCCAGGCTTTCTCCACTATTGTATTGAAACTCTCAGATGCCAGAGATGAGGAACAATACCACAACACAGCTGCAGGCTTCCTGCCTGCCCGCAAGTCATTATTCTCAAGACCAGAGGACTTTCAAACGCTGCTTGGGTTGCTTTGAAATTCCCTCTTTCAGATTCCCCTCCTTCATGGACCATCTACTGAAAAGAATGGCCTCAAAAATGTCTTGCTGCACCAACCAAAATTCTAAGCAAACCGAAAGTCGCCAGCCTTGGGTATGATGAGCTCCAAATAGCTTGGTAAAAAGCCAGTAAAATGTACACAACAGGAGGGAAAGCATACTTCTGACTAAGCACAGGATAATTTTTTTCCTCATGGATATATTATACCAGTTTCCAGGGGGAAAAAACAAATTTATATCAAAATTGTCAACATTAAACACTGAAATATCACCATCAAATTTAAAAAGGGGGACTACCAAGTGTCTCAAACTATGAAAAGGCCAAGATGTCCCTTCTTAAAGACAGAATGAAAGATGAACCTTAAGTTTCGAGAACAGAACAGATTACCAGCAATCATCTGCCGACCTGGAGTCTCATTTCCTCTGATCACATTTTGAATGTGGGACACTCAGTAAAATCTTGCCAGATTGCTGAGCTATCCCAATGAAGAGATGAAACACAGGTAGTTAATTATCTCCCCAGCAGACCATGGATTTTTTTACCCTTTGTCCAAAAGCATTAAAAATGGAAGATCCCAGCGTAACAACTTGCCAAACTGGTAAAATAAACAGCAACTTCCCAAGGTATCATCTTATACTCACAGAAAAACAAAAGGACCAACAACATCTGATAAACCCTTACTCAAATACAACAAAATAATGTAACGAGTCCCCTGAAGTTTAGTGCAGTGGGATTCAACCTATACAAATAACATTCAACTAAGTGTCAGGTTCATCCACCTGAGGACAGGACAGACTTCTGAGCCCTTCCCATCCATCATCCACCCAGCACTCAGACTCGGGGCACCTGTGCAGCCCGGGCTATGGGTAACCAAGAATTCAGTATTACGGTGAAGCTTTATCCCTCACAGCAGCCTCTGACCAAGGAAATCAGAACCAAGGAAGACAGAACAGCAGTATAGAATGGTCAGGCAAAAAAACCTCACACCTCTTCTTGAATCCATCACAGAATAAAAAAAACAGAACATAGATAACAAATTGGGGCGGGGCAGATACTAGCTCATTTGCTCTGAGAACATTTTTTTTCCCAGTCAGGTGAGACTCCTTACCCTGCCTGTAGCCCACATGACTATGGTATGGTTAGTTAACTATGCCTGTATTACTGCCCACTGTAAACTGACTAGACAGCAATTCCTATCAAGCTAAATAAAGGCTGACAAATTGGCGACTCCATTTGCAGGCTAAGCTTATCTAGTGTGTGGTGAAGCCTCACTCGCTCCTGCTGAGCATCTTCTGGCCACTTTCCTGTTCTTTAACAACTTCCCAACAGAGATAGGAAAGGGGAAAGGTAATTGATTAAATTAAGTCAATTCCATCATTTGTTGGGGGATTGAAAACAGGTTAGAGCTGTGAATAAAATATAGTCTTAGCCCAAAGAATCCCCAGAAATCCCCTCAGGAAACAATGGATACACATTAACCTAACATTAACTAAGGATCCCCCAGGGCCACACAGGCCCCCCTCCACAGTACGGATCCTTCCCCTCCTAGAATGTGCTCAACGTGAGAGCACCCCACCTCAAAACTCCCTGCAACCTGAACAGTCACACCCTTTCAGTCACTACAGAGACCGCGAACAGCCCACTCCAGGCTAATGGTTAGCTCCTAGAGCTCTAGGATACAGCAGAGACTGCGCCATGCTACTGTGTATATGTTGTGGTGCAGACCCAGCTGGTGCCGCCATCCCTAGCTCAGTGGATGGCGGGCAACACCGACAGCTCTTGTTTTTCCAACCCCAGGAAGTCTCAGCAGAGTAAGGAAAGTATTAAATGTGGCCAATTTGTTATGTAGACAAACTGCCACTGGAGGCAATAGTCATTCTAAAACTTGCAACAAATTAAAAGTTTCAAAAGTACATCCTCTGGCAGACAATTAAAATTACAGGGTTTTAAAAATGCGAAGAGAAACCCTAAAGCCATTTGCATCCACAACCAATTAGAGACAGGACAGCGGCTTTTGGGTTTCCCTGTTTCACCCTCCTACCCACACTAAGAGACACTCCGAAATCGATCTCAAACAGTAGTTTTCAACTTAATAGGAACTACTGTAGAATCACACGGCTATGGCACAAAAGACTGGGTGGTGATGTGCTGTGTGTCTGTGCAGGTGCAGGGACCTACTAGGCCAGGTTGTTGGGTTGTCCAAACACCTTTAACCACTGAGCCAGGAATCTAGGCCAAGACTGGATTTTGTAAATTTTTTTCTTCCTTAGTAGAATGTCCCTGACATAGCAAGAAACCATTATTTCAATGAGTCGGAATGGGCTTCCTGGCACAGGAACCCACAGGCACTCACGCACACAAATAAGTTGTTGGGACTGGAGAGTTGGCTCAGTGGTTAGAAGAGCACTGGTTGCTCTTGCAAAAGTCATAGGTTCAATTCCCAGCACCCACCTTGTAGCTCACCACCATCTGTAACTCCAGCTCTAGGGGATCAAACACCTCCTTCTGACCTCAGTAGACATTGTGGTATATATACACACATAGAGACAAAAATACCCATACACATAAAGTAATAAAAAAATTTAAAAATAAGTTGTCATTTCACTCCATTCCTTGGGAGGCAGATGCAGGAGAGGCACTTCTACTCCATGCCAACCTGGTTTACACAGTGAGTTACATACAGGACAGCCAGGAATACAGTAAGACCTTGTCTCAGGAAAAAAAAAAAAAAATGCAAATAAAAACATGGTTCAAGAATGCTGGAGAGGTGACTCATCAATTAAGAGCACTGGATGCTCTTCCAGAGGTCCTGAGTTCAATTCCAAGCACCCACATGGTGGTTCATGACCATCTATAAAGAGAGCTGATGCCCTCTTCTGGCATGCAAGTGTACATGCAGCAGAGCACTCATACATAAAATAAATAAATAAATAAAATAAACAAAAAATGAAAACAAATCTTTTTTTTAAGGCATTAGTGCTAGGCCACACACATAAAATAGGGAAAGGGCCCGCAGAACTGAGTTGAAAGCTACTCTGGTCTACATCATAGGAAAAAAGATAAAGGCCTTAATGGGCTGGAGATGCAGCTCAGTTGCAGAGCACTTGCCTAGCATGGATGAGGCCTTGCCCTGGGGATCAATCCCAGCACCCAAGAAGAAAATAAGATGTTGTAAGCATCTTCTCGAAAGACTATTTTCTTCACACATCGCCCAGAAAAGGGATCCCAGGCCTCACGGTGGACTCCTTCCTTAACAAATGAGTTCATATTTACTAAGAGGGTGGAGGTGCTCTACAGAGATTTTTATACCAGGGAAAAGGCATTCTAAAGTCACTTTCGAAGCATAATGAAATTAGCTAGAAGTGTAGAACAGCACTCAAAAAAAAAAAATGTAGCCGTGGGGCTGGAGAACTAGCTCAGGGATTAAGAGCACCGGCTGCTCTTGAAAAGGACTCAGGAATCCCAGCAACCACACGGCAGCTCACAACTGTCTCTAACTCCAGTCCCAGAGAACTGGAAGTCTCCTCAGGTACCAAGCACACATATTGTACGCAGATATATATATACAGGCAAACACCTATACACATACAATTATATAAATTAAAATTTTTTTTTTTTTTTTTTTTTGGTTTTGAGACAGGGTTTCTCTGTGTAGCCCTGGCTGTCCTGGAACTCACTCTGTAGACCAGGCTGGCCTCGGACTCAGAAATCCACTTGCCTCTGCCTCCCAAGTGCTGGGATTAAAGGCGTGCGCCACCACTACCCAGCTAAAAAAAATTTTTTGTTAAAGTCAGAAATTATTTAATATAATCCCTCATAACCTAGCTCTACTATCATGCTGGGTTTTTTTCTTCTAAAATTATTTCCTAATTTACATGTGCCTACATGAGTTCTATGTCCTCCACATGCATGCAAGAGACTGTGGAGGCCAGAAGAGAGCATGATCCCCAGAACTGAGGTGCCTTGTGGGTGCTTAGAAGCAAACAAAAGTCCTCCAGAAAACCAGTAAGTTCTCTTAACCACTAAGGCACCTCTCCTGCTCCCATTCAATCATTTTAATGAACTGTTAGCATTTTTTAAATATTTATTTTATTTTATGTATATGACTGTTCATTCTATACATGTATGTACAGCATGTGGAGGATCCTGGGAAGACAGGTAAGGGCACTAGATGCCATGGAGCTGGAGTTTTAATAGGTTGTGACCTACCATGTGGGTACTGAGAACCAAACCCGGGTCCTCTGAAAGGGCTGCAAGGACTCTTAACCCCTGAGCCATCTCTCCAACACTGCTGCAGTAATTTTTAAAACCACTCTAGAAGGCCTTCCTTCTCACTTGAGAAACTGAAGCAGGAGGCTGAGTTCAGTCAAAGCCAACCTTGTTGCTAAACTAATTAACTTAATGATTCAGAGACTTACAAAAAGTAATACAAAATCCCGAGGTGTCATACGTCTCTAATCCCAGCATCTGAAGGGTGAGGCAGGCAGATCATGAGTTCAAGACCAACCAGAAATATAAGCTCCAGGTTCCACAATGGCCTGAGCAATGAGACCATCTCAAAACGCCAAAGACAGGGGCTGGAGAGATGGCTTAGTGGTTTAAAGCATTTGCTACACTTTCAGAGGGCCAGGGTTCAAATCTCAACATATACATGGCAGCTCACTATTTGTAACTCAATTCCAAGGAGTCTAGCATTCTCTTCTGGCCTCCACAGATACCAGGCACAGGCAAGATGTGGTATATCAACCAACATACACGCAGGCAGAAAACACCCATACATGAAATGTGGAGGACTGGATTTATAGCTCAGTGGTTAAGAGGCTGTTCCTGAAAGCACCTGCTTTGGATCCCCAACACCCTTATGACGGCTCACAAACATTGTTTGTTTTGTTTTTATTTTTTGAAACAGGGTTTCTCTGTATAGCCCTGGCTATCCAGGAACTCACTCTGTAGACCAGGCTGACTTCAGAAATATACCTATTTCTGCCACCAGAATCCTGAGATTAAAGGCGTATGACACTATGTCCTACTCACAAAGCATCCGTAAATCCAGTTCCAGGGATCTGACACGCTCTTCTGACCTTTTAAGCAATAAGCATGCACATGAGGCACAGACATATACATATAGGCAAAATACTCGAACACATAAAAATAAAATAATCTTTAAAAAAAAAAAAAAGATAACCTTGACTATATGCTGAAGTTTGTGCTTCGGAGACCTCTTTAAAGGATGTTTTCTGATAGAAACACACTCCCTCGTTAACTGCCGACAATTAGAGCCTCCAGCTCTGCCTACAATCCCCAGCTATAAAATGTACTGCTTCTTCCTATATGCCGAAAGCTAGCATGCGCCTTTTTGTTTTTTAATGCTGATTGGACAATTAAGTCTTTTCTATCAACATATAAAATACCCTATAATTTGGGATCACAGGCAGTTTAGATTACTGCTCATTTAAATTCAGAACCTGAAGCTACCTCTGGTGACACAGGAGCTACAGTGGTCGGTATCACTTTACATGTTACAAACAGGCTTCGTCTTACAATGAAGCCTCAGGGTTCTACATCCCACAAACTACTATTTCTTTAAGGGTTTTAAACACAGCAAACAGCAGAAGCACTAAATTCAGGAGCCTAACAACTATCAAGATTTTTAAAAAAATTCATGTAAATCAGTGCACCAGGTGGGTGCCTGGTATCCGCAGAGGCCAGAAGAGGGCGACTGATCCCCTGGAACTGGAGCTATAGATGGTTGCTGGTTGCTGGGAGTCAATTCCAGGTCCACCAATTGAGCAGCAACCAGTGCTCTTAAGCATTGAGCCATCTCTCCAGCTCCTACAAGTTTTAAATAGCGAAAAAAGAAAACACTATCTCTTCCCCCCACCCACCCCACCCCCCAGTTCCTGCTCTCAGTATATATACCAGCTGGGGTTTGTTGCTAATGAAAATACTTTAGTCTTTAGTCCCAAAGCCAAACTTACTCCAAGAAATGCTCACAGTCATTGCCTCAGACAGGGTTTCGAGTGGAAGGGATTCCTTTTTCAGTGTTTTCAGACCTTTTCAGTTGGGTGTCAGATGTGGAAAAACCTATTCTAAATAATTGATAGTCATTTAACTTTTTAAAAGAACAAACGGCTCACAAATTCAGAGGTTTGCAACGCCGTGTTAGTCCACAGCAGTAGTTGCTTTAGATCTGAATCCATACACCCTTGTCTCCAGCAACTCATTTCTGAAACAACCTGCAGAAACAAATGCTGAGGCTTTGGCGCAGCAGAGAGCAGCCAACTGATCCGAGGGCCGGCATTTAAATCTCAGGCCACAGAAGCCCTGATACAGGACCTCTCATCTTATTCGGTCCACCTAGCCCTTCAGCAGACAGGGGACTGACTCGACTTCCTGGTTATTTACCTCACAAGCTTAATTACAAAAACAAGTTGGCTTTGAAGCGCTACTCAGAAACTGCAAAAAAAAAAAAAAAAAAAAAAGGAAGTCTTCGCATTTAGGAGGGGGAAAAAAGTTTCTCGACTTCAAGACACTCTCCACCTTCCGTGTCATACAGTGTGGAGTCCTGGGCTCCTGCTCCGCGGGTCTAAGATGCTCTGGCCTCTCCCAGCTGCTCTTCTGGTTAACTTTTCCACCCTAGACACCCTACTGCCTAGGAAGTAGCACAGCCTGCCACTTCTCTCTCAGGCTGTGCGGCTCGGGTTCATTTAAACTATTGCAAACAGAATCAATGAACGAACCTTAACTGGGAATTTCGGAAGATGAAAGCGACCTCGGTGATAGCCATACCAGGCAGCAGAGCCCGTATCCACGCCGCACAGAGGGGAGACCCCACACTCATCCCATACAGACAGCAGAGCCCGCATCCACGCTACACACATCTCGAACTCCTCAGCCGCAAAGCATCCACCCTAGACACATCGCGGACCCCGCATCCACCCGGTCCTCGCCCCACACAGACCGCAGACCTTGCACTCATCCCTCACACCTCCACTCACCCGGCACACACCAACACACACCTCGCACACCGCACTCGTCTCACTCGTCCTGCATCCACCCTGCAGACCCCCGCACTCACCCTGCATCCACCCCACACACCTGGCAGGCTCCGGAACCACGCCACATACCTGGCACATCCCGCAGACTCCACATCCAGTCCACACAGCCCGCTCTCACCACGCACACACCCCGCGCTCACCCCGCGCGCACCGCAGACTCCGTGTCCGCCGCGCCCGCTCGCAGCGGAGCCGCAGCTTCGGTCGGAGGAGCCGCCCGCGTCCGCCCTCCCGGGCGGCGCCGGCGGTAAGAGGAGGCTACCCTGAGCTTCTCCGACCCGAGATTCGGCGCCGGGAGCTCCCGCAGCAGAGGCCGCGGCCGCGAACTCCTCGCGACCCTGCACGGGCCCCGGATCCCAGCGCCGCCCGCTCTATCCCTGTCGCCTGCGCCGCGCGTAGCTGGCGACCCCAAGACCCCTGCCTCAGGCCAAGCCGCCGGCCTCGCCTGCCGCTCGCCGATGCCTTTCTCTCCACTCACCGCTCGCCGCCATCTTCCTCAACGCTGTTCTTGATCGGAAACTCACAGCTCAGCCCCGGCCGCCGACACCGACTCCGCCGAGGCCGCCGCCGGCGCTCTGAGGAGCTGAGGCAGCCGCTGCTGAAGCCGCGGCGCGGGAGCCGCCGGGATTTGTAGTCCCGCGGCCACGCCCAGCACTACGGGTCCCAGGGGGCCGTGCGCGAGGCAAGAGGCGTGGCCGCGAGGCCTGGGTTCCCCTCTGCTCACCCAGCAGCAGCTGGAGCCGAAGCAGGAGTCCAGCGTTCGTTTTCCCGTGTGCATGTCTCCATCCTGGATTCCTGACATCTATGGAGGGTTCATTTTGCGCCAAGCACCGTTAAAGACCAATAGCTGAGGGGGCGTCGTCCTTACTTTTCAGACAGGCAAACTGATGGCCCGAAGTCAGGAGCCCTGCCAAGTCACTAACTTGAAAGGGTTTTGGGTCACAAGGTGTTCAGTCCCCAGGTGTGGTCTCTGAGTATCGTGATTTAAACCAGAGAACAGCTTGCGTTACAGTGGGGAGAACTTAGAGACACCACCTTAACCAAGTGCGTCTTAAACTTGGTGCCACCAGAAGTGGCTCAAACTGTCACCCCATGTCTCCCGATAGGATGCGGTGCAGAGAGCAGAAAGCTACCAAAGTAGTATTCTTGCCAAAGCAAACCAAAATAAGTGACCTGAATCTAAAGAAATAGGGAAGGAAAAAAAAACAAAAACGCAGAATGTGCGGCATTCTACAAAACCAGCCTCTCCACCAAGATAGCAGACCGTAGCAAGTGAAGCCAATCCCAGTGACCCCATGCCTCCGGAGGTTGAAACAAGAAACAAAAATTCAAAGTCATCCTCCAAAACAGGGATTTAAAGCTAATCTGGGGCCGAGGTGGGGTGAGTAGTCTGACCAAAATAAATAACGTCAAAGTCAAAAATGCAATAAATGTAGACCAGGCTAGCCTCCACCTCAGAAACCGGGCTGCCTCTGCCTCCCTAGTGCTAGACTAAAGGTATGCACTAGCACCCCGGGGTTTTTGGATAGTTTTTATGTAAAAAGAACCTGGAAAGGAATTTGGAGTTAGTGGGATAAAACAGACAACATCTTGGAACACAACTGTATAAAATGTCTTCAGTGTGACTAAGATTAACCCTATGCTAACTCTCCACTGTCACCTCGAGGATTTCCCACGTGCACTATGGCAGTTCCTGCTTCACTGTTCTCCAAGAGTCCACTTTCACCCACGGAGTTATTCACACAGCAGCCAAGTCCCAAGCCTGGTATGGCGGTGCACACCCTTAATCCCTGCACTCCAGAGGCAGAGGGAGTCGGGTCTCTATGAGTTCCAGGCCATCCAGGGCCACATAGGGAAATCCTATCAAAATTAACTATAGTAATAATAATTCTAAATGTAACAAAAGTACATTAAAATAAATAATTATTGATTCAAGTGCAGTATTACACTGAAAATGTATTCAATCAATTACGTCAGAAAAAGATCCAAAAAGAAGCCAGACATGCTGCTGCTTTGGGTGGGATAAGCAAGTGACCCGGCCCCGAGCAACATCATCTGGAGGGTACTAGAGTCAAAAGTGAATGTAGCTGGTAAGTTGCTCAGGTTAATCAGCGAAGATGCCGCCTGCATCCTTCCCTCTTTGCCCAGACCGCTCCTCCATGAAGGGATTGACTTGTGCCCCTTCTTCGAATTACGGTTGGTTCTTAAGACTGTTGCCCAAAGGAAACACAAGTCATAGTGAAGCCCTAGGGCTTAAGAATGCTGCTAGCTCCTACTTCCTCCTCCCTGGCCCCAACTCTCCCTCTATGAGAATCCAGAGGGAACAGAAGCACTCCAGTTGACAGAGGTGGAGGTCCCAGGTAAGACCCAACAGCAGCTGCCAGCCCTGTAAGCAGGCTTCTTGTATATCCTTGTCCTTTGAGGGCCCTGATGCTTACATCACCAACAAGATAGGCTCCAGAGCTAGGCCTGGTGGAACACTCCTGTGACCCTTGCGTTTAAGAGGTAAAAGGACAAAGGTTATCCTCCACTAAGTCTGAAATTCCAGGCCATCCTATACATGGTACCCTGTAATCCCAGGAAGCTGAGGCTACAGGATTGTCAGGCGTGCCAGGGCTACCCAATAAGAGCCTATTGGAAGGAAGAGAGATGCAGGGAGAGAGGCGGGGAGAGAGAAAAATTAGTTCAAGTTCCAAAAAGGAATATACTCTACTGGCCACATTTCATGTTGTATATGTAAAGAGCAGACCACCAGAGTGGTTTTAAAAAACCTAAGGAGTGGCCGGGCCGTGGTGGCGCATGCTTTTAATCCCAGCACTTGGAGGCAGAGGCAGGTGGATTTCTGAGTTCAAGGCCAGCCTGGTCTACAGAGTGAGTTCCAGGACAGCCAGGGCTACACAGAGAAACCCTGTGTGAAAAAAAGAAAAACCTAAGGAGTACAACTTGTCCATCACTTGACTAAGATGAAGTCTAAAACCCTAAGAGATGGCCAGCAAATGGTTTGGCAGATGAAGGCCCTTACCATCAAGCCTGAAGAATGAGGTCTCAGGATGGAAGGAGGGAACCAACTCCCAAAAGCTGTCCTCCGACACATGTATCATGCCTTGCTCCACCCCCCTCCAGAAAGTAAAGGTAATCATAATTCTATAAGCTGATGGTCCCTCCTACAATTTACTTTCGATGTCTCAAAGAGAAAAACACAGGACGGTGGCAAGGACGGGCAAACGTGGCACTGTGAGTAGATTTTCTTTTAGAACACTATGAGGGCTAGTGTGTGTGGCAACTTGACGCAAACTAGAGCCATCTGGGAAGAGGGCATCTCAAGTGAGAAAAAGCTTCCATCACACTGACCTGTAGACATATCCGTGGCTCATTTTCTTGATTAATGGTTGGTGCGGCAGGTCTAAGCCTCTAAGGGCAGTGCCACCCCAAACAAGTGGTTCTGGGGTACACAAGAAAGCAGGGTGAGCAATCCGATAGGTAGTGTTTCTCCATGGTCTCTGCTTCAGTTCCTGCCTTGGCTTCCTCAGTGATGGACCCTTAAGTGGAAATCAACCTTTTTGGCCATGGTGTTGATCACAGCAACTGAAAGCCAACTACAGACAGGTACACAGGCATTTGCCGTTTTGGGTGCTGGGATGAACCCAGAGCCTTATGCAAGCTAAGTACTCACTCTAGCATTTTGAGCTACACCCTCAACCCGTGTTCCTCATAGACTTTCAAATTTTCTGAAGGTTCAAACATTTCCAAAGTAGAAACTCTGAGCGTCGTGGGACTCGGATCAGAAATGGAGGACGGTACAAGAGAATTCATAGAGCACTTGTATGTTTCAAATACTCTGGGGTTTTATTTTTGTTTTCTTAATGGGTTTGTTTTGTTTTGTCTTGCTTTGGTTTGTTTTGAGGCAGCCCAAGCTGGTCTCAAACTCACAGCAGTCCTCCTGGGATCGGAAGGGTAGCAGCACACCCAACTTTTCAAGAATTTTTTGTACTTCTTCACCCCCGTTCATGTAATCACTGCATGGATGCTGATTACCCCCATTTCAGAGATGAGTAAATCGAGGCTTTGAGCAAGTCAGTCACTTGACCTAGGATTTACACCTGGTCAAGCCTCGGGCTCTTCCACTTTGCACCTCTTCTTCACCTATGCACATCCGACAGAGATCTCTAACTGTCTCTGGACATTCCAAGAGGTAACTCAGTTCTTGACCTTTTGGTTAAAATCAAGAGTAGCAACAAGGCAGGAAGTGGTGGCACAAGGCTTTAATTCCAGCAGGTAGATCTGAGTTCAAGACCAGCCTGGTCTACACAGTGAATTCCCGGACATCCAGGGTCACAAAGAGAAGCCCTGTCTCAAAAAACCAGAATAAAATCTTAAAAAAAGAAAGAAAGAAAGAAAGAAGCTGAGCAACAATCACTGCAGAGCCTGCTCATGAAGCATGAGGCTCTTAGGTTGTGGCCCCTCACCACAGCATAATGTTGCTCTGACCTCAGCCTCATGCTCACCTGGTGGCTGTCACAGCTGCAGCGTGACATAGAGTCACAAGGAAGCCACCAAATGCGGTCAGCATTGGAACCAGTGTTGGGGGAATACTATGCCTACACACTGTTTTCTTTCTCAGTACCTCACCTTCCCTAGCTCAGTCAAATGCCCCCTGATATCTCATAGTAAGTAGGGATCTGGGCCAGAAGGCCATCTCTAAAGGTGAGGAACGTAGGAGTCCAAGTGAATACTTCTGCCTTAGGCTTTAAAGTGAACAGGTGAGGGAATGACTCTTGGTTGTGCAATCTAGCCCAGGGGCTTCCTTTCTTTGGTAGTTACACGGTCTCACTTTTTAGCACAGGCTGTCCAAGAATCCACTGCATAGTCCAGGCTGACCTGAACCCCACAGTGCTCCTCCAGGCTCTGCCCCTCCACAGCTTACAGGTGTGAGCCTCTATGCCTGGCTCCAGAGACTCTACTTCTGTCTGGTTTCTGTCCCTGGCCCCTGAATTCACCTTTTACTGTGTTGCTAGGGGCAGAGAGTGTGGGATCTGGGGCTAGAAATATAGCTCAGTGGTAGCCTAGTATGCACAAAGCCATGGATTTAATCACCAGCACCGAACAAAAGAGATTAAAAAAAAAAAACTTCTGTAGTGCTAGGTAATCCCTGGTATTGTGGGAGGCTGAGACAGGAAGACCACAAGTTCAAGACCAGCCCAGGCAAATTAGCAAAATCCTTCCTCAACTCTAAAAAATTAAAGGAAAGAAAGAAAGGAAGGAAGGAAGGAAGGAAGACAAAAAAAGTGAGGTGGGGCTGGGGATGTAGCCCAGTGAGGCTGTAGCTTGGAATCCTAAATTCAGTCCTCAGTATCACTAATTAATTAAATGAATGAATAAATAAATAATGGGTTTTAGCACTTAACCATCTCAACAGGCTAAGCCTGTTTTGCAACTTTCAGAGCTGTGCCATAATGGCTGGTTTCTTGAACTTTCTGTGCCTGCCTCACCTGGGAACACCAGCAACAGCCGATGAAATGGTTCAATGGGAACCTAAGAACTGCATCAAGCCTCAAGTGTGCGCTGACTAAGCCAGCTATGATTACACGTTGTCAGTTCCACGCTTCGGACTAGCAGGGGTTACCAACGAGAGGGAGTGACAGTTTCCCACAGTTTTCTCCCATCTTGCATCATTAGAGTCATGACAGTCTGAAGTTTCCCTGCAAAAGAAACTAGATCACTCAGGCCTGAGCATTGCGCATGTCTAAAACCCTGCTTGGAAAGACCAGCTCCGAAAGTGAGCTGGCACCAGCCCACCTCCCCCGAGGCTGTTGTCTGAACGGCTTCACACCCATACAGGAATCCGGGCTTAGAAGAGGAGACAGGGACAGGCAGAGGAGCTCTAGCGCCGGTTTGGTTTAAAGTGGGGGAAATACAGACATCTAAGACGCTAGCGCTTTCACACTGGTCATAAAGAGCAGCCAGACCAACCACTCCCAGTCTTCATTTAAAATCAGCTCTGACGACCTGTAATTGTGTGTGTGTGTGTGTGTGTGTGTGTGTGTGCCATGAATGGCTTGGCAGCCTATTGTAACCAGCCCTGGAGCTCCACTGCAGCCGACTTGCCCTGCCTGTGACCTGCAAGTGGCTCTCCCTAGCTGGGTGAATTGGAAAGCCAACTCATGTCTGGTTGGTTGTGTTTTTCTCTTCTCTAAAATTTTTGTTTTTCTTGTTGTTTGTTCAGGATTTTTTGTTATTGTTGTTTTATCTTAAGACAGTTTCTCCTGAAGCCCAAGCTGGTCTAGAATTGTCTACATAGCTGAAAATGACGTTGAATTCCTAATTATCTTGCCTCAACCTTCCAAATGCTGGGATTGCAGACACTTGTTCACCCTGTAGCCAAGCTGATGTGGAATTTACTACTATATAGCCTAAGCTCTTCTCAAACTAATGGCAATTCTCCTGCTTCGGTCTCTCAAGTGTTGGGATTCCAAGAATGAACCAGCTTTCCTGAAATATATTAAATGTATTTGCAGGAAGGAGGAAATCACTTTCTATGAAATGTTGAAGTACCTGTGGTGGTTAGGTGTTTTGTTTTGAGACAGTGTCTCACTAAGCACCTCTGGCTGACTTGGGACTCACTATGTAGATAGACTAGGCTGCCCTCAAAGTCACAATGATCTGCCTGCCTCCATCTCCCAGATACGATGGTCAGTGTTCATTGTCAAACTCACAGAAACTAAAATCACTTGGGAGATGGTCTCAAGTTTGTGGTGAAGATTGGCTCTTAAGCACAACTCAGTTGGCTGAAGCAGGAGGATACATTCAGGTTTGAGCATAGCCTGGGTTACACATCTCAAGTTCCAAACCAACTGTGTCTGCTAGTGAGACCTTGTTTCAAACATGCCCCCACACACACACACCACACACACACACACACACCACCATCACCACCACCAAAATACATAGAGTTGTTGAGGCTCAAAAAATGACTCAGTGGTTAAGAATACTTGCTAATCTTGTAGAGCACCAGGGTTTGAGACGCATCATCCACACAGCACTTCACGACTACCTGTAACTCCAATCCCAGGGGATCCCGATGGCCTCTTTAGGCATCAGATACACACATATGATGCACAGACCCCTTGATCAACACAACTGATCAGACAGTGTTAAATCTGGCTTATGGCTTCAACAGTTTAGAGTCCATGACTGAGAGGCAAAGGAACAGCTGAGAGCTCACATCTCGATCCATTATTAAGAGCCAGAGGGAGGGCCCTGGGAAGGTCAGGATCCTTTGAAACCCAAAGCAGGACACCAGTAATATACCTCTTTCGACAAAGCTGGGGCTTCTAAGCCTTCCCAAGCAGTTCTGTCAACTGGGACCAAGTGTTCAAAATATATGAGCCTATGGGGGCCATTTTCATTCAAGCCACCATGCACATAAACATTCATACATAAAAATAAATAGATACATAAAAATTGAACTTAACATTGTCAAAAAAGAGCTGAATGTGTGCTACCACACCATTCTACCATTCTGAGAGCCACTGTGAGTCACAGAGGAGATATATATATATATGTAAATAAAATTCACTTTGTTTGGTGAGATAGACCCTCAAGCATCCCAGGACTGGCCTGGTTGACTCAGACGGGCCTTGAACTTCTGATCGTCTTGCCTCCACCTACCAAGTGCTAAGATTACTGTGGTGTACTCCTCCACCCCCACAACCACCCCACATACGGATTTTTGTACCACAAGGGTCACACTCCACACACTGCTCGGCTCTTGCTGTTTCTCAGCGGGAAGGAGCTTCTCACAGGCATTCACAGGCTGAGCAGCTTTGGGACTCCTGACTTCTCATAGGCAGAGGCTCCGCTTTTCAAGGTTTTCTGACCCCAGTCCCAGAATCACTCAGTTGCTTTTAAAGAGGAACAAAAAATGGTGTTGAGAAGTTGAGTTTTTAAAGTGAGGGCAGTGAAATTATTTCAGAGGATAAATCCTGTTCTCCTGTAATAATTAGTAATTATTTACTAATTACAGAGCAGAAACACAGGAGAAGTGGATGTGTTGAGACAGGCAGACAATGTCAATGCCAGGGGTGAACGTAGAAGCCAAGTTAAGAATTCAGCTGGAAAAAAAAAAAAAAAAAACCACCACTAAACCCCTCTGGCTGTTGTCAATCAAGTGCTTGGGGAACCTTTTCGTGAGTCTGTGTCTGCACCCATCAGGCCCAGAGCCTGCCCCACCCACACTGCCTTCCACAGGAAGGGCAGAAGTCACTGTCTCCGGAATCATGTGACTGCCTACTTCTGCTCAGACTACTGATGATTGGGTCAGGCATGGGTGTCACCCCAGGGACAGCCAAGGCACCGGCTGGCCAGTGATTTATAAGAGAGCTGGGCCCAAAAATATCTGACCAAACAGGAACCAGGTTGACCTGTCTGATTTCCATTTTGAGATGAATCAGCTGGTTCATTAAAGGACCCGAAGCTGAGGAGATGCAGGCATTTGGAAACAGGAGAGGCTGGGGTACCGTGTGAAGGAAACCCCAGAGATGCCAGGTGAAGCAAAGAGCCCCCCAAAGAAGCGGTGTCCTGAAAGCCAAGAAGGCCATTTCCTGCAACACCCCAGAGTAGGTAACCCTGAACACTCTGCCCCCACGCAGTTTAGTGGAAATTCTAGGTAAAAGACAACTGCTCTTTCAAATGAAATAACTGAGTTCACCAGAAAGTACGGGAAATCCCCAGACGCCAAAAACCAAAAAAAAAAAAAAAAAAAAAAAATGGAACCGAGAACCAAGCCTGTTTGTGTGAAGTCACAACGAGGCTCCAGAAAGGGAGGAGCCAGGACTCTAGAGGGCGGGGCTTGGGTGGTTTTGTAAATACCAAGGCAGGGTGGAAGGTCTTGGGCTCACTCAGTAGGAAATTATAACCCTGCTTGAGCAGGCTGAAAAAAGGTGGGGTGAGAGCTAGCTTTCAGTTGCTAGGGTGTTTGGCTAAAAGCCGCCTATGAAGAGCTGAGGTGTTGCGTGCAGGTCGCTGATGGACATTCTCTGCCTAGCTTGCATAGGGCCTTGGGTTCCATTGCTAGTTAGGGAAGTCCTTAAATTCAAAGACTTGGAACAGTGCTCTCAACCTTCTTAACGCTGTGACTCTTTAATACAGTTCCGAAGTTCCCCATGCTATGGTGACCCCCAACCATAAAATTAGTTTCATTGATACATTATAACTGCAATTTTGCTACTGTTATGAATCGTGATGTAAATATCTGTTTTCTGATGGTCTCAGGTGATCTCTATGAAAGGGTCACTCAACCTCCAAAGAGGTCTCAACCCACAGGTTTTGAGCAACTGGTACAGAGAGAGAACCAAGACAGATCTGTCTCGCCAAACCCCTTCAGATGTGGAAACAGACGTTCCAAAGTGAATGTATGAACAAGAACCAAGAGAGTAGCCTTTTAAAGGAGCCTGTGTGAAGCCACAGACAAAGCAGGGTGTGCTGACATTAGTTTGTAATCCTAGCTCTCTCAAGCCAGAGTCAGGAAGACAGCCTAGAACTCGAGGCCAATCAGGCTATAGAGTAAGCACTTACGCAGCCTAGCAAGATCCCGGCTCAAACAAATGGCAGTGGTGAACACCTTTATTTCCTGCCCTTGGGAGGCAGAGGCAAGTAGATCTCTGAGTACTTGCCAGGACAGTGAGACCTACAGAGTGGGACACACGGTTTCAAAAAGAAACTGAAAAAGTATCTGAGGATGTCCCTCCATTGGTAGAGTCTAGTTTGCAAGAAGCCCTGAGTTCCTTCAATCCATCAGTCCCACAGAAACAGGGCGAGGTGGTTCATACCTAGCATTTCAGCATTCTGGAGGTGGAGGCGGGACGATTAGGAGTTCAAGGTCACCTTGGACAAGGCAAGGTTGAACAGATCTGGACAAAATGAAGCCCTACCTCTCCCATCCCTCCTCCAAAAGCCGGAATGGTGGTGCCTTTAATCCCAGGGCTACATAGAAAAATCCTATCTTGAAAACACATTTTTTAAAAAAAATCCTAAGATAATGTTCCCTTTCCTCCTTTCCTATCTAGGTCACATCTCTGGTTAGCACAAATGCCCAGAACCAACAGATGACACAGGACATTGTAAGATGCTGTGCAAACTGTAGGCTGTTGAGAAACCCACCTAGCAGCTCCCAAAAGGCTCAACAACAACCACAGTACGGGGGGCTGGAGAGATGGCTCAGCGGTTAAGAGCACTGACTGCTCTTCCAGAGGTCCTGAGTTCAGTTCCCAGCAACCACATGGTGGCTCACAACCATCTGTAATGGGGAACCGATGCCATCTTCTGGTGTGTCTGAAGACAGCTACAGTGTACTCACATATATAAATAAATCTTAAAAAAAAAAAAAAGAACCTCAGAAGAAAGATCCACATAACCCAAGGATCTGGACCTCCAGGTATATACACAGGTCTACCAGATGTCCACAGTGCTCTCCCATGACTGGTCCACACAATGTATTTTTCACTTACTAGAAAAGGATGAAAGGGCCAGGCAGTGGTGGCGCACGCCTTTAATCCCAGCACTCGGGAGGCAGAGGTAGGCAGATTTCTGAGTTCAAGGCCAGCCTGGTCTACAGAGTGAGCTCCAGGATAGCCAGGGCTATACAGAGAAACCCTGTCTCGAAAAACAAAAAAACAAACAAACAAAAAAGAAAAAAAAGAAAAGGATGAAGGGAAGCTGGAGAGGTGGCTCACTGCCCTGGTTGTTCTTGCAATGGAGCAGAGTTCACTTCCCAGCACCCATGTCAGGCGCTACACCAACCTATAACTCCAGCTCCAGGGGTTCTGACCCTCTTCTGGCCTGTGAGAGGCCAGGCACACAAATTCACATGTGCACTCAAGTGTACATAAACAAACAATAAAATAACGCTTTAAGAAAAAAAGAGATGTCGAAAAAAAAGGAGAAGAAAGAAAAAGAAGAAAAGAAATAAAGAGAATGAAGAAGACAGTGAGATGCTTGCAATGCTTGCTTCCAAGCCTGAGGGCCTGAGTCCCATCCCAAAGCCCACGTGGTGGAGGGAGAATACCCACTCTGGAAAGGTGTCCTCTGACCTCTACACGCATAATACAGGTCAGGAAGGAGCCATATCACACAGGAAATGGTGGTTCATCTAGCTTAGGAAAGGATGGGTTTCCTTAGGCTTTTTTTTCCTGGTGGGTGGGGGGAATGGGGTGCAGGCTCATGTTAACCATGCCCTCAAACATGTTCACACAAAGAAAAGCAAAGGAAAGAAAAGGGCTAATGAGTTATAGTGGCTTATGCCTGTAATCCCTGAATTTGAAATGCTGAGACAGGATTGCTGTGAGTTGAGGCTAATCTGGGCTATAGGAGACCCTGTCTTTAAAAATAAAAAGTGAATTAGTAATGAATTCCTTGTGATTCCAAGACAGCAAGCAGGCGCAGGCCTGGGGCTCAGTCAATGTGTGTGTGTGTGTGTGTGTGTGTGTGTGTGTTGCAGAGAGAGAAATCCCTCTGGGGGTGGAGTTTATTATTCCTATGCACCTTGTCCTTATTCATTCAACAAATATTTTTCTGGCTTTTAGAACAAGGCCTAGACCCAAGGCTCTCTGGATAAGGCCCAGGTAAACCACCCAGAGGACACTCCTGTTCTCCGGAAGCTTGTGATGGAGGCCTCAGAAAAAGCAGACAAGAAAATGCTAGAGGGCCAGCAACAAAAGCGAGATAATTACCACCTCTAAAGAAAGAGCTACTGAATCAGAGAGGACTTCTGGTTTCCCAAAATAGGCTGGATCCTATCCTGTCTGTTTTCTTGCTTTGTCTCTGGTAGGTCAAGAGTCAGAAGGAACGAAAGGCTTCAGGTGAGAAATTTTCCTTCCTCTTTCCCTCTCTGTCCATCCGCAGGCTCTCTTCCTGGAGGCGAATGGTTCCACTTTGCAAGAATCCTTTCCGAGAGATTCTAATCGAATCTGAGTGAAGAGCCTGTTTCTGTATCCTCTTAACTGAAGACATTCCTGCCTCTTACGGAGCCTGTTTGTTGTCAACAGACATCCATCTCTGAGGTAGCTCTGAGAACACTTTAAATCCGTGGATGGACAGAGTTTACGGTGGGGGTGAGGAACAGGTCTGGGAGAGCCTGCCGTGTGAGGAGCAGAGCTTGGGAAGCAGGGGCCAGGCATGCAGGATCTTGCAGGGCCTTAGTAAAAGGTACTTGCAATTTACTCTAAACAAAGGCCACTAGGTGTGTTTTTAGGGGACCGTCATGATTTGATTTACAGTTGTCGAAGATCAGTTTCAAAAAACATGGGAGAGACACCAGGTAGGAAGTAGATGGTGAATGTGACTAAGGATGATGTAAAAGAAAAAAGGAGGGCTGGAGAGATGGCTCAGTGGTTAAGAGCACTGACTGCTCTTCCAGAGGTCCTGAGTTCAATTCCCAGCAACCACATGGTGGCTCACAACCATCTGTAATGGGATCTATTACTGGTGTGTCTGAAGAGAGTTACAGTGTACTCATATACATTTAAAAAATAAACTTTAAAAAAGAAAAAAAGATTGCATGGGAGAGTGGTAGCTTGTGGCCATAATCCCAATATTTGGGAAACTGAGGCAGGAAGATTACCACAGCTTAAAGAAAGTTAAAGTCTGAGGTGAGGCTAACTTGAGCCTCAATGTAAAACTGTGAAACCTCTCTGTCTCTGTCTCTGTCTCTGTCTCTCTCTCTTTCTCTCTCTCTCTCTCTCTCTCTCTCTCACACACACACACACACACACACACACACACACACACAAGATAGAGAGAGAAGGAGGGAGAAGGATGGATCCAGGAAATAGAAAAACCTTTGACCAATTACATGCTTTGAGTAGGAAAAGCAGAGATTTGAGCCTTTGGACCCTGAAAAATGGAGAAGTCAGGTTTTTTTTCTTTTTTCTTTTTGTTTCTTTCTTTTTTTGTTTTTGTTTTTGTTTTTCGAGACAGGGTTTCTCTGTGTAGCCCTGGCTGTCCTGGAACTCACTCTGTAGACCAGGCTGGCCTCGAACTCAGAAATCCACCTGCTTCTGCCTCCCGAGTACTGAGATTAAAGGCATGCACCACCACTACCCGGCTGAGAAGTCAGTTTTTGTGGGTCACAGCATTCATAACTTACTTTAGAATACTTCAGGGGGCTGAAGAGTTAACTCAGAAGTTAAGAGCACTGGCTGCTCTTGCAGAAGTCCTGATTTCATTCCCAGCACCTAGGTGGCTCATAACTGTGCGCCCTCTTCTGGCATCTATGGGCACTGCAGACACATGGTGCACAGACATACATGTAGGCAAAACATTGGTCTACCCAAAATAAAAACAAAACAAAAAATGGGCATGGTGGTGCATGCCTTTGATCCCTTTACTAAGGAGGCAAAGGTGGGTGTATCTCTGAGTTTGAAGCAGCCTAGTCTACATAGTGAGTTCCAAGACAGCCACAGAAATACAGAGAGATGGTCTTGAAAAATAGTGAGCTAGGCATGGTACTCGGGAGGTGGATCTCTGTGCATTTGAGGCCAGCCTGGTCTACAAAGTGAGTTGCAAGACAGCCAGGGCTGTTACACAGAGAAACCTTGTTTTGAAATAAATAAATTTTTAAAGCAGTCCTTCAGTACCAGGGGGGTGGCCCACCCCTATAATTCTATCCAATCTGTAGGCAGAAACAGGAGGATGGCTCCAAGTTCAAAAACTAGCCTACTCTACATGGTGAATTTTAGGCCAGTCATGGGTAAAAGTGAGGCACTGACTTAGAAACACAGAATAGGAGATAATAGTTCAGTCAGTCACAGTATACATCACAAAAGCATGAGGACCTGAATTCAGATCCCCAGCAGCCATGTAAAAAGTCTAGAGTGGAGGCACACACTGTAATCCCAGCACTGGGGACATAGAAACATATAGATGCTAGGGCTCACTGGACAGCCCAGGCTCAGTGAGAGACCCTGCCTCAAAAAAACAAAGCAGAGAGAGATTGAGGAAGACATCAACTCCTGGCTTCCACAGGCTCACACACATGTGCACAGACACAAGAGCATGACATCAATTCTCTCTCACACATACCTCCTAAGGTTCATCTCTGACAGTCTAGAAATGCAAATGCTGAGTGATTCCTACAGCACTTGGGAACAGGTTAGCCCAGAGTTCTGGAGTCAGAAAACTCTTAACTCTAGAGATGGGCCCGAGGATAAGTAGACTGACAATCCCCATCACATACCCATGAGGATAGGTACAGCTTCAGCCAAAACATTGGGAATGCTCGCTCACGAGCTACAAAGTTACGCAGTACCAACAGAAATGGCAACCGTTGCCCTGAGACAAAACCAAGCAGATCTCAGGGCACCCCAAATACAGGGAAGGGTTGGAGGTTCCCAGGCAGGGAGCCTTATCAGAGCAGAGGAACAATACAGGGAATGGCTTCTAGTAGGCGTGGCTCCTGGAGCCCAGGGGAAAAAACAAGCCTTATCTTGAAAAGAGGAAGTTTGAAGCAAACAATTGGGTTCAGGCCCTGAAGTAGGGAACTGAGGGTGAGTAAAAGTAAAAACGAGAGGGGTTGTTTTCCTTTTCGCCTTATTTATTTATCTATTTATTGAATATACCTGCGTGCACTTGCCTTGCAGACGTCAGCAGACGACTTGTGGGCACTGCCTCCTCCAATTTGACAGCAAGTGTCTTTGCCTTCTCAGCAGCCCGAGAACCCAGAAGAGTTGCTTTTCAAAGCAAAGCTTTGAATAATAATAAAAATAGCAAAAAAAAAACCACCTGACAATAATAAATAAATAAATAATAAACGGTGTATGCGGTGGCTCCCAGGAAGAATATATTTGAAGGAGTGGGTCTTGAGTAGGCAAACCAGCCTAGGGGAGATAGAAGAAGCAAGCTGCATGGGGAGGTTGAGTCACAGTAGAACATCTGTGACTCTGAAATCAAGACCACACCAAGTCACTGCGACCCACACGGTCCCTTGCAGAACTGGCTGTTTCCATCCTATGCCTGACCTCATAACATGTCTGACAGGCCCATATAAGGTCAGAAAAGGAACTGGGTGGGACACTGAGCATGCCTATACACCAAGCCACCTAGAAGGCTGAAGTTGAGAGGATCATTCTCTGAATTCAAGGCCAGTTTGGCTATTCAAGCCCCACCCAAAAAGGCTGGTGGCAGGGTGCTTATTTAGCATTCAGAAGGTCCTGCATGCATTCCTAGTACAGAAAAAGAAAAACAGTTCCTTCCTTCCATTAAAGTTCCCCCATATGAAGGCAGTTGGGAAGGGCTGGAATTGTTTTGTTTTGGTTTTTGGTTTTTCGAGACAGGGTTTCTCTGAGTAGACCTGGCTGTCCTGGAACTCACTCTGTAGACCAGGCTGGCCTTGAACTCAGAAATCTGCCTGCCTCTGCCTCCCGAGTGCTGGGACTAAAGGCGTGCACCACCACTGCCCAGCTAGAGCACTTGTTTTTGCAGAGTACTCTGGTTTGTTTCCTAGCACTCACATGATAGCTATGAGTGCTCACATCTGTGAGCCTCCACCAGCACCAGCCATGCACGCAGTGCACAGACATACATACAAGCAAAACACGCATATACATACAATGATATGAATAAATATTAAAAAGATTTTTTTTAAAAAAATGTAAGTCATAGCTCAGTAGAGTGCTGGTCCATCCTAGCTCCAAGAAAACCCGATGTACCTTTAATCCTAACACTCAAGAGACAAAGGCAGGCAGATTTTAGTGAGTTCAAGGCCAACTTTGTCTATATGGAGTTCAGCCAGGGCTCCTTATTGAGACCCTGTCCCAAACAAACAAATGAAGAACAGTGGGTGTATTAGCTCTCTAGAATCACAGAACGTATGGAATCTCTCTATATATTAAGGGAATTTATTGCAATGACTTATAGTCTGCAGTCCAACTGACCCAACAATGGGCAGCTGTGAATGGGAAGTCCAAGAGTCTAGTAGTTGCTCAGTCCCATATGGCTAGTAGTTTCAACTGGTCTTCTGTGTAAGCTGGAATCCTCAAGAAGTAGGTTCTAACAGAGGTGCTGGCAAGTAAGTGCAAGCAAGTAAAGAAGAGTGAGTCTCCCTTCTTCCAATGTCCTTATGTAGGCCTCCAGCAGAAGGTGTGGCCCAGATTAAGGGTGTGTACCACCAGGCCTGGATTTGGAACTAGCTCTGTCCCAGGCTGGCCTTGAATTCAGAGAGCTGCTTGCCTGGGATTAAAGCTGTCTCCTGGGATTACAAGTGCCTGGGCTTTTCATATCTGTTATGCCTCAAGATCTGGATCAAAAGTATGTGCCATCCCAAGTCAAGATCCGGTCAGAAGCCTGTGTCTTCCAGCCTCAAGCTCTGGATTGCAGGTGTGCCATCCATTTCTGACTGAGATTCATTCCAGATGTAGTTGAGTTGACAACCAGGAATATGCATCAGGTGGTACACATCAATAGCTGTAGCCTTGGTGAGGTGGGAGTCAGCGGTCTCAGGCCATGATGTTGCATGCCTTTAATCCCAGCACTCAGGAAGCAGAGGCAAACAGACCTCTGTAAATCTGAGGACAGCCCTGTTGACATAGCTAGTTCTAGTTGAGCCAGGGCTACATAGAGACACAGGATCAAACAAACAAACAAAAACCATGGGCCTGGTTATGATCCAAGAAAATTGTTTTACATGGAAGCAGGTGGTGCCAGTCCAAATGAGGAAATAATTCCACAAAATGTACACCTGTACAATGGAATACTGCCCAGCAACCAAAAGGATTATAGCTATAGATACCGATATAGATAGAGACAATCTGGATGAATCTCTTAGCAACCATGGAGGATGGAGGATGGGGTAATACTCACAGGTTACTCACTTGGGATAGGGTATGTTCTGTGATAGAGCATGACTTTAGCATGCAGGAGGCCCTGGGTTTAACCCCCCAGCATGACCTACACATAAAAGGCCACACTGTGTTTCTAATTATATGGACTATTTTTATTCTTGGTTTGGGTCAGATTTTTGTTGTTGTAATTGTTGATGCTGTTTTTTTAGTTTTAGGTTGTTTTTGTTTTTTTTGATACAGGTTTCTCCATGTAGCCCTGGCTGTCCTGGCTATATAGACCGGGTTGGCCTTGAACTCACAGAGATCCACTTGCCTCTGCCTCTAAGTGCTGGGACTCTCTGCTTGGTTTTGGTTTTATGAGTCAGGGTCCCATGTGTAGCCTAGTCTGGCCTCTTACTTGATGTGCAGCCAAGGATGACCTTGAACTCCTGATCTTCTGTCTTCAACCTCCCGATGCTAAGATTACTAGAATCCATCACGTGCCTGTGCCTAGACTGTTGTTTTGTTTGAAGATAGACTCATGCTATTTAGTACAGGCTGGTCTCAAATGCATAGTGGACCTCCTCTATTTACCTTCTAAATGCAAGGGATTGCAGGCCAGTGACACTATGCCCAGCTATATAGCGTGGGTGGGTACATGGGTGCACATGTGCGCAGGTGTGGGCATGGTGCATGCGTATATGTGCTTGTTTGGGGGGTCGTTTTTATTTTGATTTTTATTAAATGTACTTATTCACTTTACCTCCCAATATCAGCACCCCCAAACCCCTTCACAGATATCCTCCCCCCATTCCTCCCTCCCACTCTCTTTTGAGATGGGGGAGCCCCCTCTAAGTATCACCCAACTCCCCAATTACCCCTAAAGCCCTACCACCCCCCCACCCCCTCCCCCTCCCACCACCCCGGCACATCAATCACTGCAGGACCAAGTGCATCCTCTCCCACCGAGGCCAAGGAGGCCCAGTTGGGGAGACAGAATCCACAGGCAGCCAGGCAACAGATTCAGGTGCAGCCCCTGCTCCAGTTGTTGGGGGCTTCACATGAGGATCAAGCTGCTCAGGTGATCCATATGTGCAGGGGACCTAGGTCCAGTCCATGCGTGCTCTTTGGTTGGTGGATTTGGGTTTTTTTTGTTTGTTTGTTTGCTTGTTTCATTAAACAGAAGTCTCATAAAATCCCAGGCTAGCCACACACTTTTATTTAGTAGGCTAGGTGGCTTGGAGCTTCTCATCCTCCTTGGCTCTGCCCCCCAAATGCTGAGATTACGGGTGTGCACGCCACCCAACTGGTCTCAACAGTTTTTTCTGTTTGTGGCTAAGGCTGTCACAAGGCTGTCACAAGCTGGTAGAAAGAGCTTGGGGAGCCCTGGGTTCCATCCCCAGAACCAACATCAGCACCACAGGTATCAGGTATTGGTAGAGGCAGAGGAACGGGCTCAGTCCAAAGGCCTATCTGGGATATATAAAAACCTATCTCAATGGTTTTTTCAATTAAAAAAGAAAAAAGGGTTGCTTGCTGGAGTTCTTTTTTTTGGGGGGGGGGGGGGGGGGGAAAATGGAACAGGGCTTCTCTGTATAGTCCTGTCTGTCCTGGAACTCACTCTGTAGACCAGGCTGGCCTCGAACTCAGAAATCCACCTGCCTCTGCCTCCCAAGTGCTGGGATTAAAGGCGTGTGCCACCGCTGCCCGGCTAGCCTGCTAGAGTTCTAATTGAGTGGTAGAACACTTACCTAGGATGGCTAAGTCCCTGGGTTCAATGTCCAGTAGTATACTTACAGTCATAATGAGCCATATTTGACTCAGTCAAATCCAGAATACAAATAGGAACAATTCAGCTCACACACATGGGTTCTTATTCTCTCTCTCTCTCCCTCTCTCTCTCTCTCTCTCTCTCTCTCTCTCTCTCCTCTCTCTGTCCCTCCCTCCTCCCTCTGTCCCTCCCACCATCTCCCTCCCTCCTCCTTCCCCCCTCCCCTCCCCCTTTCCTTCCCCTCTCAACACTGAGAACAGAACCCAGGGTCTCATTCTCTGCTGGGCAAACAACCTACTACTGAGCTGTGGCCTGAAGCCTGCCTTTAGGACTTTTTTGTTCCTTTTGAGACAGGGTTTTATTATGTAGCCCTAGCTAACCAGGATCTTAGTATGTAGACCAGGCTGGCCAGAAACTCTTACAGATCAATCTGCCTCTGCCTCCAAGCACTGGGAATAAAGGCATGCACCAACTTTCCCTGCCCTGCCTTTAGGACTTTTAACTTGGGCTCAAATAACCTTGTCAATATTTATTTAATTTTTTTTTCTAGACAGATGTGGTGGCTTATGACTTTATTCCAGCACTTGGGAGGAAGAGGCAGGTAAATCTCAAAGTTAGAGGCCAGCTCCACAGAGTGCGTTCCAAGACAGCTAAGTCTACACAGAGAAACCCTGTTTGTCTCATACACACACACACACACACACACACACACACTATATATATATATATTGTATATATATATGAATCAACTCACCTTTTGGCTTAAATTTCTTTTGAAAAGAAATTTTGGCAGGATGTAACAATGAATATTTGTAACTGCAGCATTCAGAGGGCAAAGGCAAGCCGGGCAGTGGTGGTGCACACCTTTAATCCCAGCACTTGGGAGGCAGAGGCAGGTGGATTTCTGAGTTTGAGGACAGCCAGGGCTACACAGAGAAACCTTGTCTCAGGAAACAACAACAACAACAACAACAAAACAACAGAGGGCAAAGGCAAGAGGAAAGATCATACCAAGACTCTATCTCAAAACATCAACAAACTAGAAAGACATGGCTTAGCAGTAAAGAACACTTGCTGCTCTTGTGTAGGATCCGAGTTCAGTGCCCAGCACCCACATGGCAACTCACAACTGCCTATAACTTCAGTTCCAGGTAATGTCCATATACATACATGCAGGCAAAATACATATACACCTAAAATCAAATAAATCAAATAAATAAATAAAGGAAGGGAGAGGAAGAGGCTGGGAGCAGAGGTACAAGTAGATGGACCTCCATAGATGTGAGGCCATCCTGATCTCTATAGCTGATTCCAGACCAATCAGGGCTACATAGTGAGACCCGTCTTAGGAAAACAGAAGAACTGAACCTGTCCTCTTACTCAACCATGGGTTCCCTGGAGGCTGAGACAATGTCCGGAAGCACTCTGACCTCTTACTGCCCAGAGGGAGACCTGGAAATGCACATAGACCTTCCTGAAGCCAGAATCTACACTTTACAAAGATCCTCCCGAGTGACTCATAAGCAAGCTGCCTCTGCGAATCAGGAGTAAAAGACTAAACGCAGAGAACAAGCATTGCCTTCCTACAGGACTCAATGACAGAACCAAAGGAGAACCAAGCAACTCGGCTGCCCAGCCGCAAAGCATTCTGGGATTCGCAGGTGTCCATCTGGTTCCTCAAAATCAAAGCTGGTGGTGGTATGCGGTTTTCTTTCTTTCTCTCTCTCTCTCTCTCTCTCTCTCTCTCTCTCTCTCTCTCTCTCTGTCATCTCTGTCTCACACACAATTTTACATATCTTGATCTTGTGTTCAGAGGGTGTCCACATGAATGCCTTGGTGTACACGCGCAGGTCAGGAAAAGTTTCAGGCATCAGCTCTGCCCTTACACTTTGTGGGTCCCCAGGATAGAACTCAATGTTAGGCTGGGTGACAAGTACCTTTACCACTGAGTCATCCTTCTGGCCCTCCCCCACACCTTTTTTGTTTGTTTGTTTGTTTGATTTTTGTTTTTTCGAGACAGGGTTTCTCTGTGTAGCCCTGGCTGTCCTGGAACTCTCTCTGTAGACCAGGCTGGCCTCGAACTCAGAAATCCACCTGCCTCTGCCTCCCAAGTGCTGGGATTAAAGGCGCGCGCCACCACTGCCCAGCATTTCCCCCATCCCCCACCCCCACATCTTTTTTTTTCTTTCGCTCTTCCTTCCTTCCTTTAGACGTATTCACTTTGTGAATGTTTTGCCTGCATGTATGTCTATGCACCACGTGTGTGCCTGGTACCAATAGAGGTCGGAGAAGTCATCAGATCCCTTCGAACTAAAATTACAAACGGTGCTGGGAACTGAACCACAAGCCACTGAGCCACTGTTCCAGTCCCTCATCGACTTTATTTTCCACACCTAGTCTGACTATGCAACACTGGCTATCCTGGAACTCACTATGTAGAGCAGGCTGGCCTTGATATAGCAAAGATCCAGCTGCCTCCGCCTCTGGAGTGCCACAACCCCCAGCTCCCTCATCTACATTCTTAATTTGGATCAGAAAATAAGACCTCACGCTTGGGTTCAAAGTGTCAAGATTAGCTTTGGCCAATCAGAGTTGTATTCTCTTCTTTGGCATACTGATTATTCTAGGGATGTGCTTGTGTTTGCACTTTGTTGATTTGGTTTTGTTTGAAATGGGGTTTTGTGTATGCCAGGCTGCCCTCAAACTGCAGATACATCTGAGGGTGAGTTTGAACTTCTGATTCTCCTGAATCCATCTCCCAGTAATGGGCTTTTACATGTGCATCACCACACCCAATTTCCCTGATGCTGGGGCTTGAGCCCAGGGCTTCATGCTTGCTAGGCAAGCTCGCTACTGACTAGAGTGAGGAGCTGAGGCTCAGCTCTCTTTGTTTTGTTTTGCCTGAGATGTTCAGCCTGGAGTTCCTCCAAAGAACTCAATATCCCTGCGATTACAGCTGTACATCCACTCATCGCATCTCTGAGCTAAGCATACAATTACATTTCTCTTTAACAATGTTTCTGTTATTCACAGGTAAATGGTGTAACATTTATACAAATAGATATAAGTTTAGGCATATAAAGCTAATTGTTTTCAAGGCCAGCAAGATGGCACAGAGGGTACAGTTGCTTGCCAAGCAGCCTAACCACCTGGGTTTGATCTGAGGGTCCCACAGTACAATGAGGGGTCTGAGTCTCTAAAGTTGTCTCTGACTTCCATGTGCATATTGTGGCAGGAGAATGCCTTCCCTCTCTCACGTACACTAATAACAAGTACAATTTAATTTAATTTAATTTAATATTTATTTATTTATTTATTGGTTTTGGTTTTTTTCCAGACAGGGTTTCCCTGTATAGCCCTGGCTGTCCTGGAACTCATTCTGTAGACCAGGCTGGCCTCGAACTCAGAAATCCACCTGCCTCTGCCTCCCAAGTGATGGGATTAAAGGCGTGCACCACCACTGCCCAGCACAATTTAATTTTAAAGTTTCAAAATACATCATTTCAGTTGGTGATCCAAGCCCAATCGTAAATGTTTTTAATCTCAGCATTTGGAAAGCTGAGGCAGGGGGCTTTCCTAAAGTTCAAGAAAAGAAAAGAGAAAGTAGGTCTGGTTGAAGTAGCTCAGTTAGGAGCCTATCAGCAACCACACCCTAGAACCCGGTGTGACCGAGAAAGCCTGTCTGCTTAGCTCCAGGGAGGTAGAGGCAAGGTCGGGAATTCTGGGTATTCCTTTGCTACGTGGCTAGTTTAAGGCCAGCCTTGAGACCCTAGTCCAAGGAAACAAAAGAGAAGAAAGAGAGAAGAGAGGAAAGGAGATGGAGGAGAGGAAGGAAAGAGGAAAGGAAAAGTTAAAGCCAGAGAACAGGAGCCAGTGAGAAGTCCCAGGTAGATAGAGGTGCTTGATCTCAAGTCTGAGTTCCTTCCCTTGGACCCACATGGTGTCAGGGAAGACCTAATTCCTGAAATGTTGGTTCTTTGCCAGTTCCATTTTCTCTCTCTCTCTCTCTCTCTCTCTGTCTTTCTCATTTGCATCTATTTATTTAGTCAATTAGCTATTTGTGTGTGTGTGTGTGTGTGTGTGTGTGTGTGTGTAAGTGGGGAGGGAGGGAGGGAAGGAGGGAAAAGAAGGGAGGGAGAGAGAGAGGGAGAAGGAGAGAGAGGGAGAGAGAGGGAGAGAGAGAGAGAGAGAGAGAGAGAGAGAGAGAGAGAATGTTTCCCTCCAGGAGCTCTAGCAAATAGCTGACATTCATCGCCTGTGGCCAGGTCACATGTTGCCCGTGACTCTAACCCTGAGGCTAAGGAAATACTGTTCACTGATGACTTAGCTAACAGGAAGCCAAGTTTTGGAGTGTTTGGTCAGTGTTGCTGTACTCTAAGAAGCATGGGTTTCGGGGCCCTAGCTCCAGCATCTCACACATAGACACACCAGACACAAGTACCCACACTCACACACAACCCCCACAGACACCACACATATACACACACTCCACATACGCCCACACCCATACACACACACCTCACATACCACACAGATAGGACACACATACACACACACAAACTACATACCCCGTAGACACACAACACATACACACCGACACACAAAGTCACACACATACAGGCCCCACCCACAAACCACACACATACAGGCCCCACCCACAAACCACACAGGCACCATATGCTCCACATACACCACCCACACCCATACACACACAGAAGACACACACCTCACATACCCCAGATAGCACACACATACTCACACACACACAAGCCAGACACACTACACATAAACAGTTATATACAAACCACACACCCTAGACACACCACACACCCACACACACACACAAAATAATCCAGGAGTCGGAGTTTTGTTCCATAAATGGTGCTTGGACCGATTACAAATAACATGAGCTCTGTCCTGGGCAAGGAAGCCATGTGACTTTTGGTGGAAACAAGAAAAGAAATATGAGTAATTCTGGTAGGTCAGGAAAGGCCTGGGTTTCATTTTCAACACTGTAAAAAAAAAAAAGATAAATGAGCTGGGTGTGGTGTTGCCTGTCTTTAATCCCAGCACTAGGGAGGCAGAGGCAAGGGGATCTCTGTGACTACAAGTTCCAGGAAGTTCCAGGACAACAGGTCTCTCTTCTCTCTAGGTAGAGAGTCTCTCTCTCTCTCTCTCTCTCTCTCTCTCTCTCTCTCTCTCTCTCTTTTTTTTCTCGAGATGGTTTCTCTGTAGCCCCATCTGTCCTGGAACTCACTCTGTAGACCAGGCTAGACTCGAACTCAGAAATCCGACTGCCTCCGCCTCCCAAGTGCTGGGATTAAAGGCACTGGCCACCACTGCCCTGAGAGACCCTCTCTCAAAAGAAAAAATAAGTAGCTCTCAGCTGCTTGACCAATGAGACTACAGGTGCTTGGTAGGTCACCTTGGGAGAACTGTCGTCCCCTCCCCCTTCCTATCTCTTTCCCCCTCCCCTTCTTTTCCTCCCCTCCCCTCCCCTCCCTTCCCTTCCCCTCCTCTCCCCTCTGCTCCTAGGTTGAGCCTTCTATTAGAGCACTGCAGCAAGCCCACACTTCTGCCTTTGAGATAATAGGCATTTATCTCTTGCTCAAGTTGCCAGCCAGCCAGCAGCCAGTTGATTGACAGCCCTCCTCTGTCCCTAGGGGCCTCTTCGTTGTTGTTTGCTTTGAGTGGTGGCAGGGGAGGAGAGAGGAGGAGGCAGTAGACCCCAGATTTCTGGCACACACACCAAAGCAGCTTTTGTTTAGAAGGGCAAGACACTGGGCAGTGTTTCCTTCTAGGATGCCATAGGCCTCCAAAGTCTCCGAGCTCCCTGATACAAAAGGGGTTTCTTTTGTTTTTTAATTAGTTAGTAACAGGGGCTCATGGCTGGCCTCCCAAATGCTCAGCTTTGAGTTCAATTTTCCTTTCTTTCAGGCAAGGTCTCTATACAGCCCAGGCTGGCCTTGATCTTACAGTGCTACTCCTGCTTCTGCCTGCTCAGTGCTGGGATTTCAAGCAGGAGGCACCATGTTCATTTCGATGGCTTCTTGATTCTCTGAAGACTTGGACAAAGCAGAGATCAATAGCTTTCACAAGAGTCCATGGAATCTAAGAAAGGGTTTGTGCTGTCTGTCTGCCTCTCCCCCCCCTGTCTGTCTGTCTGTCTGTCTGTCTCTCTCTCTCTCTCTCTCTCTCTCTCTCACACACACACACACACACCACACACACACACACTAAGAATAGAATCCAGGAGCTAGAGAGATGACTCAACAATTCAGAATATGGACTACTACTTCAGAGGACCTGTGTTCGATTCCCAGCGTCCACATGTCTTCCCAGCTCACAAATGTCTTTAACTTCAGTTCCAGGGCATCTGATGCCCTCTTCTGGCCTCTTTGGGCACCAGGCACACATGTGGTGCATATACATACAGGCAGCCAAAACATTTATTGATAGATTGACTGGGATTAAAGGCAGTGCATGCCACCACTGCCCAGCCAAAACACATCTTAATTTCAAAACAAAGAAGCTGGGCAGCAGTGACATACACCTTTAATCCCACAGCCAGGGCTACACAGAGAAACCCTGTCCCCCAAAAAGTTTTTTTATTTGTTTGTTTTTCAAGACAGGGTTTCTCTGTGTAGCCCTGGCCGTCCTGGAACTCACTCTGTAGACCAGGCTGGCCTCGAACTCAGAAATCCACCTGCCTCTGCCTCCCAAGTACTGGGATTTTTTTTTTTTTTTAAAGACAAAAGAAAAAGAACAAAAAAGAAGGAAAAAGACAGATGGTATGTATTATGACTCAGAAAGGTAATCCAGTTAACTTCTAGGGGTAAGTCATTATCATGGTGGTGCTGTAGCTCAGCTAAGGTTTTTGTCTAGCTTGTGGTCCCTGGGTTCCATCCACAGCACAACCTCCTGGGTGGGAATACACACCAACAATCCCAGTGCTTGGGAAATGGAGGCAGGACAATTTGAAGTTCAGGTATAGCCTTGGCCATACATAGAGTTCAGATCAGGCTGGGCTAAAAGAGCCTTGTCTCAGCCAGGCGGTGGTGGCACATGCCTTTAATCCTCTCACTCCAGAAGCAGAGGCAAGGAGATCTCTGAGTTCCAGGCCAACCATGGCTACACAGAGAAACCTTAAGAAAAAAAAAAAAGCCTTCTTAAAACAACAAGGAATTTAAGAAGTAGATGTAAAGAAAGGCCCAGAGCTGAGCCGTGGTGGCGCACGCCTTTAATCCCAGCACTCGGGAGACAGAGGCAGGCGGACTTGAGTTCGAGGCCAGCCTGGTCTACAGAGTGAGTTCCAGGACAGCCAGGGCTACACAGAGAAACCCTGTCTAGGAAAAAAAAAGAAAAGAAAAGAAAAAAAGAAAGGAAGGAAGGAAGAAAGAAAAAGAAAGGCCCAGAATGTCTTGTGCTCACATCATAGAATTAATTGATCCAAATCTGGAGAAGGCATGGGGCCACACAGTAAACAGAACATGGGTTGCCTCGTAAACCAACTGCTCCTCAAGCCCAATCTCATTCATGTGCTATGTGTCCCAACATGAGTCCTATCTCCCTCCGAGCAAAAACTGAGACAGTAGACACTAAATACCATAGGTGTCCAAACAATGATGCTTTTTCCCTCTTTTGTTTTGGGACAAGGTTTTACTCTGGAATTCCCTATGTAGTCCAGGCTGGTCTCGAACTTGTGACAATCCTCCTGCCCTATTCTTCCAAGTGTTGGGATTACAGACATGAGCCAGCAGACCTAACTGCTTCCTTCACTAAACAAATCTCGGTACAGTATCTTCTCTAAGTAGAAGGTGTGGGGGAGAGAGGGAGGGCCTAAATCACAGAGATTTCTGAATTGGTTGTTTTGCTGTTTTTGCTAATTCCTAGCTGGAGCTGAGCAGTTGACAGGGGCAGTGGGAATTGAAAGGCGGCTTTGTTTTTCCTGGCATGTTAAGAAAGAATATAAAAGGAAGGGGAGGAGGGGAAACATTTCATCACTCACATGGCTTAAGAAAAAAGACCAAACGAGTCAATTAGTCTATGAGGAGGCTCCAGGCCTGTGGGGAAGGCTCGCCTGCCAGGGCGATCGCTTTCAGAGGCGCCTAGTCAATGGTAGAGGACTTTCACCTGCTCCTTGGCACAGTGTTTAGATACACATTACAGTATGCAAACAGCCCTTTCTCTCCCTGCCACTCATCTGAACCTGCTTAAGTCTGCAAAGGAGCTTTGACAGAAGGCAGGGCTGGAAACCTACACCTTCCCCGGGCAGGGCAAGTCCCCAGCCAATGTGCCCTGGACTTTGTCCTGTCCCAACCCCTTCCCGGTAACAGGCAGCATCTCAAACAGTTCCCCTGTCAGGAACTTGCAAGACTGGCCTCAGGGCTAGGGATGGAACTTGGGTTTTCTTTGCTGTGTTCTGTAGCCTCGGTTGGCCTTGAACTCATGGCGCTCTGGCTCCTGAGTGCTGGCGTTAAAGGCCTGTCCCACCACTGCAACACAAGGACTTGGTTTGAGAATACAATCAAGAGCATCTTCATTTTAAAAACTAATAATAAGGTGTAACAGTGTTGGAGAGCCAGCTTAGCCAGTCAAGTGCTTGTGGCACAATCATGGAGACAGGAGTTCGAATCCTTAGCACCACATAAATGGCAGGCAGGCATGACAGCCAGTCTCCAACCCTGTCACCTGGGAGGCAAAGATGGGGGATCCCCAGAGCAAGCTGACTAGCTAGACTAGCCAAATCATCAAGTTCTGGGTTCAGGTGAGAGACCCTGCCTAAATACACGAAAGAGAAAATGAACAAAAAGACACTTGCTGTCACCCTCAGACCTCTACAGACCTGCATATGCACCTACACACACAGGTGACACATACTGCCACTCACCTACAGACACCATAAATACACATGCAAAAATTTAAGACATAAAAATAAAACTAAATGCCAGACATTGGTGGTGCATATCTTTAGTCCCAGCACTCCGGAGGCAGAGGCAGGCAGATTTCTGAGTTGGAGGCCAGCCTGGTCTACAGAGGGAGTTCCAGGACAGCCAGAGCTACACAGAGAAACCCTGTCTCGAAAAAACAAACAAAAAATAATAATAAAATAAAACAAATTTTTTTTTAATGTATTACTGTATTTGTTGCACAAGCCCAAGGACCTCAGTTCAGTTCCTGGAACACACACAATGAAGGAAGAGGACGTAGGACCAATTGCCAAAAGCTCTTCTTGACCTCCACGTGTATCTCACCACACATACTTTAATATATAAAGCACCAGTCAGCCAGGCATGGTGGCGCACACAATTAATCCTAGCACTCAGGGGGCAGAGGCAGAGAGATCTCCTCAGTTCTTTGAGGCCAGCCTGGTCTACATATTGAGTTCCAGGACAGCCAGGGCTGTATGAAAAACCCTATCTTGAAAAATCAAAGATAGATACATACATACATAGATGATAAATAGATACATAGATAGATATATACATACATAGATAGATGATAGATATATAGATCGATTGATAGATAAATGATAGATTGATAGATAGATTAAATAAAGAAGCAAACAGTCATGGTAGCACCTACCTTTAATCTCAGACTAGGGAAGCAAAGACAAGTAGATCTCTGAGTTCAAGACCACCCTGGTCTTCAAAGTGAGTTCCAGACCAGCCAGGGGTACATAGTAAGACCCTGTCTCAGAAAAAAAAAAAAAAAAAAAAGATATAAAATGGTAATCTAGTAGGACTACCATGGCCCCAAGTTCATCAGAGACCAGGTACATATTGAGTTCCAAGTCAACCCAAGCACACACACACATTCTGCTTGTTCTATGGTCTGTAGCCGAGTCCAGGGACCTGAGAACCTATGAGGACTGTGCTGAAGCTGACATCTGGCCTGTTCTTGTCATCCTGGAAGAGATGATGATACAGGAAGTGGAGGAGATAAGGATCCTTAATGGTAGCCGGGCAGTGGTGGCGCAAGCCTTTGAGCCCAGCACTCAGGAGGCAGAGACTAGCAGATCTCTGAGTTCCAGGCCAGCCTGATCTAAGGAGTGAGTTTCAGGACAGCCAGGGCAGGAAAAAAGAAAAAAAAAAAAAAATCACCACTGGTTCAGTGACTCAGCATGGTCTTGTGTTCCCAGAGCCTAAGCTTTGTCATGTGTGACACCCTTGTGTGGCCCAGAAGGCTTAGGAGGCTCCCTGTCACAGTATCTTTTCCGTCCTGTTTCTCCAAAGAAGTTTGCAGGCAGCTTGCACCAAATAACTTTGCTGTCTATGTCCCCTGCTCTCCTGCTCCATCAGGTATAAAGGAGAATGGGAATCTAAGGGACCGCAGAGGTCACATGGTAGGATTGGAGTGGGCCAGACTCCACATGTCCTCCAGTAAGTAACCCATCAAGCTTTCTATGTCATGTCCCTCTATGTTGTGTCAGGGTGGGCAGTTCTCTTGAGTTGAGAAGACAGGATGACACCTAATATCAATTTGGCTTCACTCCCTTTGATTTGTTGTTTGAGAAAGGGTCTCTTGTAGCCAAGGCTGGCCTCAAATTCTCTAAGGACCTGAGGATGACCTTGAACTTCTGATTCTCTCTGTCCCCATCTAGAGAGTGGTGGGATTATGGTCATGAGTCATCACCACCACAACTCGTTTATAAGATGCTGGAGGTGAAACCTAGTGCTCAGCAGGCAGGTTACCGGAACTCCACCCCAGCCTTCTCTTCCTTCCTTGTTAGGTTTGTCATAGTAGAGAATTTTTTTTTTTTCCCCAAGACAGGGTTTCTCTGTGTAGCCCTGGCTGTCCTGGAACTCACTCTGTAGACCAGGCTGGCCTCAAACTCAGAAATCCACCTGTCTCTGCCTCCTGAGTGCTGGGATTAAAGGCGTGCTCCACCACTGCCTGGCTCATAGTAGAGAATGAGTCCCTCACATTGCACATGCTAAGCAAGTGCTCAACTAGTAAGGCATGTCTTCGGACCTTGTGTTGAGATTAGGTCTCACAAAGTAGCTCAGGCTAGCCTCTGACTCCTGATCCTCCAGACTCAGTCTTCAGAGTGCTAGGATAAGAGTCATTTGCCACCACACCCAGTTCCTCATTCTTATTTTGTAATAAATAAATAAATACACACAAAAACTATGGGGGTTGCTAAAGAGATGGCTCAGTGGTTAAGAGCACTGGCTGCTCTCCCGGAGGACCTGGGTTCAATCCCCAGCACTCACATTTAGGATCACAAGCTATAACTCTGGCTCCAGGGCCTCCACGTTGGACTCCTCAGGCACCAGGTATGCATATAGTGCACATACATACATGCAGGCAAAACACGTATACACAAAAAATTGAACAGAAAACCAAAACTTTTTTAACGGGTCTGGGGAACACAGCATACGGGTGGAGTGCTTTGCAAGCCCACATAGATCCCATGCTTAAGACCCAGTCCCACATAAACAGGATGTGACAGTACATGGCTACCATCTCATTTTCAAGGATGGCTACACAGTAAGTTTGAGGCCAGCCTGGGCTACATGAGACTGTCTCAAGAAACAAAACAAGAACTGGAGAGATGTGTCAGAGTTCAGGACCATGCATTGCTCTTATCAAGAAAACCCAGATACACATCCATACACATAAAATAAAATAGTGATAAATTTGAAATGTTTTCTTAAAATGTTTTTTTAAAAGGAACAAAATAGAAGCTCCAGGACATTAAATAACTATCTTGATATCACACAGCCAGGGCTAGAGATGTGGGCTGAGGAACGGCAGCACTCACCTACCTTGTAAGCACTCCTGGTTTGATCCCCAGTACAAACCATGAAAAACCATCACAGCTAGGAAGCAATAAGTCCTCAGACTGTAGTGGCCATGTCTTTGCCATCTTCCATAGAACCAAACACACACTCAATGCCTAAGACACGAAGGTTGCCTGGGGTGCTAATGATGTCACAAATCTTCACCTAACAACGGTAAATGATAAATGCCTCTGATAGAGAAACAAGAGTCAGAGTAGGGTAGGACACACAGAGGGTCTGGCATTGGACCTTTTCAGAAGCAACAATGCAACCATGGTGGAATTTTAGGAAAGACGAAAGATGAAACAGTAAATAGATATGCATGTAGTCTGTACTCGGAGCGCAAGGGAGAGTAGACAGGGAGGTTTGTAATTCAACCCCAGCATGAGCAACACAGTAAGATAAAAACAAAACATGCCAGGCTGTGGCGGTGCACACCTTTAATCCCAGCACTAGGAGGGCAGAGGCAGGCAGACCTCTGTGAGTTTGAGGCTAGCCTGGTCTACAGAGCTAGTAAAAGGCCACCCAGGGCTACACAGAGAAACCTTGCCTCAGAAAAACAAAACAAGACAAAAAATAAACAAAACCAAAACAATAATGCAGAGGTGAGCAGATGTCTGTGAGTTCAAGGCCAGCCTGGCCTACACCTTGAATTCTAGGCCAGCCAGGGCTACATAGTGAGATGCTGTCTCAAAACAAACAAAAAACAGAAAACCACTTCAAAAGCATCCACAGACTAGAAATTGAGACAAAAGAGGTTTTGTTTTATTTTTCACATTGAGAAGCTGCAAGGAAGAAAAATAAATAAATAAAAAGTTGCTTGTGTGGGTCTGAAAAGCCTACCGGAAAATAATTAACTGGTGGTTGGCACCCTCCTTTGAACAATGACACAGTCTCCAGACTGACGCACACAGTTTGGGGTCCAGCTATTGAAGTGGTCACCAGGGGCGGCTCTCAGCGCTTTCCCACTGTAACTCCTCCAGATTGGAGGAGTCAGCCGAGCTCCCCAGTAGCCTTGGGAGTTGTGGCGAGTCACACTACCCTGGCTTCTTCTGATTCTCTGAGAAATTGCAAGGGTTTAGCAGGATTATGGATATTCTCATTAGGTATGTGTAATTTGATTTTGGAGCGGTGGAACTTCTGAGGTCTTTTAAACCTGCACAGAAGGAATAAAAAAGTCCAGCCTTTGAAAATGAATGGACATATCAGCACACAAGTCCCTCCAGCTTTGAGCACTGCTCTGGGACATATTGGATGCCCAATAAATTAATAAAGTTGTTGACTTGAATGGGAGTCAGCTGGACTCCTAAAAGAGGATGGATTTCTCTGTCTTTCCACAAAGCCCAACTCTTGATCACATCAAGGCCTCTGGTCACTGCTCTGGCGATTCATCCATTTGTCTGCAGTAGTCAGCTCCATTCACTTAGTCTCCTAGCATTCTTTGATGTTTCCAATCACCACTCCTCCTCCTCCTCCTCCTCCTCCTCCTCTTCCTCCTGCTCCTCCTCCTCCCTCTCCTCCTCCCTCTCCTCCTCTTCCTGCTCCTCCTCCTCCTCCTCCTCCCTCTCCTCCTCCCTCTCCTCCTCCCCCTCCTCCTCCTCCTCCTCCTCTTCCTCCTCTTCCTCCTCCTCTTTCTTTTTTATTCCAAACAGGCTGGGGCTATGCAGTTCAGGCTGGCTTGGAACTCCCTATGTAGCCCAGGCTAGACTTGAATCTGCTATAAACCTTCTGTTTCAGCTTCTCTTGCCCACTCCTCACCCCCATCTTTGCTATGTAATCCCAGAATGATCTCAAGCTAGTGATCCTTGATCCTGTTGGTGCTGGGATTACAGGTGTATGCCAGCAGATTCCACAGATGCTCATTTTTTCATGTTTTGGGAAAATCCTAGAAGCAGAATTGTTGGGTCAGAGGGAAATCTCATTTGTCATTTTGACAGAATTTGTCCCATCAACTCTGAGATGATTGCATCCATTTACATATCTTCCTGCCAGCAGAGAAAGAAAGCAGAGTGCTTCTCAGAACTGGTGCTGTCTGGCTGCTATCAGACCTTGTGATCTTTGTCAAACTGGTTAAAATAATAAGTCTCTGTACTTTTAATTTTCCTTTCTCTCTCTCAGCGTGAGTGGATTGTTTCCCTAGAGCTCAGATGACAGATGACCTCAAACCTGATGACTTTAAACCACAGAAATGAGTCCTTTTGCAGTTCTGGAGACAAAAGACAGAAATGAAGGTGTCTGCAGGACTGGGCTGCTTTGAACGTTCTGGGGAGAGATCCTCGGGCCCACCTCTGATTCTGGGGTTTGCTAGAAATGCTGGTACTCTGGGTGTATTGATTCCTCAACCGCACCCCCCCACCCCACCCCCACGGCTTGGCCTGTCTCTTCTCCAGGCCCTCTTCCCTGTGTGTCTATGACGCTGTATTTTATCTTATTGAGACAGGATCTCACTTTGCAGCCCAAGCTACTCTTGAACTAGCTGTCCTCCTGCCTCAGCTTCCTGAGTGCTGAGATATAGCTGCATCCCCCAGCCCAGATTTGCTAATGTCTGTGTTTTTGTATTTTTTTTTTTTAATGGCAAGTTGTCATGTAGCTGAGGCTAGCCTCAAACTCTATGCCGCGGATAATGACCTTGATTCTGATCCTCTTGCCCCACACCTCTCTAGTGCTGAGACTACAGCATTCACCACCAGGCTTGTTTTACACATCTCCAGAGTTCAAACTCCTGGCCTTGTGCACTGGAGTCAGGCACTCTACACCTGAGCTACATCCCCAACCCCCAAATGCCTCTTGTCTTGTAAAGTCATCTGCCATGTTGGATTTAGGGCTCCCCTGGTTCTGCCTGGCTGACTTTAATTCTATTTGCAGAGCTTAAACACAGACTCGTGGCAGAGATGAGTTTTAGGAAGAAACTATTTGCCTCTCTTCAGTGGATGAGGCTGGAATGCCCTCACTTCCTGCAAGTGAGCTTGTACACAAGAGTTCTGCACACAGACACCTGGGTCAGTGGGATAGGTAGAGGTCTACCTTCTGGAAGCTCAGTATTTTTCTTCCAGCCTAAGATGCAAATCAAAACAGTGCTTCTACACATATCTGACCAAGCACAGGGCAGGGCACAGCCTGATGTAATTCAAACGGAGATTCACCTGGGAAGGCAAGTCTGGGCATCCAGGCAGAACCAAGGAGATGTCATGTACTTAATAGTGACAACATTTCCAAGACAAAAATGGCTGACTTCCTCACTATTCTTAGCATTTCTTTTTGTATTTATGTATGTATTTACTTATTTATTTTTGTTTTTCGAGACAAGGCTTCTCTGTGTAGCCCTGGCTGTCCTGGAACTCACTCTGTAGACCAGGCTGGCCTTGAACTCAGAAATCCACCTGCCTCTGCCTCCTGAGTGCTGGGATTAAAGGTGTGCGACACCATTGCCCGGCTTCTCTCTTTTTAAATTTTTATTTCATGTGCATTGGGGTTTTGCCTGCATACATTCCTGTATAAGGGTGTCAGAGCCTCTAGAACTGGAGTCACAGACAGTTGTGAGCTGCCAAGTGTGTCCTGAGAATCCAACCCAGGTCCTCTGGAAGAGCAACCAGTGCTCTTAACTGCTGAGCCATCTCTCTAGCCCCTCTTAGATAACATTTCTAAGTGAAGCCCTTTAACCTTTAAAGATATGGAGGTATGTCTGGTATGGTGGCTTACACCCATAAGCCTCACATTTAGGAGGCTGAGGCAGGAGGATTGCTGTGAGTTTGAGGCCAGTCTGGTCTATAGAGTGAGACCCTGTTTCAGAGGGGAGAGGGAAACTGAGGCACAAGGCTTTGTTTTTGGTTTTTGGTTTTTGGTTTTTCAAGACAGGGTTTCTCTGTATAGCCCTGACTATCCTGGAACTCACTCTGTAGACCAGGCTGGCCTCAGACTCAGAATCTGCCTGTCTCTGCCTCCCAAGTGCTGGGTTTAAAGGTGTGCGCCACCACTGTCCAACTACACAAGGCTTTCAAGCTAAGAAATCTCATAAACAGAGTAGAGCCAGATAGTCTGACATGGAGCCACTGTGCTAAGCATCATAAATAAGCAGAAGAGAAGACACCACAAGTTTTGTTTGCTTTAGAGCAGAGCAAATGTTGGTTTATTAAAGAAAAGGGAGGAGAAAGAGTCCCAAGAGGCAAGAAAGGCTCTGAGGGGGGAGAGTTTGGTTTGCTGTCGTTTCTCTGTACTTATGTGTGGCTGTGTGTTTGTGCACATGAGGGCTTTGCTATGAGAGGTCAGAAGGTATCAGAACCCCTGGAACTGGAGCTATGGTGAGCCACTCAAAGTGCCTGCTGACCTCAAAGAGAGTTGCCTGTCTCTGCGTTCCCTGTGGTATAATTACAGGCATGAGCCACAAAATAGCCAGGCATGGCAGCAAAGGCAAGAAGGTCTTGAGTTAAAGACCTGCCTCAGATCGTATGGACAGTTTTAAGTACAATCTAGGCTACATGAGACTCTTTTCTCAAAACAGATGGAAGACGTTTTTCCTTCTCTCTTTCTCCGGTAGATTTTAAAATATTAGGCTTTGGGCCAGGAAGATGGCTACAGGTGTAAAGATGCAAACCCGGCCAGCTGAGTTCCGTCCCTGGGACTCACATGGTAGGAGAGAACTGACTTCCACACGGTTTCCGAGCGCTACATGCACACTGGAGTGTATGCGTGCGAAAACACGCGCCTATAAATTAATAAATGCATGAAACAGTAAGCATTAAATATAATATACCACTCAGCGTGCAATTGAAACCGCTTATCTAGGCAGCTGCGCCCCGGCCGCGCCTTCTTCTCCCCGTGCTCCACTTCCGCACCTCTCTAACTTTAACCCCGTCACTGTCTCGGTGCGGAAGACGAAGTAGCCATAAATAACTCTTCTGTGAATTCTTCCACAGGAAGTTCAGCCTGATCTGATCCTGCTTGTCAGCGATGAAGAGAAAACAAACTGCCAGGAGGCCCGCCCCAGGGTTTCTCGGACGGGGAGGACTGAGGAGGAGGAAACAGAGCTGAGGACCCTTCAGCGTCACGGGAAAAATAAAACCCCGTGAAGGCTCGAAGGCTGAGCAATGTTCCTGCAGGTTAGAAGACAGATCCTGGTTTTGATACTAGAAAGCACATTAACATTTATAATTTGGGCTAGCAAAATGGCTCCAGTGGGTAATGGTGCCCATTTACAACCCTGCTGGCCCCACCCGAGTTCGATCCCAGAGTTGCTAAAGGTGGAGCTCTGACTTCCTTAAGTTATGTATTGACCTCTATATGCATGCTACACGACTCTTGAACACACGCGCACACACACACACACAATCTATCTATCTATCTTTTTTTTTTTTTTGGTTTTTTTTGGTTTTTCCAGACAGGGTTTCTCTGTGTAGCCCTGGCTATCCTGGAACTCACTCTGTAGACCAGGCTGGCCTGGAACTCAGAAAAACGCCTGCCTCTGCCTCCCGAGTGCTGGGATTAAAGGTGTGCGCCACCACTGCCCGGCCCTATCTATCTATCTATCTATCTATCTATCTATCTATCTATCTATCTATCTCCATGTGTCCTATCATATTTTCACCTTTTAAATCCTTTTTTTGAGACAGGATCTCATTTGTCATGCTGGCCCAGAGTTCACTATGTAGAACAGGCTAGTCTCTAACTTGAGAGAATCCTCCTGCTTCGGCCTCCTGTGTGCTGGGATTACAAGTGATGACCTTTACTCCTGACTATAAATTCTTTAATTGGACTTGGTTAATTGACTTAAGTAGACCATTTAAGACCAAAAACCATTAGGCTAGAGAGATGGCTCAGGGGTTAAGAGCACTGACTGCTCTTCCAGAGAGGTCCTGAGTTCAATTCCCAGCAACCCCATGGTGGCTCACAACCAACTATAATGGGATCTGATGCCCTCTTCTGGTGTGTGTCTGAAGACCGCTACAGTGTACTCGTATAAATTCTATTTTAAAAAAAAAAAAAGACAAAAGCCATCAAATTTTCTTTCTTTTTGAGACAATCTCTCACTATGTGGCCCAGGCTGGCTTCAAACTTGCTATGTAGCTGAGGCTGGCATGGTGATCCTTCTACCTCTACCTGCTGAGTCCTGGGATTACAGTCGATCAGTTCTGGGGTTTTGTATGGTGTTAGGAAGGAGGAAATGACAGGAGGAGACAAACAGATGTTTCCAGAATTAATCTGTCAAGGTGAAACCACAGCTCCCCAAAACCAAGGCGTCATGGAGACAAAATCAACTGGTACTTAATGGATTGGTACATTAGCACCATGCTCTTACCAACTGAGCTAACCAGCCAGACTTGGTGACTCTAGGTTACTAAACTTCCTTGTGCCTCAGATTTCCCATCAGTGAGTAGGACAGTAATAACACTGTCAATACGACACGTGATATGTTATACATAGCAAACATAGTATATGGAGTTCATAAAACAGTAAATGCATATGTGCAGACAGCGTATAGACATGCAAATAATAAATCACATATCACATATAATATCTAGGTGTGGCGGCTCATGCCTGGATCCAAGTTCTTTTTGTTGTTGTTTTTGTTTGTTTGTTTGGGTTGGTTTTTTTGTTTGTTTGTTTGTTTTTTGTTTTTTGTTTTCCGAGACAGGGTTTCTCTGTGTAGCCCTGGCTGTCCTGGAACTCACTCTGTAGACCAGGCTGGCCTCGAACTCAGAAATCCACCTGCCTCTGCCTCCCGAGTGCTGGGTTTAAAGGCGTGCCCCATCACTGCCCAGCTCTTAAGATTGTTTTATTTATTATATGTAAGTACACTGTAGCTGTCTTCAGACACCCCAGAAGAGGGCATCAGATCTCATTACGGATGGTTGTACGCCACCATGTGGTTGCTGGGATTTGAACTCAGGACCTCCGGAAGAGCAGTCAGTGTTCTTAACCACTGAGCCATCTCTCCATCCCTTGTCTGTTTTCTCGAGACATGGTCTGGTCTCTAACTTTCTGTGTAGCTGACAATGATTTTGAACTCCAGAGTCGCCTGCACCCACTACTTCAGTGCTAGGATTATAATTTATACAATCATGTTCACCCCTACACTGCTCTTTCTTCCGTTCTGTTTTGTTTTTTGTTTTGTTTTGATTTGTTTGTTTGTTTGTGACAAAGTCTCTCTATATAGCCCAGATTATCCCGAAATTTGTTATGTAGACTAGGCTAGCCTAGCTCCTCTTGCCTGGCATTTTGGGGTTTTGGTTGGTTAGTTGGTTTGGTTTGGTTTGGTTTTTGGACATAAAGTCTCCCTATGAAATCCTGGCTGGCCTAGAACTCCATCAAGACCAGGCTAGCCTCAACCCCTTGGTAATCCCCTTGGCTCTGCCTTTTGAGTGTTGGGATGATGACTATGCCCTGCTTCCTGTGAATCTATATCTTGGGCTTGGACTACTGGGGTCTGTACTCAGAGCATCGCAGAGAGGTCTCAAACACTGGGAGAGAGCAGGCACCTGCTGTACAGACCAGTCTCCAGGGAGACGTCAGGGTGTGGCGCAGGTGGGAGGCTTCCTCAGAGCAGACAGCAGCTCCCTGTCGGGCCTTTAGTGCTTGTTAGCATGGCCTCCTGTGAAAACAGCCAGGGGCTGGATCCTAATTCCCTCTTTCATTAAATCTTATCACCACTATTAATTAATACAGCCTCTATAGAAATGTAATTGTAGCCGTCCTGGATCACAGAGAGAACCACTAAACTGAATGTAGAGAAAGACTTTAAATCGGAGGCCCCCAGTAGCTACTGCTGAGGACAACTGAGGAGGACGATAACTCCAAGAGAGGCTAACCTAGGCCTCTCTCTCTCTCTCTCTCTCTCTCTCTCTTCTCTCTCTCTCTCTCTCAGTGTGTGTGCGTGTAGGTCAGAGGTCAACATCCAACATCTTCCTCAATCATGTTTCACTGTATTTATTTGTTTATTTATTTATTTATTTGGTTTTTCGAGACAGGGTTTCTCTGTGTAGCCCTGGCTGTCCTGGAACTCACTCTGTAGACCAGGCTAGCCTCGAACTCAGAAATCCACCTGTCTCTGCTTCCCAAGTGCTGGGATTAAAGGCGTGCGCCACCACTGCCCTGTTGTTTATTTATTTTTTATACGTAGTCTTTCAGTGAACCTGGAACTCACCAATTTGGCCTCACTAGCTGGCCAGTCAATCCCGGGGGATCCTCCTGTCTCCACATCCCCAACCCCAGGATTATAGACACACAGCACCATGCACGGTTTCTTACGCGGCTGGGAATCTGAACTCAGGTCTCATGCTTATGTGAGGGGAAGGGTGAGGCAAGCGCTTTCAAGAGCATGCAGAGGTCAGGGACAACTTGCAGAAGTCAGTTCTTTCCTTCTACCACGTAGGTCCCAGGACTTGAACTCAAGTCATCAGACTTGGCAGCAAGCTCCTTTACAGACCCCTCTCTCAGACCCCTCTCTATGCTTCCTTAAAGGTATTTTATATTGTGTACGTGTGGTATGTGTGTGCTCCTGAGTGTGCAGGTGTAATGCACACATGCAGAGGCCACAAGTCCTCCTAGTATTTATCTTTTTTTGCAGGTGTGTGTGTGTGTATTTTGGTACCACAGCACATATGTGGAGGTCAGAGAACACCTTTCTTTGTTTGTTTGTGGTTTTTTGGATTTTTTGTTTTTGTTTTGTTTTGCTTTGTTTTTTCGAGACAGGGTTTCTCTGTGTAGCCCTGGCTGTCCTGGAACTCACTCTGTAGACCAGGCTAGCCTCGAACTCAGAAATACACCTGCCTCTGCCTTCCAAGTGGTGGGGTTAAAGGTGTGCGCCACCACTGCCTGGCTGTTTGTTTTTGAGATAGGCTTTCTCGGTGTAGCCCTGACTTTCCTGGAACTCCATCTGTAGACCAGGCTAGCCTCCAGCTCATGGAGATCCCCCTGGCTCTGCCTCCAGAGTGCTAGGATTAAAGACATACATCACTACCACCCGGCCAGAGGACAGCTCTGTGGCCTCAGCTCTCTCCTTCCAGGTCTCATAGGTCCTGTGGAACCAGGCTTGTGAGGTAAACCGGTTGTGGCAGCCATGTCTGTAATTCCAGCCCTGGCAAGCTGGATGCCATAGATGATAAGTACAGGGTCACTCTGAGCTAAGTAGTGAGTTCAAAACCAGCCCAAGTTACATGAAAATCTGTCTCAAACCAAAACCAAAACCAAACACCAAAAAAGGAATTTCAGGAGAGAAGCATGGGCCCAGAGTCTCAGAAAGTCTTGCTCATGCCGGGCAGTGGTGGCACAGGCCTTTAATCCCAGCACTCGGGAGGCAGAGGCGGGCAGATTTCTGAGTTCGAGTCCAGCCTGGTCTACAGAGTGAGTTCCAGGACAGCCAGAGCTACACAGAGAAACCCTGTCTCGGGAAAAAAAATAGAACGAATGTCTTGCTCATGGGGACGGCGCTCTCCTGCAGCAGCTGGGAGCCAGGCAGAGGCTGTGTGGTTGTCAGGGCTGTGTGTGGAATGCAGCCAACCAGTTCTCTGCCAGCCAGGCTCCAGTAGTGGGAGCTTCCAGCACCTCATGGCAGACGGCTGATAGCATGCCTGCAGACATTGTGGCTGTTTCTGAAACCTGCCAGACTTTCTGCAAGAAATGTGGTACCCCAAAAAAGGGCATGTGTACTACTGGGGGGCACACCAAGCCTGTTTTCTGCAAAACGGGTAAAACTTCAAAGAAGATTTTGCCAAAGCGTCAGTGGTTTGAGCTCAACTACAGATCTAAGGATTCTGGCTACCATGAGATGAGCAGTGGGGCTGGAGGGATGGCTCAGTGGTTAAGGACCCTGGCTGGTCTTCCAGAGGACCTGGGTTGGTTCTATTCCCAGCACCCACAAGGCAGCTCACAACTGTAACACCAGGTCCAGAGGACTCGATGCCCTCTTCTGACCAAGGGCAACAGACACACATGTGGTGCACATACATAGAAGCAGATAAAACATTCACACATAAGAGAAAGGCTTGGAGAGAGGGAAGGAGGGAGAGAGAAAAAGAGAGAGAGAGAGAGAGAGAGAGAGAGAAATTGATACAGTTCTAAACTGATTTTGTTATAAAGACAATAAAATCCTGAGGTTCTGAGGTTTTATTCACAAACACACACACACATACATCTAAATATGGTTGTCGGCAGCAAAAGGTCTGGGGGCTCATGTGTGTACCTGGAATTCTATCTGAAGATATTCTCAAGTGAGCACCAACTTTGCCAAGCACAACGGCATATGGGACCCCTTCTTCTTCTTCTTCTTCTTCTTCTTCTTCTTCTTCTTCTTCTTCTTCTTCTTCTTCTTCTTCTTCTTTCTCTCTCTCTCTCTCTCTCTCTCTCTCTCTCTCTCTCTCTCGACAGGGTTTCTCTGTATAATCTTGGCTGTCCTGGAACTCACTCTGTAGACCAGGTTGGCCTTGAACTCAGAGACCCACCTGCCTCTGCCTCCCAAGTGCTGGGATTAAAGGTGTGAGCCACCACTGCCTGGCTCTTTTCTGTTGTTTACTTATTTATTGGTGTGCATGTGTGTACCACATGTACCACACGAGTGCTTGGTGCTCACAGATGTGAAGATAGCATCAGACCAGACACTGGATTTACCAGGGCTTGTGAGCCACTAATGAGAGTGTTGCCAGCCGGGCAGTGGTGGCGCACACCTTTAATCCCAGCACTCGGGAGGCAGAGGCAGGTGAATTTCTGAGTTCGAGGCCAGCCTGGTCTACAGAGTGAGTTCCAGGACAGCCAGGGCTATACAGAGAAACCCTGTCGAGAGAGAGAGAGAGAGAGAGAGAGAGAGAGAGAGAGAGAGGCCCATTGAACCTGGGTCCTCTGGAAGAATGAGTGCTCTTAACTGCTGAGCCATCCCACAAGCCCTATGAGGTCCTTAAGACCAAGTGATACCTGCCTCACAATGTCCCCTCAGCTTTGCACCCTGTTGCTCTCAGGGATGCCTCTCTTTCTTACACCTGTGGTGACTTTCTCTCTTTTCCCACATGACTTCTCAGGAACCTGCTTCTGCTCAGAACTGTTCAGGAAGAAACCTATCCACCTCTGTGCTCCCTGCTGACTGAAGGCAGAGGCTTCTCTGTTAGAAAGCACCCTGGGGGCTCTCAGGGACAGAGTAGAGAGAAGCACAAGCCACTTCCAGTTTTTGTAGTTCCCACTTTAGGAAAAGGAACGAAAGAAGAAATGGCTCCACAATGTGAAGACAGGCACTAGAGCCCAGTCACGGTGAGGTGCTGTGCAGGCTCAGCCAAAGGACAACCTAGTTTTGTTTTCTTTCCTTCCTTCATGTACTCCAGGTTGGCTTCCAACTCTCCATGTTGCTGGGCTGGCCTTGAACTCCTCCCTGTGCCTTTCTTTCTTGCTTTCTTGCTTTTTTTGTGTTTTTGGTTTTTTTGAGACAGGGTTTCTCTGTGTAGCCCTGGTTGTCCTGGAACTCACTCTGTAGACCAGGCTGGCCTCGAACTCAGAAATCCGCCTGCCTCTGCCTCCTGAGTGCTGGGATTAAAGGCATGCACCACCACTAGCCTGGCTCATGCCCAGATTTTAAAGAACATTCCCGCTTGCCTTTATATTTTAATTGGGGGAAAGAAAGCATAAATTTATGTTGAACCTACATAGGTGCTGGGGGTGGGCTTGCATAAATCTGGGAGAGCCTGAGAATGACTTGCTGCTTCTGGATTGGTTGAATTTGTGAGCAGGATGTCATGGCAATATGGCGTCATCATGGGTTTAGTTTGTCTGTAAATGTGCGTGTGTAACTATGTGTGGGGTGTGTGCATGTTGAAGTCTAAGGTCATTGGCCTATGAATTCCTCAATCACTCTTATTTTACATATGTAGTCATGTATGTATTTACTTAGTTATTTATTTACTGTGATGGTTTGTATATGCTCAGCCCAGGGAGTGACACCATCAGAGGGTGTGGCCCCGTTGTTGTGGGCGTGGCACTGTGGGTGTGGGCTTTAAGACCCTCACTCTAGCTGTCTGGAAGTCAGTCTTCTGCCAGCAGCCTTCAGATGAAGATGTAGAACTCTCAGCTCCTCCTGCACCATGCCTGCCTGGATACTGCCATGCTCCTGCCTTGATGATAATGGACTGACCCTCTGAACCTGTAAGCCAGCCCCAGTTAAATGCTGTCCTTATAAGAGTTGCCTTGGTTGTGGTGTCTGTCCACAGCAGTAAAACCCTAACTAAGACATTTACTTAATATGTATGAGTGTTTTGCCTGCGAATAATGTCTGTGTACCACTTGCATGCCTGGTGGCCTTGGATGTCAGAAGAGAACATTCGATCCCCTGGAACTGAAGTTACAGATGGTTGTAAGCTGCCATGTAGGTGCAGAAAACTGAACCAGGGTCCTCTGCGAGAGCAGCTGAGGTACTCTTAACCATTATACCATCCCTCCAGTCCCTCCCCTTTATTTTTAGAGACAAGGTCTTTTACTGAGCCTAGAGGTCATGGATTGGCTTACACTGGTTGGTCAGAAAGCTCCAGAGATTCTCTTATCTCTGCTTTCCAGTACACTTAGCTTTTTACATGGGTACCAGAGATTAGAACTCATATCTTCAAGTTTGTACAGTGAGCAATTTACCAACTGAACCAACCTCCTTGTTTTGAGACATTGTCTTGGTCTGTAACACAGTCCAGCCCAGAACTCACTACCCTTCTGGCTCAGCATCCCAGGTACTAGGATCACTGGCACGTGCCACTCCCTACTCTGAGTCCAGGAGTGTGAGGCTATCCTTTGCTGGTTCGGACCGTTAGTTTACTGGCTGTTAAGTGACTTCCCTTGTTTATCTCTTCTCTTTGCATAGTTAAATTTAGAACAAGCCAGTGTGTCCTTATCAGTCAGGGGCAGGTCCTGAGGGACCTCAGAAGCCACCATGATTATTTCAGTCTTTGCCTCTGTAGCCATTAATGGTCTGAAGTATGACAGTCATTTAAAGGTGGCTTCTTCGGAACTCAGAGCATCTACACAGGTATGAAGTACACCTGCTGTCAGGATTCTGCCTCTAAACACCTGTATTATCTTTTTTTGGATATGAGCCATCAGAAAAAAAGACAGGTGTGGTGGTTTGAATAGGTATGGCCCCCACAGACTCACGGGTTTGAATGCTTGGCCCATGGCGAGTGGCACTACTAGGAAGTGTGGCCTTGCTGGAGAAAATGTGTCACTATAGAGGCCGAATTTGAGGAAGGTCTCATAGGTGCTTAAGCTAAGACCAGTGTAAGACACAGTCCCCTTCTGCTGTCTGCAGCTCAAGATGTAGCCCCCTCAGCTCCTCCAGCACCATGTCTGCCTGCACCCGCCATCTTCCAGCCATGATGATGGTGGACTAAACCTCTGAATCTGTAAGCCAGTCCCATTAAACTGGTTTCCTTTATAAGAGTTGCCATGGCCATGATGTCTCTTACAGAACTGAAACCTAAACTAAGACATAAGAATATTACAAAATATTCAGGGCTAGGCAGATAGTTCAGACAGTAAAGTGCCTTACAAGCAGGAAGACCCAAGTTTGAGTCCCCAGCACACAGGTAAGAAGCCAAGTACTTCAGTGTGCATCTAACCCCAGTGCAGGAGGTAGGTGTGGAAGAGGCAGGACCAGAGGATTCCTGGGGCTCACTGGCCAGCCAGTCCAGCCAATCAGCTTGCTCCAGGCTCAGTGAAGGATCCTTTCTCAAAAAGAAAGGTTGACAGGGTGTGTGAGATGGCTCAGCAGGTAAAAGGCACTTGCTGCCAAGCCTGAAGCCGTGAGTTCAATCCCATGGAGCACACATTGTGGAACGAGAATGGGATGATTTTATAGTATCCTAGGAAGATAACCGATGAACTGCAGCCTCTAAATACAGGCACTTAAGGAAAAAAACGGATCGGTTTCTTTTGTTTTTTTCAGTTTATTTATTTATTATATGACTGGATGGTGTTCATTTGAGCCCGACAGATGTGTGTCCCCACATGACACAGTGAATGACAGAGGACCACTCTGTGGAGTCAGTTTTCTCCTTCAGCCTTTGCATAGATTCAACTTGCCTAGAGAATGGCTTTACCTGCTGGGGTAGCTCCTGGACTCAATTCATTTATTTATTTGTGGTTTGGAGACAAGATTTCTTTCTTTCTTGCTTGCTTGCTTGCTTGCTTGCTTTCTTCTTTTGAGACAGGGTTTCTCTGTGTAGCCCTGGCTGTCCTGGAACTCACTCTGTAGACCAGGCTGGCCTCGAACTCAGAGATCTGCCTGCCTCTGCCTCCTGAGCGATGGGATTAAAGGTGTGCACCACCACTGCCTGGTCTACAGAGCCAATTCCAGAGTAGCCAGGGCTACACCAAGAAACCCTGTCTTGAAAAACCAAAGAAAACAACAACAACAACCAAAAAAAAAAAAACCCTAACAAAACAACAACAAAAATTGAAATGCCTCATGAGAAGAATAAAATAAATAAATAAATAAATAATGGGCAGGATCACAGGTCTGGGGGCTTTGAGTCAAAAAACACTGGACCCAAATCCAGAGGACTCCGGTTCAATTCCCAGCACGCACATGGCAGCTTTCAAATGTCTGTCACTCCAGTTCTAGGGGACCCCCACACAGACACACACATGCAGGCAAAACGCCAATGCACATAAAATAAAAATAAATGAATCATTTAGAAAAACAAAAATCCAAAAACCAGAGGGCAGGTGTCAGGGTTAGAATAACTTGATTGGGCTTGATCCTCAGCACCGATTTAAGGTGTGATAACTGCAGACCTCTGCAGGCTGAGGCGGGAAGATCTGTGGGTAAGGACAGCCTAGGGAGATTTTAAAATCCCTAACACCGAGAAGATTAAATGAAGAAAGCATGTGCCTGTGTTGACCGTACGGATTAAGAGTGGCCACTCGTGGGTGGCAGCAGAGCAGAGATAGGCGTTCTTTGCTGTTCCGTTTCTCGCTTGACACAGGGACTCACTGTGAAGCCAAAGCTTGTGTCAGCTCAAAATCAGGATGTTCTGGCAGCCAGAGAGCTGGGATGATAGATAGCCTTAGGCCACCATCCTCAATTTATTTATTTCTTTTTAATGATTTTTGTTTTCAGGGACTCCGTGTTACATCTAGTGGCTGTCACCGTGCCAAAATAATATTTATTTATGCTTTGAATTTTTCATTCATTTACACGATGTGGTTTTTTGGTTTTTTGGTTTTTTTTTTTTCAGTTTTTCGAGACAGGGCTTCTCTGTGTAGCCCTGGCTGTCCTGGAACTCTGTAAACCAGGCTGGCCTCGAACTCAGAAATCTGCCTGCCTCTGCCTCCCGAGTGCTGGGATTAAAGGCGTGCACCACCACTGCCTGGCACATCATGTGTTTTAATTATACCCATTGACCACTGCCTCCCTCCTGTTCCTTCTCATGCTTAATTCATAACTTTTTAAAAATGATTTATTTAGGGTTATTTTATCCACTGTGTATGACTGTTTTGCCTGCTTGTATGTCTGTGCATCCCATGCTTGCCTGGTGCCTGAGGAAGTGGTGTGGCTCCTGGTATGTGGTGTGGGTGCTGGGAATTGAACTCCTGTCCTTTGCAAAACAAGGGCTCCTAACCCCATCGACTTTCCAGCCGTCCATTTATAGCTTTTTGGTTTGGTTTGGTTGTTTTTTATTTTTTTGTTTTTTAAAGGTTTATTTATGTATATGAGTACACTGTAGCTGTCTTCAGACACACCAGAAGAGGCCATCGGATCCCATTACAGATGGCTGTGAGCCACCATGTGGTTGCTGGGAACTGAACTCAGGACCTCTGGAAGAGCAGTCAGTGCTCTTAACCGCTGAGTCATCTCTCCCCCAGTAACTTTTAACATTAATAAAAACATTAGTGCCAGGCAGTGGTGGCACATCTTTAAACCCAACCCTAGGGAGGCAGAGGCAGGCAGATGTCTGTGAATTTGAGGCCAACCTGATCTACAGAGGAAGTTCCAGGACAACCAGGGCTACACAGAGAAACCCTGGAGAACAAACAAACAAACAAAACCACTAATAAATAAACTGCTGGCAGTGGCTTATATCGATTTTTTTCTGTTAAATTTTAAAGTTTTTTTATTTTTGACATTATAATTTAATTAGAACATTGCCCCTTCCCTTTCCTGCATCCAAATCCTCCCACTCACCCCTCCCTGCTCTACTCACCCCTCCCTGCTCCACTCACCCCTCCCTGCTCCACTCACTCCTCCCTGCTCCACTCACCTGCTCCCCTTCAAATTCACAGCCTCTGTTTGCATTGTTACTGCATGCGTATATTTATGTGTATATATTCTCAGATAAAACCTGTTGAGTCCTTACTTACTTGCGTGCGTGCGTGCGTGCACGTGTGTCCTCAGGGTTGACTCCTTGGCACTAAACAACCAATTGCCATCTCTACTGCTCCAGCTCTTCTCAGTTGCCTGCAGTTCTGTCTGTAGAGTTGGTGTCGACTTCTAATTAATTAATTAATTAATTGGTTCTTAGAAGATTGGGTATTGTTGTTTGTTTGTTTGTTTGTTTTTCCAGGGTTTCTCTGGATAGCCCTGGCTGTCCTGGAACTTGTGTCACAGACCAAGCTGAATAGAGATCCCCCTGCCTCTGTTTCCCCAGTGCTGGTATTAAAGGTGAATGCCAACATATATATATTTGTTAATATTTCATGTGAGTGAAGGGGTTAGAGAGATTGCTCAGTGGTTAAGAACACTGGCTGCCTGCTTTTAATCCCAGTAATTGGGAGGCAGAGGCAGGTGGATTTCTGAGTTCGAGGCCAGCCTGGTCTACAGAGTGAGTTCCAGGACAGCCAGGGCTGCACAGAGAAACCCTGTCTCAGAGAGAGAGAGAGAGAGAGAGAGAATATATAGGAACATATGTATTAGGATGTTCATTTCAAATTTTTCTTTCTGAGACAGTCCTATGTAGCCCAGGTTGCTCAAACTCCCGATGTAGCTGACGGTAACCTTAAACTGATGTCCCTGCCTCCTCCTTCAAAATGCTAGGATTTACAGGCATGGGCCAGTACATCCAGTTTATATGAGGCTTGGGCTTGAACCTAGGACACCATGCTTGCTAGGAAAACACTCCACCAACTAAGGTACATCTCCAGCCATAGAGGTCTTCAAAGAAAAAGACTGCTCTTCCACGCCCTGCCCATCTTTAGGTACATCATGGGATGGGATGCTCTATGGCTGTGGTGTGTCTACACTGAAGACTTTTATGCAAGTTCTGAAAAGGCAGCAGGGGTTGAGGAGGCAGTTCAGTGGGCACTTGCTATCCAGCCTGAGAATCTAAATCCAATCCCTGGCACCCACAGGGTGGACATAAGAACGCACTCACAAAAGAAGCCATCCTCTCTGCTGGGCAGTGGCGCACGTCTTTAGTCCCAGCACTCAGGAGGCAGAGGCAGGCAGATTTCTGAGTTCGAGGCCAGCTTGGTCTACAGAGTGAGTTCCAGGACAGCCAGGGCTACACAGAGAAACCCTGTCTCGAAAAACCAAAAAAAGAAAAAGAATAAGAAGACATCCTCTGACTTCTACACACAGCCATCACACACACACACACACACACACACACACACACACACACACACAAAATAAATAAAATGAAATACTTTTTTCCCCCCTTTAGAACAGATTAAATGCACGTCTACCGATTTGGAGAACTAAACAGATCTTCAGAATATCACCAACAGTATGTGTAGTGGTTTTTCACACACACACACAAAGCCAAACCTGTAAATGCCAAGTAACTCTCAGGGCCTCCAGCTGAGGAAGGAACGCACAACGCCTCCCACCCGTGTTGGGCTTGGCTGTGTGACTTTCTTTGGCCCATGCAATATTAACAAATGTCCTGTGAGCAGAGCCTGCCCTGTGCTCCCAGAGTTCCTGATGTTCATTTGTTTTGGCTTTGGGGTTTTTGATGCTGGGCACCAACCCAGGGCTTTGCACATGCTAGGCAAGTGCACAACCACTGGGCTCCGCCCACAGTCAGAGCTTACATAATTTGATTTTGTTCCTGGAGTTTGCACAGTAACCTTCAGAAGGACACACCTCAGGTAGCCACCAGCCCAAGAAGGAGTAAGAACCTTCAGATCAGCCCAGATTACCTGCAGATAGAAGCAGAGCTGCCCAGCCTGCGTCTGCAGATCCAGGAACACGAGAGTAAGGGATCATTTTCCTAAAATGTTAATTTTACATTTTGGTCCGTTTTGGCTCTATAGCTGGTCAGGGCCACATAGTGTGTGTGTGTGTGTGTGTGTGTGTGTGTGTGTGTGTGTGTGTGTCAGAGAAAGAGGGAGAGAGAGGGGGAGAGAGGGGGAGAAGAGAGGGAGAGTGAACACATTTCTTTTCTGTGGTTTTGGAGCCTGGAGGGGCCCATATCAAGGTGCAGCTATCTGGTAAGGACTCTCTAGCTATGTTATCCAGTGACAGAAATGAGGAAGGCCAGAAAAGGTATGATGAGCAAGAGATTGAATGTGCAGAACTGGCCCTGATAGTGCGCATCTGGAATTCAGGTACCTGGGAGGGCCAAGAGGTCAAGAGCAGGATTAGCAAGATGGCTCACTGGATAAAGGCGTTTGCTGCCATGCTTGACAACCTGAATTGATGCTCAGAGCCCCATATGGTGGATGAAAAGAACCAAGTCCTAAAAATTGTCCTCTGACCTCTACATGCATGCTCTCTCTCTCTCTCTCACACACACACACACACACACACACACACAATTTATTGAGAGAGAATGTAAACATTCAGACTTTATCCACTTTACACTTGGACAATTGGCCCAGGTCCATTTATAAGGATGAAGCCCTGGTAACCTAAACAGAGGACTGATCCCTGGGCTTGCTAGTAGGGGGACATGATCTACCCATAGATATCCTTCTTTGGGACCATTTTAGCCAGCGTGAGCTAGCAGTATGGTTGACAGACATCTGCCATTTTCACCAAGCTCCTGAATCCATACATTCCCTCCCTGATCTGCCTTGGAGAAATGGTTTTCTTCAAACTCTCAGCTTGGATGGAACACATGAGGTGGAATCCCAGCCAGGGATCAGGGGTAAGGAGCTAGAGGTGAGCCGTTTGGGGGCATTTTGAACTCTATTCGATGTAACATTATTAATTTGAAATGACCATGGTGGGAGTTTAGGAGCTACAGATGTCACCAGGCACTACGAATCAAAGCTGCCAGACTTAGAGATTTGTCAGCACACGAATAAGTCAGGTCTGGCCAATGAGAAGGCCACAGTGTCCTCGCCATGATTTATGTAGGCGTGTGTGGCCACTGGAGCTCTGGCACATAGGTGTTGTGTTCTGTTAGTAATTCTGAACTGCCCTGCTTCAAGCCCATGGCTCAAGGAGCCATTTAGGGAGAGGATCCTTGATACTCTCTGAAGCTAAACTTTCCCCTTCATCTCCAATCACACAAGCCAATTTCTTTTATTTGTTTTGAGACAGGATCTCATGTAGCTCAGGCTAGCCTAAAACCTCTAGGTATCTAAGGCTGGCTTTGGTCCTCCTGATCCTCCTGCTTCTATTTCCCAAGTTCTAGGATTAGAGGCAAGAGCTACTTGTGTGTGTGTGTGTGTGTGTGTGTGTGTGTGTGTGTAGCTGGTTTTGTTTGGTTGTTTTTTTGGTTTTTTTGCTTTGTTTTTTTGGTTTTTCGAGACAGGGTTTCTCCGTGTAGCCCTGGTTGTCCTGGAACTCACCCTGTAGACCAGGCTGGCCTCAAACTCAGAAATCCACCTGCCTCTGCCTTCCAAGTGCTGGGTTTAAAGGCGTGCGCCACCACTGCCCGACTATGTGTGTGTGGCTGTAAATACATGCTTACAGTACCCACAGAGGCCAGAAGAGAGTGTTGGATCTCCTGGAACTGGAGAAACAGGTGGTTGTGGGCTGTCATGGGTGCTGGGCATCTAACTCCGGTTCTCTGGAAGAGCATTCTTGACCTCTCAGCTATCTCTCCAGCCCCAGGTTTGGGCTTTTTTGAAAGAGTCTCACTGTGTAGCTTAGTCTGGCCTCACATATAAAGTGATCCTCCTATCTTAGATTCCTAAAAGTTGAGATTCAAGAGTGTGATGCTTGGCCCTCTGCAACTGAGCATCTGCGTCCCACAATCCTGGTGCATCACCTAAGATGCTGCAACTGAGCATCTGCGTCCCACAATCCTGGTGCATCACCTAAGAACCGCCCCACCTGGAGAGGGCACTCGGTGTGAATGATAGGCAGAGGGCAAATTCAGGCCGAAAATAGCAAACTAAAGTTAGCCGGGCCGAGCAGGGCCACCGCGTCTTGGGCTGGTCGGGAACATCCTGTGCAGAGGAAAGGGTATTTAAGGAGAACAGAAGCAGTTCAAGTTCAGCTCAGCCCAGCAGCAGAGGAAGAACATCCCAAACGCAGTGTGGCTCGGGTCTGATCCAAGAAGAGGGTGGGAAGGACAAACAACCCAGAATAGCTACTGCCTGCTGACCTCACGAAGCCCTCCTCTAAGCTTCCACTTTGGGTTTCAAATTTCCTTCTCTCTCTCTCTCTCTCTCTCTCTCTCTCTCTCTCTCTCTTTGAGACAGTTTTTTACTGTGCAGCCTTGGCTGACCTGGAACTGTTTAGACCAGGTTAGCCTCATTATAGCCTACCATCGTCCTCAGCCTCTTGAGTGCTAGGTTGCAGGTTAGCACACCGAGCTACCTGAAGCAGGTGTTAACCTCCTCATCCCTAAACTGGACTCACAGAGTTAAGTTTCTTGACCAAGATGTACCTACCAGGCAGAGGGAGAATTTAAACCCGAGCATCTTTCTTCCATGTTGATAGGCACATGGTCAGTGCAAATAAATGAATAAATCCACAAATACAGAAATTCAAATTTGTCTAGAAAAATTCTTATTTAAGTAGTTATATGGGACTGGAGAGATGGCTCAGCGGTTAAGAACACTGGCTGCTCTTCCAGAGGTCCTGAGGTCAATTCCCAGCAACTACATGGTGGCTCACAACCGTCTGTAATGGGGTCTGATGCTCCCCTCTGGTGTGTCTGAAGAGAGCAACGATGTACTCATATACATAAAATAAATACATCTCTTTTTTTAAAAAAATAAAAGTAGTTATATGACCCCATAGGGTCTTTCTGTGTAGCCCAGGCTGACCTCAAGTCCTGGGATTACACATGTGCAAGCTCGGCTTTCTATAATGTGAAGGTTTTTAGTTTGTTTTTGTTTTCTTTTCTTTTCTTTCTTTCTTTTTTTTGTTTGTTTTGTTTTGGTTTGGTTTTTCGAGACAGGGTTTCTTTGTGTAGCCCTGGCTGTCCTGGAACTCACTCTGTAGACCAGGCTGGCCTCGAACTCAGAAATCCGCCTGCCTCTGCCTCCCGAGTGCTGGGATTAAAGGCGTGCGCCACCACTGCCAGGCTTTAATGCTATGTTTTTTTAAAAGATAATTTAACATTATTTTATGTACATTGGCATGATGGTATCAGGTATCTGGAACTGGACAGTTACAGACAATTGTGAGCTGCCATGCAGGTGCTGGGAATTAAATCCAGGTCCTCCGGAAGAGCAGTGGGTGCTCTTAACCACTGGCCCATCTATCTCTCCAGCTCCAAGGAGATGATCACTCACACACACACACACACAGGTCTTGCTATGTAGCCCTAGCCTGGAACTCACTATATAATAGACCAGGCCAGCCTTGAACTCAGAGATCCACTCACCTCTGCCTTCTCCCTCCCAAATGTTCATATTAGTGGTCCTTGAACCCTGAACTGTTTCTCCTCCTGCCCCCCGCCTCCCTAGTGCCGAGATAACAGACCTGTACCAACATGTGTGATTTTTACAGTGCTGGACATCAAATCCAGGGTTTCCTGCAGGCTAGGCAAGCACCCTATCCCCAGCTTCACCCTGGTCTCTATAATAAAACTGCTTGACCACTAAAATGAATCGTCTTTAACTCCTGCCCATTGAGTTTGGGTGTAGCCCAGTGGTACAGTGAGTGCTTGCCCATGAGTCCCTCTGGTAGATAGATCCTGGACCCTCAGCACTGAACAAAAATGAAAACTCCATGCATTTTCCCAAACAATAATAAATAGTAGAAATATTTAATACAGCTGAAAGTCAAGCCATTTGTCTACGCTTGGATTACTGCGGGGAAACTGATTCTGGGTTTCTTTTTCCACTAGTTGGCAGGCTCTATCTACTCCATGACTTTCTACCTTGAGCCATATATAGACCAGGTGATCAATTATCCGCTATGGGAGTTTGAGTGTCCCCGGGTTCCCAGTGGCGTTGTAATTTGAATCCGGTTGTAATTTGGATCCAAAAGGCCAGTCCAGGCTATCAATCACTCAGTCACAACAAAAGGATTAAGCAGAGGGATCATTTCTTGGAAGCACGGTTGACTGGAGCATTTTGCCATAAAGATTTATATTTCTTTGGAAGAAATCTAAGGATAACCTAAAGTATGTTAAATAAGGTAATTTGGGCCGGCGAGATGGCTCAGCGTTTAAAGACGCTTGCCACCTAGCCTGACAGCCAGAGTTGAACCCCCAAAATCCACAAACTTCTGCAAGTTGTCTTATGACCTGCACGTGTACTTGCGCCCTCCTCCACAAAATTATGTTTTAAAAAGAGGATCTATGAGACTGGGTGAACCCAGGGACTTTCAGGTCCTCCGTTTCTCCCTACTTGGCTCCGGTTCTGCAGCTGTCTCTACAAAAATGGTTGGAGATCCCTTCTCCAGCACAGGCCCCAACAGAGAGAAAGCCTCAGCCAATAACCTCCACGATCTATTCTGGAAAGGCTCTTATTGGCTCAGCTGAGTCTCTTCTAGCAAGTCCTGAAAATGTACGTTCTGATTGGTCAGATTGGGATCACATGTTCAAACTAGAGGTAGGAAAGACTTTCCACAAAACAGGCTAGAAGGTGGGTGGAGGGTGGCTACCTCCTAGCAGTCTGTTCGGAACGGAGGGGCAAATAGATACTGGGCAGGCAAGAAAAATATAGATTTGGTTTGTCGTCTGGAGGCTCCTAAACAACCGCCACTGTTCCTAAACACAGTTTTAAGAAGACTCTGTCAGGGTCAAGATGGAAACCTGAGTGCTGAATCTGCTGGTGTGCGGTCGCCCAGCAGAAGGTCCCACGAAATTCAAGTTTTATCGAGAATGTTTGCACCCAAGCCACTGCAAGGAGCAAGGAAGGAATGGGGCCAGAGAAGTTTGCTTCTCGGTTAATGTCATAAAGACCATGACCTAAAGCAACTTTGGGAGATTGGGGGTGTATCAGCTCACATCCATCATCAGAGGGTTAGGAGGAATCCTAGGTGGGAACCTAGAGGAAGAAACTGAGGTAGAGACCATGAGGAGAGCTGATGACTCCTCCACTTCCTCATGCAACCCAGGACTATCTGCCCACGGTGGCACCACCGGCAGTCAACTCAGCCCTCCTGCGGTCAATCATTAATCAAGAAAATGCCCCCAGGAACTTGCCTACAGGCCGATGTGAAAGAGACAATTCCTCATTTGAGGTTCCTCTTCCTGGATGACTCCAGTTTGTGCCAACTTAACAGGAGCCCACGGGCACAATTTGCTGTGCTGGTTTGAATGAGAACGGCCATATATGGATCCAGAGCTGGCGAGAATGGGAAGCATTAGGAGGTGTGTGGCTGAGGGTACCATTCACTGTTTACTTTCTCTCTGTGTGTCTTGCGCTTGCGGATCTAATGTGAGCGCTCAGCTACATCCCCAACGCCACACCTTCCTGACTGCTACCCTATGCCCACCACGACGGCCATGGACTTTAATCCTATGGAACCGAAGGTCCCAAATTAAAGGGTTTCTTTTATAAGTTGCCTTGGTCATGGCGCTTTGTCATGGCAACAGAAGAGTAAATAAAGCACCTCCCTCCCCATTTTCCTTCATGAGAATGAACCCCAGAACCAGCTGGGCTCAGAAGAATGTCAGAACCTGTATGGTGCTGGCCCTGTCTGAGCTAACTTCCACCACAGCCACCATGACAGTTCTCTCCCATAAGGGACTCGAAAGAGATGCTTTGGGAGAATTACAGCAGCTGGAGGTGGCTGGGGGTGTTGCTCAGTTGGTAGAGAGCTAGCCTAACCCTGAGCCCCCCCCCCCCCCCCCCCAATCAACTGGTCTATCATGGTGCACACCGGTAACCCTGGTACTCAGGAGGTAAAGGCTGAAGTTTTAGCTTCTTCTTGGCTTCCCAGCAAGTTGGAGGCCATTCTGGGCCCCATGGGATCCTGATACAAACAAAACAGTTTCCAGCCCTCCCTCACCTACAAGCTGCCCTGTAGGAACTTCCAAGCTCTGGGCTGTCTACACCAGCACGGGTGTCTTCCAAGCTCAATGCACCGGTCCATGTAAAACAGCACAAGAGACCAATACACAAGAGAAAACCAGGGAACAAGGTCTTCTCAGATATATATCCAAGGCTGGATCCGAAGACCTTGACATACCAGGGATCTGGGTGCTGCCCCAGAAGCCCCAACCAACCTTGGTATCATTCCCGTGGTACAGCTGGCAACAAGAACCAGAAAGAATCGCCTCCCCAATCACAGGCTCTCTCAGAGAAACTTCGGCACCCATGGTATCCTCCACACCAGGGGGACGCCCCGCTGAATAGAGCTACACAGAGAAACCTTGTCTCAAAAACAAAAACAAACCAGGCAGTGGTGGCGCACACCTTTAGTCCCAGAACTTGGGAGGCAGAGGCAGGCGGATTTCTGAGTTCGAGGCCAGCCTGGTCTACAGAGTGAGTTCCAGGACAGCCAGGGCTACAAGAGCCCTGTCTCAAAAAACCAAAAAAAAAAAAAGAATTCAAGGCTGGGAGTAAGAAGTCTGATGTGACCTAACAGGGGATGCAGGAAGTGGAAATGTCTATTAAGACCCAGACCACCAAGGCACCACTCATTTCTCTCATTCTGCTCCTATATCAGGGGTCTAATCAGGCTCATGTCTGCTTCCCTCAGGAATAGATCAAAAGACCTAATAAATTATTTACTTCTATTTTATGTGCATTGATGTTTTGCCTGCATGTATATCTGCATGAGGGTGTCAGGTCTCCTGGAACTGGAATTACAGACAGTTGTGAGCCACCATGTAGGTGCTGGGAATTGAACTCAGAGCCTCTGGAAGAGCAGCCAGTGTGCTCTTAACAGCTGAGCCATCTCTCCCCATTCCCCAGAGGGCCTATCTAAACAGCCTTTCCCGGATAGTACCCTCTCCAGATGGCAAGAGGGTTCAAGACCCTAATGTGGTTTCCCCAGGATGGTGACACAGCAGCCAAGGTGATTGATACTGGGGCTGCCACAGTTGGTGTGGCTGACATTGCCATTAGAACGTAGTTGGGTAGCTTGATTATTGGCTGTGCCAGGAGCCCCTTTCTCAAGAAGCAACTCTCCTCCAGTGCCATTCTGAGCTTTGCCCTGTCTGAAGCCATGAGGCTCTTGTCTTTGATAATTGCTTTCCTCATCACCTTCGATGTGAGACACTGCAGGGTCACCAAGCCATTCCCACTGCCTCAATTCCCACTGCCAGTCCTGGTGTGTGCTAAATGTTTAAACACATGTTTCCCTAACCCCCAACACACACACACACACACACACACACACACACACACACACACAAAGAGAGAGAGAGAGAGAGAGCTCAAGGTGGGGCTGGAGAGAAGGCTCAGAGGTTAAGAGCACACTGGCTGCTCCTGCAGAAGACCTGGGTTCTATTTCCAGTGCCCACATGACAGCTCACAACTGTCTGTAGCTCAGTTGTAGGGGGTCTGATGCTCTCTTCTGGTCTCCCTAGGCACTGGGAATACATATGATGCGCGCGCGCGCGCGTGTGTGTGTGTGTGTGTGTGTGTGTGTGTATACATATATACCCATACTCACAATTTTTTTAAAAGAAA